>JAVJIF010001485.1:0-408551 GCA_038442645.1 Agave tequilana
ATTTAACAAAGAAGAAGAAGACTTATTAATAGGATTTATTAGATAAAAAGTATGGTAATGTGACAATGTATATGCAATATATGAGACTGATCACACCCCCATACTTATCTTTTGCTCGCCCTTGAGCAAAACATCAGACTAATTCTAATCAATTATTAGACCACTTTTGCAGGTCACTCGATTGCACTGAGCATATGCAACAAGCCGTTAAACCTCTAGGCTACCCCTAGAGGACGAGTTTTGTCTCGTGAGGGTTTTCAGTAGATTGCACCCACAAAATCCATAAAAAATGTTAGTATTTTTGAAAAGTATTTTGAAAGGATAAAATATTTGAAATATATTTGTAAGGTTTTAAGTAATCTATAAGTTATAGGAATATCAAATTTTTCATTCTGAAACTCAGTCTCTATTCAAAAACATGTCATCAATCAAAGTAAGGAGTCAAATTGTACTTCTTATCTAGTCTATTAATTTACCCTGAGTCGTATGCACCATCGTGACTGTGAAGTTTGACTAAGGGTTCTTTAACATTAACTCCTATGCCTTATTTATATTATTTTTGGTGGAATTATTCCTCAATTTCATTAGGCTTTCTAATCTGCCCATGTAACGAGCCTTTAGTCGGTGACACCAAAACCAGACAGTTTTAGGGCACCAGGTGAGAAAATACCCCTAAGGACTTAAACACTCGAGCAGACAAGGCCACAAAACTAAGGTTTTTATTTATAAAATGTACCCCTTTTAGGCGTGAATACTTATGCTTCATGAGGCACAAATAGCCAGCTTAATCAGAGGATTTATATATATTTTTTTTCAAACTTATCTAATTATATTTTGCATAAATACCAAGGCTTGCTTAGGCCAAAGCACCTAGCTATCAATAATTAGATTGTTTTTTTCATACATATATACTTTTTTTATAAGGCATAAGAGTCTTTGTTTTTAAACCCTAAGTGTATAAGTGTATTTAGTGTGCATATTTCATCAAGGTAAATATCAAGACTAAATTACTTTCACAAATTTCTTCCTAATCTTAAAAATCAAACAAGTCATCTTATTTTGACCAAGTGTATAAAATCCTAATTATGATTTTCCTATTCCTTAAAATTGACTTAATTTCTTACAAAAATATATCAAAATGCTGTTCTTGCCTTTCAAAAAGTTTATATATATATATATATAAATTTTTTTATAAATTTTTTTTTAAGGGTTATATTGGTCATGTAAGAACTCTCCCCCACACTTATCTCATGCATTGTCCCCAATGTATGAAAGAGATGTATAGATGCATGAAATAAAATGAAAAAGAGGAAAGTTATCGATACACTGGGTCAACAAGTCGTTTACCGGCATCGATTCCAAGAAAGGTTTAAGGCGTTAACCATTTACCTAAAGTCATTTTCATTCTTGGGGTCACTGATCTCTACTGCACCGTGTGGAAACATGGTTTTTACAACGAATGGCCCAGTCCATCTTGATTTTAATTTTCCTGAAAAAAGATGAAGTCTAGAATTATAGAGTAAAACTTTTTGTCCAGAGACAAAGGTTTTTCTTATGATGTTTATCATGAAAAATCTTAACTCTATCTTTAGTGATCCTAGCATTTTCATAGGCCTCATTTCTTAACTCCTCTAATTCGGAAATTTGTAATTTTTGAAGGTCCCCGGCCTCAGTCAAGTCGAAATTCAACTGCTTGATTGCCCATAAGGCCCGGTGCTCTAACTCAACTGGTAGGTGACAAGCTTTACCATAGACTAACCTATAAGGAGACATTCCTAGAATCGTCTTGAAAGCGGTCCTATAGGCCCATAGGGCATCTATAAGTTTGGTGGACCAATCTTTCTGATTTTGATTCACAGTTTTCTCCAAGATAAGCTTTACTTGTCTATTGGAAACCTCAACCTGCCCACTGGTTTGAGGAGGATAAGGTATGGAAAACTTGTGGGTTATGGCATACTTTCGCATAAGAGCTTCAAAGGATCTATTGCAAAAGCGAGTGCCATTATCACTGATGATAGCACCAGGGGTTCCGAAGCGTGAAAAATATTCTCCTGCAAAAACTTTATGACAACTTTGTTGTCATTAGTTCTACTAGGAATGGCTTCTACCACTTGGACACATAGTCCACAGCAACCAAAATGTATTGGTTTCCAAATGAATTAGGAAATGGACCCATAAAGTCGATGCCCCAAACATCAAAGAGTTCTATTTCTAGAATTGGGTTGAGGGCATCATATTTCATTTTGAGATCCTTCCTACCATCTGGCATCTAGGGCACATCTTGCAAAATTCATAAGCATCTTTGAACAAAGTGGGCCAATAGAACCCACTTTGTAGTACTTTTCAGCAGTCTTGTGGGGACCAAAGTGTCCACCCATGCAAGGTCGTGACAAAAAGATAGAACACTCTTAATTTGCTCATCGAGAATGCATCTCCTAATAATTCGGTCAGAACAGTACTTAAAAAGATACGGTTCCTCCTAAAGAAATACCAGACTTGGGATAAGAACCGGTATATGTCATTTTTGAACCAATGAGATGGAGTTTGGTTTGTGACTAAGTAATTCACTATATCAGCATACCAAGGTTCCCTGGAGATAGTTAAGAGATTTTCATCAGGAAATCCTCATTTATGGGTAATTCGTTGCATGGAGAATTAGGAATTCGTGAGAGATGGTCAGTAACGACATTTTTTATGCCTTTCTTATCTCGAATCTCAAGATCGAATTCTTGAAGAAGGAGGATCCAACGAATGAGTTGGGCCTTGGCATCCTTCTTCATCATGAGGTACCTAAGCGCAGAATGATCGGTGAAAATGGTGATTCTGGACCCTAGTAGGTAAGGATAAAATTTCTCTAAGGCAAACACTACTGCCAAGAATTCCTTCTCAGTCGTAGTGTAGTTCAATTGAGCATCGTTGAGAGTGCTACTAGAGTAGTAAATCACATGCTGTTTGTTATCAATGCATTGTCCTAGGATAGTGCCTATGACAAAATCGGAAGCATCGCACATGATTTCGAACGGCTTAGACCAATCCGATGCAGATATGATTGGTGCAGAAATAAGCACTCTCTTAAGCTTCTCCCAAGAATTCATACATTCAGCATCGAAAGTGAAGGACAAATCGTTAGCTAACAGATTAGTCAAGGGCCTAGCAATTTTGCTAAAATTCTTGATAAATCTTCGGTAAAAACCAGCATGTCCCAAGAAAGATCTAATATCCTTCACGCATTTGGGCATAGGAAGTTTTGCAATAACCTCAATTTGACTCTATCCACTTCGATTCCTTTCTTGGAGATTTCATGACCCAAGACAATTCCATGTTTTACCATGAAGTGGCATTTCTCCCAGTTCAGTGTCAGATTTTTCTCAGCACAACGTTGGAGGAAAAGTTCAAAATGGTGAAGACATTAAGTGAACGAATCTCCGTAGATGGAGAAATCATCCATGAAGATTTCTAAGAACCGTTCTACCATATCAGAAAAGAGACTCAACATACTGTTGGCCCAAGGTTACAATCGCCCGTTTATTGAGTTTGATGATTTCAAAACATATATAGTTATTGGTACTAATCATGTTTATTGTTTAAGTGTGTTTCAGGGTTCTAAAGATTCATGGAGTTTTCTTCCCTAAAGGAAGGTTGTTTTGGCTAAAGTCGTTCAATTTTGGGTTCAAGACACAGATTCTCAAGATCCATATGAAGCCCACTTGAAGACTTTGTAGTCATCTAGAACCTATGTAAGAATTAGTTTGTTAAAGTTTGAGTTATGGTAGATTGGCTCTAGATCACACACACACACACTTTTCAAAAATACAGTTTCTATTTTTCGTATTTGTTTTTAAGTTCATGCCTTGATTCTTATACATGATTCAAATCCTTACAATTTTTATATCTTGTTTACAACATGTATATCTATCTTTACTGCATGAATTTAGCTACATATACCTACAAAATTAATTTTGAAAATTTTCCAAAGTCCAAATTTCCCTCTTATTTTTCTGTTTCAGGCTAGACCGGACGACGGATCCTGTGTCCAGGACGTGCACGCTCGTGCACGTCTGTCGGTCGGCCGACAGGTTGACCGTCTGCTCTCTGTTTTTTGTCGGTAGGCCGACCGGTCGACCGCCTATACAAAACTGTGTTTCCTCCTTGAGTCCGGTAGCCCGGTCGGTCGACCCGAGCCCAACGGCTATATGCCAGCAGGGATGACGGTCGACCGGCCGGTCGACCGCCAAGCCTGCCAGCTGCAACGGCTCTTTCCTCTTTGGTGAAATTCTGAAATCTGTTTTTTACCCTGTTTTGTGGCAGAACTTTTCTGATCTTTTGGGGATTATTTTCTGACCAAATAAACTTAATTAAATCTTGTTTTAATCCCCTCCTCTCCCTATAAATAGGGAGGATTGGTCTCTTGCAAAATCACCAAGAAAAATACCTAGTTTTCAAAGTTTGAAAAAGAAAGAAAAGTTTTCAAAGCTCTCAATTCTCTCTTGCATTCTTGGCTTTTGTTTTCAGTTGTGTTTTCAAGCAAAATTCATTTACAACTGAGTTTGTTTTCTCACTACACTTCTAGAGCCAAAAATCCCATCCTCATTCTATAAGGAAGTTGTAAAGAGAAAGTTTATAAGAAGTTTGTGATCCTTTTGGTGATCACTTGGCTACTTGTTCCTTCTTCTCTTGTTGTGAGATACCTCTTCGGTAGAGTTTGTAAGTGGTGGAGTTCGGTACTCCGGTCTTTGGTAGACCTTGTAAAGTCCTCGGTGGATAGTGGAAACCCTTCACGGCGGTGAAGGCGGGGAGTAGAGCGGTGGCTCGAACCTCGAAACAAATACTTTGTGTTTGCGATTGCTTTTGTTCTTGCTCTCTATTGCTCTTTATTTTTAGCTTGTGTTATTGCATTCATTTCTTGTGATATATCTTGTGTGCACTTCATTATTGCTTCCAATTCATTTCTTGCTAACTTGTCGATCAATTCTCATACAACAAGATTGCATTACGCACCTCTAACTCATATCTAGAGGAATCAGGAGGAAGGAGTTCAGAACCCTTCACGGGGTATTCGGCTCTTAGTCTTGTTTTGAGAGATCGTTGCATTATTCATTCATACTTGTTTAAAAAGATTGTTAGATTAGCTTTACACCTATTCACCCCCCTCTAGGTGTTTTCAATTGGTATCAGAGCTTTGGTCTCTAGGCTCTTGGCTTAACAACCTTAGAGAGATCCTTTATTTGCTAATCACTTCATTTATTTTATACACCTTCACTTAGTAAAAATGGCCGATGGGATTAAGACCCCCTAAGTTTGATGGTCTTAACTTTCCCATATGGAAGGTTAAGATGACCGTATTTTTACAATCTCTAGGAAGCCGAGTTGCAAAGGCCGTGACCAAACCATTTAGTGCACCCACCGGTGATGAGTCCACTTGGTCCGAAATTGAGACTAAGAAATTGATGCCAATGCTAGGGCTCATTATGCGTTACTTCAAGCCCTTAATGATGATAATATCTCTAGAGTTATTCATTGCAAATCCGCATTTGAAATTTGGACACACTTGCTTGTAACACATGAGGGGACTTCACAAGTGAAGAGGGCTAAAATAGACCTTCTTCGGTCCCAATATGAGAATTTTTGCATGCAAGAAAATGAAACCATAGATGATATGGTTACAAGATTTACTAAGATTACTAATGGACTTTCTTCTCTAGGTGATGCTATTGACAACGACCAAAGAGTAAGAAAGATCATCCGGGCTCTTCCTCCTTCTGGGAAGTAAAAGCTACTACCTTGAAGGAACTCAATGACAAGGAGGAGATGGAGCTTATAGGTCTCATTGGGAACCTCAAAACCCATGAGATGGAGAGAAAAGCAAGGGAAGAAATGGCTCCCTCCAAGAAGAAAGCCATAGCCTTCAAGAGTCAATCCTCATACTCCGACGAAGATGATGAAGAAGAAGATGACGAAGAGCTCTCACTTCTTGTGAAGAACGTTCGGAGGATGTACAACAAGGCTAAGTTTCAAGGAAGAAGGAGATGGCAAGGTGGCAAAGAAGAGAAGAAGATTATTTGCTTCAATTTCCAAAGACCGGGTCACATTGTAGCGGAGTGCCTGGATAAAGTGAAGCCCTCCACCTCCAAGAATCCTTACAAGAAGAAAGCTTTGAAGGCTACATGGGATTCCGAGAGCGAATTCGAGGAGGAAGTTGACACCGCCAACATGTGTTTCATGGCTAATGAAAGCACAAGCAAGGTAACCCCTACCACTTCTCTTGATAATGATCTTTCCATGGATGAATTAGGAGAAGCATTTGTAGAACTCTCACATAATTATGATTTTCTAAAGAAAAAGTATTTAAAAATGAAAAAGGAAAATGAGTCTCTTAATCACCAAGTTTTTACTCTTTCTAAAGAAAAAGATGAATTACTTTCCACTCTTGTTTCCACCCAAAAAGATTTTGATAATTATAAGATTTCTTGTAAGGTAAGTTTTCACAAGTTGATAAAAATGAGATTGTCATGCTAAAAGAGAAAATTAATTCTTTAGGAGTAGTTTGAAAAAGTGTGAATTTGATAAGAATAGACTTGAGGCTATGTTTACTAAGAAACAAGCCTCTAAGAAACAATCACATGCTATTCATGCTCATACTCATGTCCATACATCACAACCTCTACATCATGCCAATCCCCCCAAACATGCTCACCGCCCACACACACATCATGCATTCATGTATGGGAAAGTATTTTCATGCACATATTGTGGCCGTAAAGGTCACTTAGTTAAGTTTTGCTATGATAGACTTAATGCTTCACATCATAATGTTTGGGTTCGCAACACTAACTTTCAAGGACCCAAGAAAATTTGGGTACCAAAGTCAACAATTTTGCTAAATGATGTAGGTACCTTCCAAGGCCCAAAGACGTAGAGGGTTGTGGTATCTTGATAGTGGTTGCTCAAGGCACATGACTTGGGATATCAACAACTTTGCAACCCTATCAAGATACCATGAAGGTGGCTCCATCACCTTCGGAGATGATGCCAAGGGAAAAATCATCGGTATTGGTAATGTCAACTTGGTACATCCCCTTTAATAGAAAATGTTATTTTAGCTGATGGCCTCAAGCATAATCTCTTGAGTGTTAGTCAACTTTGTGACAAAGTTTTTGATGTTGTTTTGATAACATAGCTTGTAGAGTTTTTGATAGACAATCTAACACATGTATATTTTCCGGTTTTCGTGAAAGCAATATATACATGATTGACTTGTCTAATATGTCTTGTAATGCTACTTGTTTGAAAGCCCTCGATGATGACTCTTGGTTGTGGCATAGACGATTAGGGCACATTTTTTTTTGACCATCTATCTAGGTTAAACAATAAGGAAATGGTGAAGGGTATTCCTTACTTGAACTTTGAAAAGGACCGCGTTTGTGACGCGTGCCAATGGGAAACAAACCAAGTCCTCTTTCAAGTCAACAAGGATATCATGACATCACGTCCCTTGGAGTTGATCCATATAGATTTGTTTGGTCCTACTCAAACCAAAAGTCTAAGTGGGAATTGTAGGCTGTCTAAAAATCACAAAGACAAGCCACCAAAACGCAGAGATTCAAGATCAAGGCGCGTTGGTTCAACGCCTGCGTCTCCACATCAAGGCGCGTTGGCTCAACGCCCGCGTCTCAGCATCAAGGCGCGTTGGCTCAACGCCCGCGTCTCCACATCAAGGCGCGTTGGCTCAACGCCCGCGTCTCAGCATCAAGGCGCGTTGGCTCAACGCCCGCGTCTCAGCATCAAGGCACGTTGGCTCAACGCTCGCGTCTCAGCATCAAGGCGCGTTGGCCCTTCAGCCCGCGTCTCAGCTTCAAAGCGCGTTGGCTCAACGCCCGCGTCTCAGCAACAAGGTGCCCCCACCTTGGTTGTAACCACCCCGATTATGGCGCCATCCACCGCCCATGTAGCGGGGAAGTTGGCCCTCATCGTGGAGCACTTTTAGGGGGCACGATCACCCCCTAAAAGCCCTATAAATAGTCCCGTCACTATTGAAGAGAGGGAGATCATCAACAGAGGGACGATTATCGGGCAAAGGAGAGATTCCGAGAAAAAAAAAGGGAGAGATCATCGACGGAGAGAGAGAAGACTCTTCAGCGAGCTTACTGAGTACTAGCCGCTCTTCGCCTACCTCCTCTTCTAGAGTTTTGGTGGACGGGGCTGAGTTACTCCCTCTACCGACCGAAGAGAAGATCCCCGACGGTCCAAACAGTCATCTGGTCAACGGAGAACAAGATTCACTCTCCACTGCCACCCGAAGAACCCAGCACTAAACAAAGGGGGAATTCAAGATTAAATATTCTCCCTCCCTTGTTACCGGAAGATAAGCCGGCTGTAATTTTTCATCTGATTCAAGGAAATTTTACACCAGCCACCCTTTTTCGCGTCAAACAAGAGATGGCGACTCCGCTGGGGAATCTGTTTGTCACTGATGAACAAGCTGTGGCGCAGGATGATGTTCTCCGTAAAGGGAAGATGGTCGAAACGCTCGTTGTCGAGTTCGACCAGGCAAAGTATGAAGAGTTCCTCTCTTCTGGCTCCAAGAGCCCAAAGACCCGCGTCTGCCGCAGGGTCTCAACTGAAAAGTTACCTAAAGCCCAATCGGAGGCTCTGCCGGGTGCCGATGCCCACTGTGCCAAGACAAGTTCACGCGCCAACGCCTCCCAGAAGGCCCGCGTGACCTCAGGCACTGCTGTTGCGATCAACCGCGTCGCACAGAACACACGCGCCAACGCCTCCCAGAAGGCCCGCGTGGTCCCAGGCACCACTGCTGCTGCGATCAACTGCGTCGCGCAGAATACCCGCGTCAACGTCTCTCAGGAGACCCGCGTGGTGGACACTCTTGGTTCTGAAAACCAGGAGGTTGTTGGTTTCTCCCCTCCTCCACGACGCAAACGGAATGCTGAGCGTCGACAGAGGAGACGCGCGCGTCAACTCCATGTCGGAACCGTTGGTTGTCTGACTGGGGGTGGACGCGGCGTACAATCTGATGCCTTGCCCGCACCTCGTCCAGTGCGTGAGATCCGCATTTGGCGACCCAAACGCGAGACTCCTCAAGTTGAGTCCTCTGAGGACCAACTCATCAAACGCCAGGGTGAAACCTCCGCGTCTTTTCAAACGCAGGAAGTACGCACTCGTAGGCGTGGGGTCCAGCAGCCCGCTCTCTCTCAAGCAACTCTGCCCAAACGCATCACGCAGCAACGCGAGACTCGCGTGCGCGTCATACAGCCGCGTCATGAGAGCCGCGTCCCTGAAGTCTGCGTCCAGGCTGAACAGCACATGACTGTCTCCCGTCTTCGACGTTGTGAGACCAGTCTCTTTAATCCCCCTCCCACGGATTTGAGGGATTATTTGACAAGGAAAAGAAGTGCCAATCAAGCCACTTCGTCATGCTGCTGTCAACAGCTCATCCATATGCTCTCTGGATGCCATTATGGATCAGGCATGCACCAGCAGTCCTTAATCAGACAGCTGACCCTGATTCCCCCGTCAGCCAAAAGAAGACGCTCCCACAGAAGGAGAACCTTTTCAGATGTTGAATACCCGGAGCTTACTGCAAACATGACTAGCAGAAGCAAGGGAAAACAACCAATGGTCAACTCAGAGGAATCTGACTCTGAGCCGGAAGGGGTGTATCAACACACTCGCACCCGGACGGGGGCCATTCCCCAATTGACTATAATGCCTTAGCCCGCGGCATTAGAATGGGTGATTCTCACTCTGCTGTAGTGGAGTCGCAGGCTTCAAACTCTTCCGTCGAGAAGGAGGCTTCCGCCTACATGGCAGACACTCCTGAGGAGACGGCCAGGCGTTTAGAGCAGACGCAGAAGCGCCAGATGGATATAATCGCCTCTCAACAGAGATCCATTGACTCCCTCAAGCATATGCTTGAGAAATTACTTGAAGAAAGAGCGAGATCTCCTCCTAGACGGCCCGAAGGGGAAAGGGAGAAAGGGAGGAAGCCCACCCTCCGAACCTTCCGACGAGACACGACGATCTACCTCGGATGTGTCCAAGCCCTCGTCGCAGGCAAGAAGCGACCAAGACCAGGAGAGACTCATGCTAAGAGGATGAGTCAATTGGAACGACGCCTCGAGGCCCTTGCCAATCGCAAGGACCTCCAAGAAGCTGGAGTGGTCCGGCCCTATCCGGCTGAGTGGGACTTAGTTCCATACCCTCCTAAGTTCAAGGCTCCAACCCTCCAAGCATTCGACGGGAAGGGGTCACCCAACCAGCACATCTACTACTTCAAATCCCAGACCGGGAATGTAGTAGATAATGACACCATCCTGGCGCGACTGTTCATCGGCACCCTGAAAGGGTTGGCTTTTGAGTGGTTTATGAAGCTCCCGGAGGGTTCTATCAAGAACTGGGGGATCTGGAGAAGCTGTTCTTAACACGCTTCTTCGAAGATGACTCCGAAGTCACAATGCCCACCCTTTTAGCTACCAAACAGCGAAGAGGGGAGTCCGTCAAATCTTTCGTGGAAAGATTTCGGAAAACACTCCGGTGTCCAAGCGGTATGACCCAGGCCACCCTGGTGGAAACATGCCGCCACAATCTCCAAACCTCACTCCTTGCTCAAATAGGAGTTGCTGAAAGCCGCACCTGGAAGCAGTTAGTCCAACAAGGTGAACAGGCTGAGGAGATTGTTGCCCGTGTCAAGGCAGAGGAAGGCAAGCTGCGGCCGGAAAGGTCGACAAGGCGTGCACCGGCACCAGACACCTCCCTCCAGACGAAGCGGAAGGATAATTTGGCGACGGAGACCAAATCTCCCACCAAACCTCAAACAGGCAGGGCAAGTGGCTCTTCAAGCCAGCCACGCCCCAACAAGCAGTATTCCTTCAAGGAGGAACACGTCGATTCGCTCTTCAAGCTACTCAACAAGAGCAATCGACTGAAGCTCCCTGAAATTAGGCGCCCGGAGGAAGTCGGCAAGACCGACAATCCCAACTACTGCATGTACCACAGGATGTTGGGACATCCTACCAAAAGCTGCTACGTCTTCAAAGACATCCTTCAGGCTTTGATTGACGCGGAGGTGCTAAAGCTCCGACCAGAGCAGAAGAAGGTCACGGCTAATGTAACGTCGGTTCTCCAGTTCGGGAGACAACCCCCAACGCCTGCGGGGTAACTCCTATTCCAAGGGGAGACTTAAGAGTGGTCAACACAGACCCTCACCAGCAGCAGGAGAAGGGCTTGGTAGCCGTCCCTACACCTCAGGGGGAAACCATGTGGGTCCACCCTGACCTCGTCGATGAACAACAATGGACTACTGTAACCAACAGGAAGTCCAAAGGCAAGGCAAAAGCTTCGTCCTGCCATGTGGTATGTGCTTCCTCCCGAGAAGCAGAGGATGATGTTCCCCGCGACTGATCAGAAGAGGAAAGGAAACAATAGTCCTGGCCGCAGAGCCCAGCCAACCGATGGCGGGGACCCGTTCAGGACAGGCATACTTGAAGCAGTACGGCGAGACGGCAGCGGCTTCTCCGCAACCAGCCGTAGAACCCCAAGCCCTCCACCCTCCGCAAAACCACCTGTGGAGAAACAGAAAGAAACCCGGTTTTCTCGGGTTCTTTCAAAAGGTGCAGCGGAAGGATCCTCAACACCTTACCGCTTCGATATCTTGGCTCAACTAGCCAACATCCCGGCACGCATCACCTTGTATGAACTCCTGAGGCTATCAAAGTCAACCAGAGAGGCTCTACAAGAAGCTTTGGCAAATGCTGAGGTCTTCATGACCCGCGTGCCAAGGGAGGAAGATGTAGAGGATTGCCTCCACGCCTCCCCAAATGCTCCCTGCATCATCTTCACAACAGATGACATGCAGGTTAAAGGGAAGCATGACCGACCCCTATACTTCACAGGATATATCGGGTCGTCCGAGGTAAATCGCATCCAGGTAGACCCAGGGTCCGCGCTGAGTATCATACCTCGCCGAGTCATGCAATTTCTGGGCATTCCTACCCATCGTCTGAGCCCTACCCAGACAACTATTTACGGGTTTAATGCCAATAGCTCCCGTCCGATGGGGAAGATCAAGCTCAAATGCCAGATCGGGAGCCTCAAGTCGGAAGTGACATGCTACGTCATTGACGCTGACACTTCCTACAACCTGTTGTTGGGACGACCATGGATTCACCGTAATTCCATCGTTCCCTCCACTCTCCACCAAGTCATGAAATACATTGACGAGAGTGGACAAGTTCAAACGTTGATTGCCGAAAGGCATCCGTTTAAAGGGGTTGAAAACTATTTCACGGACTCCCTCCTATATCAGGATCCTGAGGAGACTAATGAAACCCCGCAACCAGAGGAGCTAGACTCTGGTAATGAGGCTGACATTGAGCCTGAGAAAGAAGAGTGCCTGTGGGAGTTGGAACCCCTTGTAAATAGCACTAATAAGCTCGACATTGACAACACCACCGACGATGCGGGTGGTTGGTACATTAATGAAGATTTAGATTTTGCGTATTTTCCTGTGTATGTTTCCGATTCAATACCGTCGGATACTACTACCGACGTGGACGATGACCTCTGGTCGGCAATGGATGCTTTGACATCTTTGCATGTACCGGTGAAATCATCTTTCGGGACATACCAAGATAATGGTAATGCGCAAGAATCTATATTTATGGTTCCAGCCAGACGAAATGGCCAAAGACCAATACTTTTTGGGCGAATCTCGTCTGAACTGATGCCTCACGAAGAATCGGAAGGCGAGGATGAATCCCCTCAGTTCATCATTATGAACCGAAAGCGCTCAGAATGATGAAACGCATGGGATATGACTTAACCAACAGGCCCGGGTTGAACTTCGGCAAAGGAAGGAGGACGCTGCTTCGATCCTTT
Source organism: Agave tequilana (assembly GCA_038442645.1). Classification (NCBI taxonomy): domain Eukaryota; kingdom Viridiplantae; phylum Streptophyta; class Magnoliopsida; order Asparagales; family Asparagaceae; genus Agave; species Agave tequilana. The sequence goes on from JAVJIF010001485.1 coordinate 12,892, forward strand.
GTGCCGAAAGGGAAGGCCCCCGATTATTATCATCAGACGCGCCGGGGGTTGGGCTATGTATCAACTCCAGTCCCATCAGCCTCTGATTCTCGAGAGTCGTCAGGTCACGATTGCTCTTCAGACACGTCATCGTGGGAGTCAGATGTCAGTATCGGCAACATCTTCAAAGGGCTTTCAGTAAACATGGTTTCAACAGGCCATCTGGAAGATGAAGATGAAGAAATGATCCAACCTGATACAGATCCTTGGATCAAACATTTGAATGCTCTTTGGGATATCCGCTTTGAACAGCGTGAGCCACCCACAGAAGATAAGGTTGTTCAAATCAACCTAGGAGATGAGGCCAACCCCAAGCCCATTTTCATAAGTGACGGCTTGTCACCTTCGAAAGGAGGATCTAATATCTCTTGTACAAGAGTATATAGACGTCTTCGCCTGGAATTATGAGGACATGCCTGGACTTGATCCTCAAGTGGCTATGCATCGCCTCAACATCAATCCGGACATGAAGCCTGTTAAACAACAGCAGCGACGGTTCCGTCCAGAGATAATGGAGGCAATTCAATCAGAAGTCAGAAAGCTTATTGATTCTGGCTTCATCAGGGAGGAACAGCATCCCGACTGGGTAGCCAACATCGTCCCCGTCACCAAGAAGAATGGGAAGATCCGGATCTGCATCGACTTCCGTGATCTAAACGAGGCCTGCCCCAAAGACGAATTCCCATTGCCAATCACAGATGTCATGATTGACAATACTTGTGGATTCGAGCGAATGTCCTTTATGGACGGGTTCTCAGGATACAATCAAATCAAGATGTATCCCGATGACGAAAAGCATACCTCCTTCAGGACTCCTCTAGGGGATATTGCTATACTGTCATGCCTTTTGGACTGAAAAATGCAGGGGCAACATACCAAAGGGCCATGAACGTCATTTTCCATCAGCAGATACGCAAAACGGTGGAATGTTATGTCGATGACATCGCGGTGAAAAGTCGCACTAAAGGTGATCACATAGCAGACCTGAAGGTGGTCTTCGACATCATGCGGGCTCATCAATTGAAGATGAACCCCACCAATCCTTCCTGGGGGTAGCCAGTGGCAAATTCCAAGGATTTGTTGTGACTTCCACAGGAATCCATTTGGATCCGGAGAAAGTCCGCGCTATCCAAGAGATGCAACCCCCAGAAGCCTCAAGGAGCTCAGGGGATTACAAGGACGATTGGCGTACATCCGCAGGTTCATATCAAACCTTTCCGGGAGATGCCAACCCTTCGCCAAGTGATAAAAAAGGGTGTTTCATTCATTTGGGACGACGCTTGTCAAAAGCATTTGAGGAGATCAAACAATACCTCACCCACCACCAGTCCTTGCAGCTCCCGTATGTCCGGAAAGCCGTTTTCGGTATATGTTCGAGCAATGGATCATTCCCTGGGAGCTCTACTAGCTCAGAATGATGAAGAAGGACGAGAACAAGCAATCTACTATCTGAGTAGAACAATGATGGAGCCGAACATCGGTACAACCCGATCGAGAAGGAATGTTTGGCACTAGTGTTCGCCATTCAGAAAATGCGACACTATCTGGTAGGCCAGACTATAAATGTCATATCAAAAGTCAACCCTTTGAGGTTACTTATGACAAAGCCTTCTTCACTGAATGGCCGGCTGGCAAAATGGGCCATATTGCTATCACAATATGAGATGCATTTTCTGCCACAAAAGGCTATTAAGGGACAAGCGGTGGCGGACTTCTTAGCTGAACACCCAGATCCGAGGGCAGCCAAACTCTATGAGGATCTCCCAGACGAGGTCGCCGAAGTCTGCCTGACTCAGACATTGTTCGAAGGGCAAGTGTGGCAACTTTTCTTCGATGGAGCATCAAGAACAAGCCCAAAGGGACACGTAGTAGCGGGGGTAGGAGTGGTACTTGTTTCCCACAAAATTATGTGATTCCCGAGCTGTCTCACTGACCGAGCCCTGCTCCAACAATGTGGCGGAATACAACGCTCTTTTGATTGGGATGCAATTCGCCGATGAGATTGGCGTTAAAAATCTCGAGGCGTACGGTGATTCTAAACTCATCGTCAGCCAAGTTCGCGGAGAGTATGAGGTCAGACATGAAGATCTAGTACCCTATTACAATGCGACAATCCACATGGCCGAGAGGTTTTTCAAACTTCTACATCGACCATGTACCACGCAGGCAAAATGCGCATGCAGATGCACTTGCATCCCTTGATGCCTCCTTAGCCCTTCCAGCTGGAGCAATGGAGAAAGTATTCGTCTATAGCCACGACCTGTACTGTCCAAAAATTTCACTCGGAGACTGCCCAGGGTCACGGGAGATCATCACGACAAGGAAACACTTGAAGTGTCAACCGGTCTAGAGCTTAAAGACTGGCAATTCCCCTACATCGACTATTGTCTTGTACGGCATCCTGCCTGAGAACACCAAGGAGCGGCTGCCATCCGAAGAAAAGCCCCCAAATTCTACTATAATGCGATTTCGCGAACATTGTATCGTCGATCGTATGACGGGATCCTGCTCCGATGCCTCTCATCAAAAGAAGCCCAAGGAGTATTGAAAGAAGCCCACAATGGTACTTGTGGAGCTCATCAACCTGGCCCAAATTGGCACATCGACTCCAAAGGTTGGGTTACTATTGGCCAAAAATGATCGCCGATGCTGTCGCTTATGCTAAGAGATGTCATGCCTGTCAAATACACGGCGACTTCATCCATCAAGCACCAGGGTACCTCCACTCTACGACCTCTACCTGGCCGTTTGAAATGTGGGGGATGGACGTGGTTGGCCCTATCAGCCCACCATCATCGAAAGGACATCGGTTCATTCTAGCGATAACCGATTACTTCTCAAAGTGGGCCGAAGCTATCCCTTTGAAAGAGGTAAAATCTTCTAACGTGATCAAGTTCGTGAAACATCACGTTATTTACCGCTTCGGTGTACCTCGGCGTATCATCCATGACAATGGACCCCAGTTCATCAGCCAGGCTTTCCAGAGATTCTGCGCGAAGTTCAGAATCCAGAGTGTGTCCTCAACGGCATACTATCCTGCTGCTAACGGTCTTGCAGAAGCCTTCAATAAGACTATTGGCAAGCTTCTAAAAAGTTCGTCTCGAAAAGTCAACGAGATTGGGACGACAAGTTGGGTGAATGCTTATGGGCTTATCGCACAACTGTGCGAACCCCGACTAAGCCACGCCCGTTTTCCTTGGTATACGGATGTGAAGCCGTACTTCCCCTGGAGATCCAAATTCCATCTCTACGCGTCGCCTTGACAGCGGAGATGACGACGAGGAGAAGCATCGACAGCGACTCCAGGAACTGGAGGCCTTAGACGACAAGCGTCTGCAAGCCCAACAGCAATCGAGCTCTACCAAGCTCGAATCACCAGAGCCTTCAACAAGAAAGTTAAAGTGCGAACTTTCAAGAAAGGCGACCTAGTCTTAGCCGTCAGAAGACCCATGGTATGACGCACAAGACAAAAGGAAAATTCCAACCCAAATGGGAAGGACCTTTGTAGTAGAGTCAGTCTACTCAAATGGATCATATCGCCTCATAACCTCGAATGGCGATACACTCATGATGCCGATCAATGGAAATTCTTGAAGAAATACTATCCTTAATAGTACTCTTCCTCTGATCAAGTTAAAAGTACACCTCTGATCAAACATCCGACGCACTTGACGGCTAAGGATAGAGGAAAATGTTGGCCTTTAAGCCCGACATAAATCCTCGACAACTCATCATGCTGAGGGGAATAGCATGACTAGCCCAGCTCAAACGGTAGTTGGTAAAGGCATGTCAAACCCGTTGACAGCTGAGGATTTGCTAAAAATCCTAAGGGACACGTTCCCATTTGATCCGACGCCTCGACGGCTAAGGATAGAGGAAATGTTGGCCTTAAGCCCAACATAAGTCTCGACAACTCATCATGTTGAGAGGAATAGCATGGCTAGCCCAACTCAAACGGTAGTTGGTAAAGGCACCTCAAACCCGTTGATAGCTGAGGGTTGCTAAAAATCCTAAGTGGACTTGAGTCAATCTTTCCTCCAAAATCCCTTACCAATTCTCGTCCATAGAATGGTAGGACCACAAAATGCAATCATTACTACGTTAACACTATACCTCTGGTAATGAATACTCTTTGTCGAGTATAAACTTTGCTTGTTAACTCTGCATAGAGTAACAAACTCTCAAATTTGCCAAGTTAACACTATACCTCTGGCATTTCAAAATTCCACTTGTCAATTCTCATCAATAGAATGACAGGTCCTCAAATTGCTCTTATCACGAGCCAATTCTTGTCAAGTTAACATTACACCTCTGACAAACTACTGTTTAAGTTAACATTACACCTCTAAGCAGTACATCGAGTGCCTGTCAAGTTAATATCACACCTCTGATAGTCACCTTTCTTCAGACTTCCGTATCGAAGCTGAAATGCATGATGCCAAGTTAACAATACACCTCTAGCATCTGAGTCATCGCTAAGTTCAACAATACACCTATGGCCATGACCTTTCCTCGACTTCTTTATCTAAGTCGAGATGACCAATGCTAAGTTCAACATCACCCTCTAGCATTACCTCACTGTTAAGTTAAACATTACACCTATGACAGTGACATTCTGAGTTAAGTAATATCACACCTCTGACTCACATCCTTGTCGAGTTAACACCACACTTCTGACAAGACTATCTCCAAACCGTTAAGTTAATATCACACCTCTAACGGTTAAAGCTTACTAGATTCCCGCGGGTCTAGTTTCACTTGTTATTCTCTTCAATAGAATAACAGGTCCACCTAAAGACATTGTTAGGTTAACATTACACCGCTGACAATGTTTTATCGAATTCCCCAGCTGACCTTGAATCAAGTCAATCCCAGACACTTGACAAAAGTTCACCTTCTCTGGGAGTACGCATTCCCCCTGTCACTTTCTTTTATAAAGTGGCAGGTCCACCAAAATCATTCTTTTGCTTCTAAAACAAAACATTCAAGACAAAGAAAGAGGCAAAAAGAAAAGTGTCACTTTTATTGATATTCAAGCATATGAAAGTGATACAAAACGCTCTCTTATACAATAAGATTGAGTGTTACAATTAAGGAGTACAAAGAAGTCCCTCTCTCTCTCAGAGGCCGTACTCACTCCTTGAAACCGCGTCTGATCCCAGGCGCACAATTGGAGCCCGATGCGCCATGGCGATGACGCAAAAATCGAAAGCGCCCTAGCTGACTAAGCTAAGAGCAATGGTGTTCTTGAGGTCCAGCGGCAGCAGAAAGTCCTGCGACCCTTCATTCATCACCATCCCTTTCCCACAGGCCATCCAACGGAATGTCCTGATGTCACTTCTGGAGTAGGGAGAGGAAGAGGATCTTTCCGCCACCGTAACCGCCGGAACCTCCTCGCCGTCATACCTGACCTGACCATCTCTTGCCATCAGCATGGTTGGTGCAGAAGATCTGAAGAGACCTTGGCGAGAGTTGGGTCCTCGTCGGAGATATAATTTACTCTCTTACAAACGACGAGGACCATAATTACTCTCTTACAAACGAACATTGAGCAAGTTCGCCGCCGATATATTCTTTCCGGGGCCCAGCAAACTTGAAAAAGGACGAGCAAGCCTACCTGCAAAGAATAAACAAGAGAGTTAGAACATCTGGAACTTAGTACACTTCGACAAAGAGAACTAAGTAACAGACGCGGCAGTCATTGAAGACTTCAGACGCGGGGGAACAACCCGCACGGTCAAAACCACCGCGTCGGCAGAAACAGACGCGAGTCAATACTGTGCCACGCACAGGATTCAAACGCGCCTCAGTTTGCACCCGCGCTAATGCACAAGAGCGGAAAACTTCAGAACGCCGAAAATTGCCATCTCTCTGTTGGTGAACAGGAGTTGCAAGATTCAGTCTGAAACGCGCCAAAGCAATGGCCATGAGCAAAGCCAGCGTCAAGAGCCCGCGTTCAGAGAAGTTCAAGTCACCGGCACAAATTCCAGAATAGGAATGCACAGGATTTCATTCAGATGGCTATGCCCAAATACATGCTATGGACATCATCGGGTGACATACCAGCAGAGGCCCCTGTCCAGAGTTGGCCACTCTGCATCCAAACGCGGGCGCGTAAGATGATCCGAGAGAGGATTCCTTCTGAAGAGACCAAACAGAGGCATGAGAGCTCTGGGTCATCCTTCATCCACGGGGTCACCTTCACCATGGAGACGGTTCTCTGAAAGATAACTCAAGGGGTGGTCTCTCAGAGCAAACAAAAGAAAACATCCAAGTTTGGATTATTGAAAAGGGGGCACACCCTATTTATAGGCAATTCTCAACAACTGCCATTAATGGTGCGTCAATCGGAACCGTCGCGCACGACTGTCAAAGCCCAATCAAAAACGGACGCGTGGAACGTTGCTTTGGAAACCGTCGAAGTGCGCCGGTTTTTCAACCGCCAGCGTCGGTTCTGCATGCAAGAGCATTAACGCCTAAATCCATTGAGAGGCCGACGCGTGGACAACTGCCTTGGGAAGCAACGGATGACCCGGAACCCCAATCGACAGTGAAGACTTGACGTTCAAAGATCTCCTAAAATCTTTTAAGTCAGATTGCACTGAACGCAGTTGGAAAGTCGCGTCCCTTGAGCAGCAAGGCTGCGTCTCTCGTGTCTGCTCGACCCGCGTCTTTCTTAGCAAGACAGATTCGCGTTATTCAGAACCGCGTTTCGCCTAGGTGATTGACGCCGCGTCTCATTAAAAGGACTAGCGAAATATCAGTTCCTATGAAATGACGGCCGCGTCTCACTTTATGGATCAAGACCGCGTCTCACTCTGTGATTGACGCCACGAATGATGACCGCGTCTAGTTCCTAGTGAATGATGACCGCGTCTCACTCTGTGATCGACGCTGCGTCTCATCAAAAGGACTTAGTGAAATCTAAGTTCAGGTGGACTGACGCCGCGTCTCATTAAAAAAAAAGAAAAAAACTTAGTCCTATCTAAGTTTAGTATTCACATCCAGTGATCAAGAAGTTGGGTTCATCCGCAGCTAAGCAAAGAAGGTGGAGCCAAAAACTTCGAAACTTTTATATCAAAAAAAATGATGATAAAAGTGGATACAAAAACACTCTTGATAAATTGAGTGTCCTTTCTTTACAAAAAGAAAAAAAGGAAAGAAGGCTAAATGTCCTGGTTCGCAAGGAACGGATTTGTTCCCTAGGGCGGTGAATCTCGTGTTGGCGTGCCCTTTCAGCTTCCATAATGGCCCGGTTCCGCAGCTCCGCTTCGGATAAGAAATTTCTTGCGGCCAGCCGCGTCGCAGAGATTCCACCTGGAAGAATGTAGAGACAGACTCTCTTCAGCTCGCGCCTTAGCAGCTTGTTGCTCCTCAAGCTCCTCTTTGATGGTAACGAGCTTCTTCTCATTGAAACGCAAGCACAGCTTCCGCCTTGGCAATGGTGTCCGAGCCTTGGCAATGGTGTCACGAGCACTGATGATGACTTGCTCAGTGCTCTGCATGGTAGCTCGGATTCCCTTGAATTGGCGGTTAGTCTTTGACATTCAGCCTGGGAATATTCGAGGCTGCGGGCCTCTGCAGCAATTTGTGCCTCCGCCTCCTGTCGCTCTCGCTCTTGAGCAGCTAGGAGCCTGGTCAGGTGGCCTGGGCCTCACCAAAAGAGCCGGCGTCTTCCAAAGACTCCAGCTCCTGCAGGCTGTCTCCCAGTTGCTCAAACCACCCGCAGACACGCCTTGGCAAGTGAGGGGCCTCCGGTTAATTCGACATTCACAGCTAGATTTTTAAGAAGCGTCTGGGCAAACTGAAAGGTGCTGTTTTCACGTAAGATGAGATCAATACATGATGTCCATCGAAGCGAAGAATTGTTGCACCATCTGACGTGCCAGTTCCCCCATGTCTTCACCACCTAGGAAGCTTCCCGACCCTTTTCTGTCACGGGATAAGGGATATAGGGTGGATCCTCTCGCACCAGAGCCGTACTGGCCGTCGATACGGCAAGAGCTAGACCGGCCGCTGACGCTTCCGGAGGTACTACCTCTGCAGGAGCCTCCACGACCAATGAGGGAGTGGTAAGCACAACCTCCCAGAAACCTCCACTGAGACTTGAGCTGTATGGCCTTCTGGAAGGGTACCAACCATCGGACTCTCTACCTGAGCCTCCTCAGCCTCAGTGGTTGCTTCCTCTTCTGGCAGAGTGGAAGGCTCCCCAGTTTCAACAGCTGCCCCCTTTGAGGGTATCTCAGCAGCCGAGACCTCAATCCCCTTGGGCCGGGTCAACTCTATCACCATCTCCTCAATATGCGAGGAGGTTGTAGCCTCAGCATCTTCGGCCGACCCTGCAACATAAGAGAAGAATGTTAGAACATCTTCTTGAAAATTAAAAGGGAAAGCAGGTCAAAAGGTGAAAAGAGTACCTCCAACAGGAACAACCGCCGGCTGCGATACCGTTGATGGCTCACCCCCGTATATTTCCTCCTCCGAGATGTGGAAGAATTTGCTCTGATCAGGAAGAGTGGGTTCATCACCATAATCAACATCGTCTTCAAACTCGCTTTCCCCTGAGAGTGAGGAAGACGATAGCGCCTCACGCGAGACTCCTGCAGCCAGAGCCTTGCCACCAACTACCCCTGTGGTAGGGCTGGGGTCAGCCATCCGAGGACTGGAAACGAAGACAGACGGAGACCCGGGCTGTTGAGCTGAGGAAGACTCGGGCTGAGCCGACACCCCCGGAATATTGACATCTCCTCCGCTCATTATATCAACCTCTAGCTGCTCATCCTCGTCAGTGGCGGCGGATCGATCAACGAGCTCCCCTTCCTCCGCAGACCCGTGGCCTCTGCTAAGCGACCTAGGGGGACGGACTAAAGGAATGTCTTCTTCAGCTATGTCTTCCTCCCTCAGCGCCTCGACGACAGCAGGGAGCTCTTCAGATTGAGAGACTTCGGTTGTCAAGTCTCTTCGAACCTTCTTCGGAGCGGGTTCAGCAGTGGGAGTAGAGCCTTGACGACGCTTGCTCACCGCCTGTCGAGACTTAGTTGCTTGCGGCTCTGCCCTAGTCGCTTGTGGCTCCGCCCTTGGTGGTCGTGGCTCCATGGCTCGTGGCTCCCTTCTCAGTCTTCGCCCGACCTCCTTTTGGGCCTTCAGGTACTGTTCTACGAGTTTCGTCGGTTTACTAGAATCCGTCCTCGCCTCGAGACTTGCATTGATGCTCTCGATGCATGAAGACGCCGGAAAAAGTCTGGTGTTTGGATGGCCTGGGAGTACCAAGTGCAGAAGCTGAAGCTCGTACGGCACTTGGGCCCTTCGAGAGGTAGACGGAAAGTTACTCCTGTCCCTCCAGCCACACTATAGTACCAGGCCCGGGCACCCTCGAACAGGTTCCCTTCGAAGGCGAGTCGAGCATTGGGGTTCCCGACATAGAGCTGATCATAGCCGAACTGTCGAGCGAAGCGATTCGGCATGTACGGCTCAATGGTGCATGACGTCCCTTGCCGGAAAAGCACATATCTCGGCCGGATATTGAGCAACCACCAGAAGGCTCCCGCGGATAACCTCGTGAAGTCATCTGGGCCAACAGAATCAACAAGTAGATCCCGGGAGATGCACCAGGGATCTGGGGGAGACAGCGATTGAGCTGATAGTTCGCAGGGTCGGAATGGCACTTCCGGACGTAATATATATAAGGATCACACCATTTCGAACCCTCCAATCGCTGTACAAAAGGGACAGAACTCTCCTCCAACGCACCGCCGTCATCAAGGAAGGGCAATGCATCACGTACCAAGCCATGAGGTACGTGTAAGGCAGCTCGACACGAGGGTTGGGACGCTTCACCGTCGGACTCCCCTCTGAGTCAACATACGGCTTTCCCTCGGAGTCTGCAGTTTTCGGTGGCTCGCAGAAACTCTTAGTGAGCGCCCGCAGCCTGCTCTGAATACCAGCCGCCACGGCCGGGAGAAGGGCTATAGGGTTGCCATGAGCCAGGAGCACCGCCGGGTACACCACGTCAGCAACAATGACTTCATGTGGCAGCGTGGGCACCACACAGCGCTTCAGCCACAGCATCAGAAAGCCCGCCAACAGCGCCCGATCGGAGATAGGGGTCCGGGCTTGATGGTGAAAGCTCTCAAAAACCAAGTCAGGGTCGAGACCGTCCTCATTCGACTCCGTGGTGTAGAAACTGTCAGGAGCCTGGTCGATCCTGTCTTCAATCTCCTGTCAGAGCTGGGAGCCAATCGGGTTATCAGATGGTCTTTGGTGTTGACGTTGTTGAACAAGTAACTGGCCCAAGACAGTTGCTTGACTCCCTGCGACCGCCATTTGGTTATTTGGCCGCAAATGTGGAAGTGACATAGCACTTCCCAGTAGGTCTCATATATGAGGGGAAACTCCTCCTTCAAATAGTGAAGCTCCACCGTGGTCGGGACATATTCCTCATAGGGAATGTCCCCTGTCGACAGCCCCGAGACCTCATGCAGCTCGTGCAGAGCAAGGCCCATCTCTCCGACCGGAGTGAAGAACGTCCCCGTCAAAGAATTATAACGCTCTAGAATCCCGAAGAAATTCTGAGAGCTTTGAGGGATCCCCCACTGCACGGCTCTGACCGCTGGGTACAGTCCCACACGCTTTAACAGATCCCCGAGCTCGGTGAGGACAAAGCCGACCATCCTGCCCACCAATAGTTCTCCGTGGAACGGACCCACCCCGGTGCACGGAACCCAACGGGATAATCACCCTCCGCTTCCATGAATGCGTTGAGGAAGGTAGTACCAAGTTGTGGTATCTCCCCAGCCGGAACATCGGACTTGCGCGACCCAGGGAAAAGGCCGATAACTGACCTGTCATGGCTGTCATGACGGTACACTTTGTGGGAGCCCAAATCACCGAGAGTAATCTCAGGGACATATCGAGAGAGGTCCCATTCCATCTTCCGAGGGACGGACATGTGCTAGAAGTAGGACAGCGGGAACATCCTCTCCATGTTCGGAAGAAAGAATCTTCCATCCCTTATTTGACGGAGCCATTTGTAAGTCCCGTCATATACGCGATAGCCGCCATCGTGGATACAATCTCCGAAGAAGAAGGCAGGCTTCTCCAGTTTGATGCCAGCATCCGTTGCAAATGCTGCATCAGTCATGAGCACCGAAGAGTCCTCATGTCAACATTTGAGAGCCTCTCCCCACGAGCCTGCGACTTGTCAGCTGCCACAGGAACAGTCCTTTGTAACACAAAGGTCAAGTCCCGGTCAGCACCCCCTGCATGTCCAAAGTGGCGCTTCTTGGCGAGTGAAGTAGCAGGGCGTGGCGCTGCAAAAAGAAAAGGACACTTAGTTAGATACTCTATCAAAAGCATAAAAAAAAATGCTAAGTGTTCATAATCCGAACGCAGAAGAGACATGGACGCACGCAGGAATTATCAAATCCGTGTCCAGACCTGCGCATCCACGGAGAAGAGACACTGGACGCAGGAATTATCAATCCGCGTCCAGACCTGCGCATCCACGCAGAAGAGGCACTGGACGCAGGAATTATCAAATCCGCGTCCAGACCTACGGATCGGCGTCTCCACAACATTCTCCTTGATGTCACTTCTGAGGTGCGAAAAGAAGAGAGTTATCCACCTTAACCCTTCCACACCATAATCGCTAGAAGTTAAGGAGGGTAACTCCCTTCCTTTCACATCCCCAGATGTCAAAGTGCTTGGACTCGGGTGCCAGATTCATTAAAATCAACAGCTGATGAAACAGAACGCAAGGATCAAATCCGCGTTCTGTAAACTAAGTCCGCGTCTGAACCCTTCACAATTAGAAAATATTCTAAGTGAAGAATCTGAAGCGCAGGACCCAATGGCGCGAAGATCCAAACCCGCGTCATGGTTATCAACCCAAAGACTGCGTCTGGGAATCAAACACGATCTAAATTCGTGTGTTAAGGATTCTAAAAGGTTCTTGGAACTTCCTTTAATGGCGAAACTTTCGCCTAAAAGGCATTTACCTTGAAGACCTTGAAGAACAACATCCTGCGCAGAGGAGGAACTGCCCCTCCGGGCATCGGCGACGGTCGCCTTTGAGGATGATGCAGTTGGCTTAGTCTTGGGTGCCATTGATGTTCAGAAATCTGAGCAAGGAGATGAACAAGTTCGAAGATGAACAGAGAAAGAAATTCTTTTCTCAGCGAGTGCGTTCGGAGAAGAAGATGCATCTCTCCAACTGTTGTCTTTTATAGGCACAGGGATTCGCGAAGATACGCGGCGTGTGGCCCGGTAGACGCTGCAGCGAGTCGCCGCTTGACGCGTGTAACAAAATCGTTTCTGAACGGAGAAGGTCATGCGTCGCAACCCCGCCACGAGTCAGCAGTCGACACGTGGAGCAGTTCATTTAATGAACCAGGAAATCCGCGCGCCAAAAGGCGAAATTTCGCCGGTTCCCTAGGCCAGCTGGCGGCGTAATCATGACATGGCACAGAATTCGCGCCCAAAGAACGCACCTCCTCGATGGACATGCCACGTCAGCCTCTCCATGAATGCATTCGGAAGGTCGCGTCTCTCTAAGAAATTCGCGTCCTTCCAGTCTGGCCAAATATCGCGTCTGCCTTATGAAGATCAGTCGCGTCTCCATTGCCAAAGGACGCACGTTACAGAAATCGCGCCTTTACAGCAGTACCATCTCTGCTTTTTGAAAAAGAACCTGCGTTTGGCCTCTTGCTTCTGCAAAATCAGTTCAACAGTACACTGACGCAAGCAGACGACCAACCACTCCTGGCTTAAAGCGCGCCAGTGACAGACTAAAAGCAATCGGGAGGTTTAGCTGTGCATCTAGACACTCAACATGATCAACTCTGGGGGCTTCAAAGAGTTCAACAGTACACTCACGAAGACCAACTCCAGATAAGATTAAACCCGGAGCATCAACAGTCTAGTCATGAAGGCGAACTCAGCTAGAGTCTAAAGTATTTCGAAATCCGTCCCATTTAACTGCGGAATGTCGAAAACTTTGGAGGGGGTTCTGTAGGCTGTCTAAAATCACAAAGACAAGCCACCAAAACGCAGAGATTCAAGATCAAGGCGCGTTGGTTCAACGCCCGCGTCTCCACATCAGGCGCGTTGGCTCAACGCCCGCGTCTCCACATCAAGGCGCGTTGGCTCAACGCCCGCGTCTCAGCATCAAGGCGCGTTGGCTCAACGCCCGCGTCTCAGCATCAAGGCGCGTTGGCTCAACGCCCGCGTCTCAGCATCAAGGCGCGTTGGCCCTTCAGCCCGCGTCTCAGCTTCAAAGCGCGTTGGCTCAACGCCCGCGTCTCAGCAACAAGGTGCCCCCACCTTGGTTGTAACCACCCCGATTATGGCGCCATCCACCGCCCATGTAGCGGGGAAGTTGGCCCTCATCGTGGAGCACTTTTAGGGGGCACGATCACCCCTAAAAGCCCTATAAATAGTCCCGTCACTATTAAAGAGAGGGAGATCATCAACAGAGGGGACGATTATCGGGCAAAGGAGAGATTCCAAGAAAAAAAAGGGAGAGATCATCGACGGAGAGAGAGAAGACTCTTCAGCGAGCTTACTGAGTACTAGCCGCTCTTCGCCTACCTCCTCTTCTAGAGTTTTGGTGGACGGGGCTGAGTTACTCCCTCTACTGACCGAAGAGAAGATCCCTGACGGTCCAAACAGTCATCTGGTCAACGGAGAACAAGATTCACTCTCCACCGCCACCCGAAGAACCCAGCACTAAACAAAGGGGGAATTCAAGATTCAATATTCTCCCCCTTGTAACCGGAAGATTAAGCCGGCTGTAATTTTTCATCTGATTCAAGGAAATTTTACACCAGCCACCCTTTTCCGCGTCAAACAGGAATCGTTTTGCATTTGTTTTGGTTGATGACTTTTCGTGTTTTACATGGGTTTTCTTCTTAGAGCACAAAAATCAAGCCTTTTCACATTTTCAACCCTTTAAGAAAAGAGTTGAAAAGGAAAATGATTCTTCAATTTTAAGAATAAGAAGTGATAGAGGTGGTGAATTCATTAACCTACCCTTTATCACTTTTTGTGAAGAACATGGAATTAAGCATGAACTATCTTGTCTTAGAACTCCACAACAAAATGGAGTAGTTGAACGGAAAAATCGAACATTACAAGAGATGGCTAGGACAATGATTAATGAATATGGTCTCCCACATTATTTGTGGGCGAGGCCGTTAATACATCATGCTATATATCAAATCGTGTTTTCTTATGCAAAAATTCTTCAAAAACTTCTTTGAGGTTTATTATTCTAGAAAGCCAATGTTTCATACTTCAAAGTTTTTGGATGCAAATGCTTTGTTTTAAATACAAAAGATAATTTGGAAAATTTGATGCTAGGACTTATGAAGCTATTTTTGTTGGTTACTCAAATACTAGTAAAGCGTATAGAGTTTTCAATAAGTCATTTTTGACTATTGAGGAATCTATACATGTAAAATTTGAGGAATCTAATGTGTTGTTAAGAATGTTGTAGAGATAGATTCTTTACATGAAGACATGGAGAGAATCACTTTGAAGGATTCACCTACAAGTGCAAGCATGCCAAAGGATGATGAAGGAAATGAAGCTAAAGAAAATGAGTCTCAAGGAAATGAAATTCAAGAAGATGAAGTGGAGCCTACTCAACAACTTCCAAAGGATTGGAGATACAATCCACATCATCCAAAGGACCTTGTTATAGGTGAAGTATCTCAAGGGGTAACTATTCGTTCTAAACTTCATGAATTTTATGGACACTATGCTTTTATTCTCATTTTGAACCCAAGAGCGTCCTCGAAGCCGAGGCCGACTCATATTGGTTGCTAGCCATGCAGAGGAGCTCAATCAATTTGAGCGCAACCAAGTTTGGCACCTTGTTCCTAGGCCCCACGATAGACCAACAATTGGTACTAAGTGGATCTTTAAGAAAAAGTTGGATGAGTCGGGTAACGTTGTTAGGAATAAAGCTAGGTTAGTTGCCCAAGGTTACACTCAAATCGAAGGTATCGATTTTGAAGAAACCTTTGCACCCGTAGCACGGCTTGAAGCCATACGGATGACACTTGCATTTGTTTCATATAAGATTTTAAGTTGTTTCAAATGGGATGTTAAAGTGCTTTCTTAAATGGATTTATTGAAGAGGAGGTGTATGTTGAACAAACCCCCCGGGCTTGTTGATCCTACACATCCGGATTTTGTTTTCAAACTTGACAAAGCTCTTTATGGTTTAAAACAAGCCCCTAGGGCTTGGTATGAAAGGCTTTCTTCATTTCTAATTTCAAATGATTTTAAGAAAGGAAAAATAGATACTACCTTGTTTACAAAACATGTTGAAAATGATATTCTTATTGTTCAAATTTATGTGGATGATATCATATTTGGTTCTACTAATGAAACTCTTTGCCAAGCTTTTGAATCATGCATGAAGGAAGAATTCGAGATGTCTATGATGGGTGAGCTCAATTATTTCCTTGGTCTCCAAATCAAGCAAAAGAAGGATGGGATCTTCATAAATCAAGCCAGTACACAAAGGAATTAATCAAGAGATTCGAGCTTGAAGGAGCTAGAGTGAGCAAAACTCCCATGGCAACAACCACAAAGCTTGACAAGGATGAAAAAGGTAAAAGTATAGACATTAAGCTTTATCGTAGCATGATTGGTAGCTTGTTGTATTTAACGGCTAGTAGGCCGGATATTATGTTTTCAGTTTGTCTTTGTGCTCGTTTTCAATCGTGTCCTAAAGAGTCCCATTTAGTTGCGGTAAACGCATTATTAGATACCTTAAGGGCACAATTGAAATGGGTTTTAGTATCCAAAACCGGACAATTTGATATGAAGAGTTTTTCGGATGCCGACTATGCGGGTTGTAGGGTAGATAGGAAGAGTACAAGTGGAACATGTCAATTTCTTGGTAATTGTCTTGTTTCTTGGTCTTCCAAAAAGCAAAATTCGGTAGCCCTTTCAACCGCCGAGGCGGAGTATGTTGCGGCCGGAGCTTGTTGTGCACAAGTTCTTTAGATGAAACATACTCTCCTTGACTATGATTTGCATTTTGATCATATTAAAATATTTTGTGATAATACTAGTACTTTTCATATGACCAAAAATGCAAATCAACATAGTAAAACTAAGCACATTGACATTCGGTATCACTTTCTTAGAGATCATTATGAGAAAGGTGATATTGATATTGATTATGTTTCTACCGATTTTCAACTTGCCGATATTTTTACAAACCTCTAGACTATGCTAGATTTTTCTTTATTTGTGGTGAGTTGAATGTTTGTATTTTGGATTTTGAAGAAAACATTTTTTAACTATGTTTACCCTTTTTGATGTATGACAAAAAGGGGGAGAACAGGTTTAGTTTTGAAATGCATTTTTGAGTTTTTAGTTGCTTTTTATGCATTTTGAGTTTTTGTATGTATATGTCTTCATTTATATACATAGCATAATTTGAGGGGGAGCTTCCAAGCTCTTTCTCCTTATTTTGATAAAATAACTTATATGTTTTGTCATCATCAAAAAGGGGGAGATGTAAAATCACCTAGAGGGGGGGTGAATAGGTGATGGCTAATCAAATGGTCACTAAATGACAATAATGCGGAATTAAAACCTATTATGACCTAAATTAAACTTTTACACTAAACACTATGTATAACACAAGAGTGTAACCGAATTCCCCGTGAAGGGCTCTGGACTAACTCCTCTAGATTCCCCTTGAATGGGTTGAGGTGCCGGTGGCTCTCTTGGTTGAATATAAGTGTTAGCAAACAATCCTAAGCAAGTATATCAATTTAAGCACACAAGTATATCATGCATATAAAGATAGACAATAAAGGAATGCAAGATATAAAGGAGATAGAGAGAGAGAATGAGCAATCACAAACACAAGGGTTTGTTTCGAGGTTCGAGCACACTTGCTCTACATCCCCGCCTTCGACACACGAAGGATTTCCACTATGCACGATCCCAATGGATCTCTCCTTGGTGCCGCAACACCTACAATCCCTCGGACTCCCTAGTCCCGTACATACGCAAGCCCCACAAGCTTGCCGAGGCCGCACCTCAAACCAAGAGTTCACAATCGAACTCTAAACCACCGCGAGCACACTTGCCCGCCTCCTCAAAGTACAAAGAAAAGATCTTTGGTGATCACAACACTTTGATCACCTAAAAGCACTCTCACTACAACACTCCTATAGAATGAATAATCAATGGATGCTCAAGTGTTTATGTGAGAAAAACAAGGAAGAGAATGGTGGAGGAAAACTCAAAGAATCACTTTAAACACTCTTGATAAAATCTTCCCTTTTGATAGGAAATATTTGCTCTCAAATATGTGGAGAAAACTTCTGAAAAGAATGGGAAAAACTGGCTCTAAAAGTCTCCAAAATCTTGGTGAAAAACAATGCCCAAACCCCAAAATTTATAGGCTAAGAAAAACTAGCCGTTGGGGTCTATCAGGCCTGTCGGTCGACCGTCCGGTCGACCGGCCAACGGTCATATTTCAGACCGTTGTGCCATCGGTCGACCGGTCGGCCGACCGAGGCAAGATACAGATAGCACAGCTCTCTGTCCGGTCGGCCGCTCGGGCAACCGGGGCCTTTCCAGAGAGCAGAGCTCTCTGGGCGGTCGACCGTGTCGGCCGACCAGCCACCTGCCAGAACTGGCGTGCACGTCTGTGCACGTCGGTCGACCGAGCTCGGTCGACCGGCTGAAGCCAGGTCAGAAAACTGGGATTAAAACTTGGTCTTTTTGATTGAAATAAAATCCCATAAAATACTGAAAAATCTACAAAAATAGTTTTACCAATATACTTTGATAAACAAACATGCTTGCACAAAATCAAGGCATGTTATAAAAGATTTGGACTATTTTTGTAATATGGAAATATTGGCTCAATTGAAAACTTGTATTTTTCTAAAACTTGTTTTCCAAACTTCTTCATGATACAAAAACAAGATATTTTGAATTCATTAAAGCATAGTGTGTATGGATATGATCCACTACACAAATAAGATATCTATGTTTTTGACATTAAGCATTAAACATGGTTTTGGTTTCAAAAGACATGTACATGAGAAACACCAAAAAACCAAAATAGTATTTTTCAAAATGAAAGTCTTTTCTAAATCTGAAAATTCTTTTATGAAAAGACAACTAAATCAAGAGTGTGTGTGTGATATATACTTGAGCAATCCACCAACTATTCTATCCTTTACATTTTAACTAAAACAAAAATCTTATACCTAGACACAAGTCTTCATCTTCTTGAAGTCTTCACTTGAAACCTTCTCATCTTCTAGACTTGGTCAAAACACGATCCAACGAGCTCAACTCTTGATGTGGTCTTGATGCATAGGCTCGTGAATCAACCGGTGCTAGCTCCAAAACTTGACTTTAAATCCTTTGTTGAAGCTCCACACCTACTAAGATCTTGATAACAAATCTGTCACTAATTAAACACAAGATCATTAGTACAAGAACTACGTGAGTTGATCATCATCAAAACTAGAGTGATGGGCTTTGGGCCAACAATTTCCCCCTTTTTGATGATGACAAAACTCATGAAGTTATATATGCATGGCTTAAAGTAAAGCTTCAAGGAAGCTCCCCCTTAACTCATGCATAGACATAAATAATAAGATATGGCAATGAAGCACATAAACATGTATGCAAATGAATGGAGATAACATAAATTCTACTCAATCATGCATATATGCCTCAAATTCTTCTCCCCCTTTTTGTCAATCATCAACAAAGGGGTTAAAGTAAAACAAAACAAATAAATAAAATTTTCTCCCCCTTTCTGTTTGAAACAAAGAATCAATATAGGGGTAAACCAAATCAATAAAGGTTATATGCGATATACATTCATGAAGAGGAAGACGCTAAGTTAGCTTCCCTACACATATGCATTACATGAAGAAGGGATGACAAGTCCCAATTCACATAACACATATTATGTAATGCATAAGAGGATATGTGAAGCTCCCCCTACACACGTGTACCGTATAAAGAAGAGTTGTTAAGCTCCTCAATACAAGATACACTCATCATGAATTTATATGTAGAAGAGATGTGAAGCTCTCCTTGCATATAGACAATATAAATCAAAAATTTTGAATTTTTCTTATCAAACAAAAATTTTGAATTCTCTCAATAAAACAAATTTTGAATTTTGATATCAATTTTGAAAAAGATAAATTGTAAAATAGTGATCAATAGTAAAGTAATGATCAACCATATTGATACCAATTAAAAACAAATGCATAAGCTTAAAAAAATAAGAGTTGAATTAAGCTAAGCATTAACAACCTTTGTGCTTTAAATATGTAAGACAATTTTAACTCAAGCACACAACAAATCATATATATGTATGAGAAGAGTATACCAATAGAAATTGATACATACATATATGGGAAAACAAAATATGAGTATATACAAAAGAAGTTCATATTGATACCAATTGAAAATATCCAATGATACCAATAGAAAAATAAGCTTAAGTGTATACATCATATAATATACCACATGAAGAACTCGAACTAGTTAAATGAAAATGTTTGAAGACTAGCACGAAATCCTTCAATCAAGGAAAAAAATAAAAATATTTTTCATGAAATATGTGTAAATCACATGAAAATGGCAATGAAGCTCAATATTCCTTTAAATAAGACAATGTGAAAATTATCATAAATTTTGAAAACATAAAAATCCCACAAAATTTTTTTATTAAAAAAAATATATTTCAAGGTATATGTATGTTTTGACAACACAAGAAGTATACATACATATCCCTAAACACAATTGAGTCCATATATATAGATTTGCTTGAAAGGCAAATGACTCAAGAGGTATACATGTATATCTTAAAGTTTGGCAAAATAAACATATACATGAAATGAAAGCACATGATCATAACACAAATCCAAAATGGGAATACAAGTTTAAAAATGTAAGGATCATCAAAACTAGGCTATACTAGCACACCTAATGGGCACAAATAAGCAATCAAACCCAACCATATATAGATTTATTTGTGACCCACAATATGTACAAGTATAAATCCTAGTGTTGACAAAACTAACATTTAAACTAATATTCAATTCATGAAGCATCAAATCTTGAGAACACAAAAAAATTTATCCATATGATTGAAGTAAAGTAGGATCATGTGGATATCTCATAAACTACTGATTTGAAGAATAAATAAGTAGTATAAATTGATTTTTGAAAAACTAGTTAAAGATCCTCCAAAATACAATAAATCATATGTTTTTCATGAAACAAAACTAAATACACAAAATTTTACACTCATAGTCTATAAAGCTCAAAAATATGTCCATGAAACTAAGTCATGACAAAATAAATAAAGTGTGAGTGTTCAAAACTCATGTAAATAGTATTTTCATGAAAATAGTCATTTAAGCTCAAAAAGATCATAAGTCACATTATTAACAAAGCAAAACATGAAAATCATTTTTCATTAAAACAATAAACTTCTAGGTATATGTATGATTTATCCAAATCTAACAATATGCATACATATCCCAAACATAAAAGAGTCTATGAATGATGTTTGCATGAAGGCAAGAGACTCACGGGTAAACATGTATATTTATTAGATTTGAATTAAAAATACATATACATGAAGGAAAACATGAAGAATTGGCAAAGCATGTATAAATGAGAATCATCAAAACTAGTCTATATATATGTGCATATAGTAGGTACAAATGAGCATGAAGTGCAAATATATATAAATCAAATGTAACTCACTATTTGTACATGTATAATACAAGTTTTAATAAAGACTACATCTAAGCATGTTATTACCGCATGAAGCACATCAAAACATATAAAACATGGACATGCTATGAATAGGATATATGAACTAGCATGTACATAAAAAGTAGGAGTTTAGAGATCGTTACCAACTCCAAAGCTCCAAGCATGGTGGTCTTTCCCACCAAACCTCCTTGATAGCGGTGCTCCAAATATGTGTCCTTTTAGTTCAAGTGCACCCACCATCAAAGCACCAAATCTCTCACGTTTTGTGAGAGCCCTCACCTACATCAAATACACAAGATGGGGATTTTGGTACCCATATTTTCTTGGGTCCTTTGGGGTTAGTCTTGTAAGGAACCCAAAATTTTTTATTATTAGCAAAATTAAAATGATTTAACCTATCATAACAAAATTTTGCTAAATGGCCTTTGCGGCCACAATGTGTACACATGTACACCTTAGAATGCTTATGTGTAGGAAAGTGATCATGACGTGCAACATAAGTATATGCAAGATGATGTGCATGATCATGTGGAGCTTGTTTCTTTGAAAACAAGGACTCAAATCTAGTGTGGTTAAATGCACATGAGCTCAAAGTAGAGCTCAAACTATCCATTTTATTTTTCAAAACATTTATCTCATTAGTGGTGGCATGTAAAGCATGATGAGATATAGAATCATTTTTCTTTTCTTTTGAGACACAAAATCTTTTTCTTTTTCAAACATTTTTCTTTTCAAAGAATTATTTTCTTGAAAAACGACTTCTCTTTGTTTTTCCACCAAATCAATTTTATTTTTCAAACAAGTGTTCCTTCACAAAGATTATTTAATTTTGAAATCAAGGAAATATTCTCATTTTTCAAATTTTTATTTTCTTTTTCGAAGCATGCAATCTTATTTTTAAAAGAATCATTTTCACTAAGCATGCAATCAAAATTCTTTTTCAAATTTTTATTAACTTTCTTAAGCATGTCATATTTTTCAAGTAGTAATTGACAAAATGTGGAAAGCTCATCATATGACATGTTATTATCTTCTACCTCGGATTCGGTAGTTACCTCAAGGGGGTTATCCCCTTGGACCATGTAGCACTTGTTGGAGGTGTTGCTTCCAACGTCCGAATCGCTCCCCGCATAGTATTGTTCATTTTCGCCGAGGGAGATCAAGGATTCCAAACTACAAAAGTCAAATCAAGATTAGCAACCCTAGATAAATAAACATCATTTAGGGTAGATCTTAAAGCATGTAGGGCTTTTATATTAGCCTCACTATTCTTACCATTTAAACAATATGCATTATTAGTAGTGGCAAGATAAACATTATAACCTAAGGCTTTGAGGTAC
Organism: Agave tequilana; assembly: GCA_038442645.1. Lineage (NCBI taxonomy): Eukaryota > Viridiplantae > Streptophyta > Magnoliopsida > Asparagales > Asparagaceae > Agave > Agave tequilana. Next base: position 35,067 of record JAVJIF010001485.1, read on the forward strand.
AAAGACATCTTAACCTTCCAAATTTGGATGTTAAGAATGTCAAAAGTGGGTGGTGACATGAAATCCATGGTGTGTGTACAAATAATGTGATTAGCCTAAAATGAGGATCTTTAACTCTAGGTTGTTAGACCCAAATCAGAGTACCAAGCTCTGATACCAATTGTAAAATCACCTAGAGGGGGGTGAATAGGTGATGGCTAATCTAATGGTCACTAAATGACAAATAATGCGGAATTAAAACCTATTATGACCTAAATTAAACTTTTACACTAAACACTATGTATAACACAAGAGTGTAGCCGAATTCCCCGTGAAGGGCTCTAGACTAACTCCTCTAGATTCCCCTTGAAGGGTTGAGGTGCCGCGTTGGCTCTCTTAGTTGAATACAAGTGTTAGCAAACAATCCTAAGCAAGTATATCAATTTAAGCACACAAGTATATCATGCATATAAAGATAGACAATAAAGGAATGCAAGATATAAAGGAGATAGCGGAGAGAATGAGCAATCGCAAACACAAGGGTTTGTTTCGAGGTTCGAGCACACTTTCTCTACATCCCCGCCTTCGACACACAAAGGATTTCCACTATGCACGATCCCAATGGATCTCTCCTTGGTGCCGCAACACCTACAATCCCTCGGACTCCCTAGTCCCGTACACACGCAAGCCCCACAAGCTTGCCTTGGCCGCACCTCAAACCAAGAGTTCACAATCGAACTCTAAACCACCGCGAGCACACTTGCCCGCCTCCTCAAAGTACAAAGAAAAGATCTTTGGTGATCACAAACACTTTGATCACCTAAAAGCACTCTCACTACAACACTCCTATAGAATGAATAATCAATGGATGCTCAAGTGTTTGTGTGAGAAAAACAAGGAAGAGAATGGTGGAGGAAAACTCAAAGAATCACTTTAAACACTCTTGATAAAATCTTCCCTTTTGATAGGAAATATTTGCTCTCAAATATGTGGAGAAAACTTCTGAAAAGAATGGAAAAACTGACTCTAAAAGTCTCCAAAATCTTGGTGAAAAACAATGCACAAACCCCCAAATTTATAGGCTAAGAAAAACTAGCCGTTGGGGTCTGTCAGGCCTGTCGGTCGACCGTCCAATCGACCGGCCAATGGTCATATTTCAGACCGTTGTGCCATCGGTCGACCGGTCGGCCGACCGAGGCAAGATACAGAGAGCACAGCTCTCTGTCCGGTCGGCCGCTCAGGCGATCGGGGCCTTTCCAGAGAGCAGAGCTCTCTGGGCGGTCGACCGTGTCGGCTGACCGGCCACCTGCCAGAACTGGCGTGCACGTCTGTGCACGTCGGTCGACCGAGCTCGGTTGACCGGCTGAAGCCAAGTCAGAAAACTGGGATTAAAACTTGGTCTTTTTGATTGAAATAAAATCCCATAAAATACTGAAAAATCTACAAAAATAGTTTTATCAATATACTTTGATAAACAAACATGCTTGCACAAAATCAAGGCATGTTATAAAAGATTTGGACTATTTTTGTAATATGAAAATATTGGCTCAATTGAAAACTTGTATTTTTCTAAAACTTGTTTTCCAAACTTCTTCATGATACAAAAACAAGATATTTTGAATTCATTAAAGCATAGTGTGTATGGATATGATCCACTACACAAATAAGATATCTATGTTTTTGACATTAAGCATTAAACATGGTTTTGGTTTCAAAAGACATGTACATGAGAAACACCAAAAACCAAAATAGTATTTTTCAAAATGAAAGTCTTTTCTAAATCTGAAAATTCTTTTATGAAAAGACAACTAAATCAAGAGTGTGTGTGTGATATATACTTGAGCAATCCACCAACTATTCTATCCTTTACATTTTAACTAAAACAAAAATCTTATACATAGACACAAGTCTTCATCTTCTTGAAGTCTTCACTTGAAGCCTTCTCATCTTCTAGACTTGGTCCAAACACGATCCAATGAGCTCAACTCTTGATGTGGTCTTGATGCATAGGCTCGTGAATCAACCGGTGCTAGCTCCAAAACTTGACTTTAAATCCTTTGTTGAAGCTCCACACCTACTAAGATCTTGATAACAAATCTGTCACTAATTAAACACAAGATCATTAGTACAAGAACTACATGAGTTGATCATCATCAAAACTAGAGTGATGGGCCTTTGGGCCAACAGATTGTTGGCCCAAGGTTACAATCGCTCGTTTTATTAAGTTTTGATGATTCCAAAACATATATAGTTATTGGTATTAATCATGTTTATTGTTTAAGTGTGTTTCAGGGTTCTAAAGATTCATGGAGTTTTCTTCCCTAAAGGAAGGTTGTTTTGGCTAAAGTCGTTCAATTTTGGGTTCAAGACACAAGATTCTCAAGATCCATATAAAGCCCACTTGAAGACTTTGTAGTCATCTAGAACCTTTGTAAGAATTAGTTTGTTAAAGTTTGAGTTACGGTAGATTGGCTCTAGATCACACACACACACTTTTCAAAAATACAGTTTCTAGTTTGGTATTTGTTTTTAAGTTCATGCCTTGATTCTTATACATGATTCAAATCCTTACAATTTTTATATCTTGTTTACGCCATGTATATCTATCTTTACTGCATGATACTTAGCTACATATACCTACAAAATTAATTTTGAAAATTTTCCAAAGTCCAAAATTCCTCTTATTTTTCTGTTTCATGCTAGACCGGCCGACCGGACCGGTCGATCGGATCCTGTGTCCAGGACGTGCACGCTCGTGCACGTCTGTCGGTCGGCCGACCGGTCGACCGACCGAAACAGTCTGCTCTCTATTTTTTGTCAGTCGGCCGACCGGTCGACCGCCTATACAAAACTGTGTTTCCTCCTTGAGTCCGGTTGCGCGGTCGGTCGACCCGAGCCCAACGGCTATATGCCAGCAGGGATGACGGTCGACCGGGCCGGTCGACCGCCAAGCCTGCCAGCTGCCAATGGCTCTTTCCTCTTTGGTGAAATTCTAAAATCTGTTTTTTACCCTGTTTTGTGGCAGAACTTTTCTGATCTTTTGGGGATTATTTTCTGACCAAATAAACTTAATTAAATCTTGTTTAATCCCCTCCTCTCCCTATAAATAGGGAGGATTAGTCTCTTGCAAAATCACCAAGAAAAATACCTAGTTTTCAAAGTTTGAAAAAGAAAGCAAAGTTTTCAAAGCTCTCAATTCTCTCTTGCATTCTTGGCTTTTATTTTCAGTTGTGTTTTCAAGCAAAATTCATTTACAACTGAGTTTGTTTTCTCACTACACTTCTAGAGCCAAAAATCCCATCCTCATTTTATAAGGAAGTTGTAAAGAGAAAGTTTGTAAGAAGTTTGTGATCCTTTTGGTGATCACTTGGCTACTTGTTCCTTCTTCTTCTTCTTGTTGAGATACCTCTTCGGTAGAGGTTTGTAAGTGGTGGAGTTCGGTACTCCGGTCTTCGGTAGACCTTGTAAAGTCCTCGGTGGATAGTGGAAACCCTTCACGGCGGTGAAGGCGGGGAGTAGAGCGGTGGCTCGAACCTCGAAACAAATACTTTGTGTTTGCGATTGCTTTTGTTCTTGCTCTCTATTGCTCTTTATTTTTAGCTTGTGTTATTGCTTTCATTTCTTGTGATATATCTTGTGTGCACTTCATTATTGCTTCCAATTCATTTCTTACTAACTTGTCGATCAATTCTCATACAACAAGATTGCATTACGCACCTCTAACTCATATCTAGAGGAATCAGGAGGAAGGAGTTCAGAACCCTTCACGGGGTATTCGGCTCTTAATCTTGTTTTGGGAGATCGTTGCATTATTCATTCATACCTGTTTTAAAAAGGTTGTTAGATTAGCTTTTACACCTATTCACTCCCCCTCTAGGTGTTTCAATTGGTATCAGAGCTTTGGTCTCTAGGCTCTTGGCTTAACAACCTTAGAGAGATCCTTTATTTGCTAATCACTTCATTCATTTTTTATACACCTTCACTTAGTAAAAATGGCCGATGGGATTAAGACCCCCCTAAGTTTGATGGTCTTAACTTTCCCATATGAAAGGTTAAGATGACCGTATTTTTGCAATCTCTAGGAAGCCGAGTTGCAAATGCCGTAACCAAACCATTTAGTGCACCCACCGGTGATGAGTCCACTTGGTCCGAAATTGAGACTAAGGAATTTGATGCCAATGCTAGGGCTCATTATGCATTACTTCAAGCCCTTAATGATGATGATATCTCTAGAGTTATTCATTGCAAATCCGCATTTGAAATTTGGACACACTTGCTTGTAACACATGAGGGGACTTCATAAGTGAAGAGGGCTAAAATAGACCTTCTTCGGTCCCAATATGAGAATTTTTGCATGCAAGAAAATGAAACCATAGATGATATGGTTACAAGATTTACTAAGATTACTAATAGACTTTCTTCTCTAGGTGATGCTATTGACAACGACCAAAGAGTAAGAAAGATCATCCGGGCTCTTCCTCCTTCTTGGGAAGTAAAAGCTACTACCTTGAAGGAACTCAATGACAAGGAGGAGATGGAGCTTATAGGTCTCATTGGGAACCTCAAAACCCATGAGATGGAGAGAAAAGCAAGGGAAGAAATGGCTCCCTCCAAGAAGAAAGCCATAGCCTTCAAGAGTCAATCCTCATACTCCGACGAAGATGATGAAGAAGAAGATGACGAAGATGAAAAACACCTAGAGGGGGGGTGAATAGGTGTAAGTGCTAATCTAGAACAAAATGCAAAACTAAATGCGAAAGCTAATGCAAATTTGGCAACACACTTAATACAACACACAAGTGTAGCGAATTCCCCGTGAAGGGCTCTGGACTAACTCCTCTTGATTCCCCTTGAATGGGTTGAGGTGCTATGTGAAGCTCTTATGGTTAAGTATAAGTGAGGCACACTCAAACAACCAAGCATATAAGAGATATAGCAATATGAAATATGCAAGGTATAAATGCAAGCAAGCAATTGAATGCACTGATTGAAGATGCTTTGCTAAAATAAAAGAGAGTAAGAGTTAGAGAGACAATGGATCAAACGCAAAGGCACAGATATGTTTCGAGGTTCGAGCACCCAACTCTACATCCCCGCCTTCACCTCCGTGAAGGATTTCCAATCCACTATCTCCCACCGAGGGAACCTTCACCGAGAAGGATTTGTTACAACTCTAGGAGTACCAAACTCCTCTCTCAAACAACCACCTCACAACCGAGGGGTAGGCCCTTAGCCAAACAACCAACACCTCTACCTAAGAGGGTTACAACCACCAAGCTCCACCTCAAACAAGAGGGAGCACACAAATCTCCACCTCTACCAAAGAGGGAGCAAACACCAACCCAATACAACAACCTCAACCTCTACCAAAGAGGGAGCAACCAACAAATGAGGGTTTACAACAAGTGATCCTAAAAGATCACAAACTCTATCTCTTTTCTCACAAACAAAATGATCCTATAGAATAGGATAGATGATAAGCTCAAGTGTGGAAAACTAGGTGTTTGGAAATCAAAAGCTCAAAGAAATAATCTTGGGAAAACTCTTGTAGATAATAGAAATGAAGAACAAACACAAATCTCCCAAAAATACTCTTTTCTTTGATTTTTCCAAAAACCTAAAACAAATAAGATAAATTCTTTTTGGCACAAAACTCTTTTGAAAACTCTTTTAAAACAATAGAGAAAGTCTGGAAATTTTGGCTCTTAAATCTTTGGGAAAAACATGAAGAGATGGGGTATTTATAGCCCAAAAGAAAACTAGCCGTTACGCTGATCTGTCAGCCTGACAGACCTTCGGTCGACCGCCCGGTCGACGCCAACGGTCAAAAATCCGACCGTTGGAGCAAACCGGTCGACCGCCCGGTCGGCCGTCCCACTGCGTGTCAGACGTGCACGGCTCTGTGCACGTCGGTCGACCGTACGGGTCGACCGGCCCATGGTTCGGTCGAACGCTCGGTCGACCGCCCTGGTCTGACAGACAGGTCTGGGTCAAAATCTGGGTTAAAACATATTTTGAAAATTCTTTTAATAACTTGTAAAAATCCCAAAAATGTTTTTATCATATTGCATTGATATATAAACATGTGATAAACATTTCTACTCAAATATCAAGCATATGAAACCATTTTGTTTCTTAACATTTTTACCAAAAACCAAAACATGTATTTTATCAAACTTGGATATTTCAATACATGAATAGGAAAGTCAAAATAAGTTTGTCTAGGAAGTTAAAAGCATGTATGTATATCTAGAACATATCTAATATACATAAAAACTATTTAAACTTGTTTTGATCAAACTATTCATGAAAACCAAAACTAAAACATAAAACATGTGTGTTGTGTGCACTTGAGCATATCAACTATATTAAACTTTACAAATGGATCTAAACACACTATCTAAACTAGGATACCTAAGTCTTCTTGACGATCTTCCATCTTCAATTCGACTTGCTCCCAAATCGTGATCCACCAAGTGCAAAGGAATGATCTTTAAGCTTTGCACCGGAATCACCATGAAAAGCTTCTAAACTCCTTGTAGAAGCTAATCACCAACTAATATCTTGCTAATAGATCTGAAACTTAAATTCACAAGAATATTAGTAAACATAACTTCATGAGTTGATCATCATCAAAACTAGAGTGGAAGGCCTTTGGGCAACAATCTCCCCTTTTTGATGATGACAAAACTCATGGAGTTATATATGCATGGATTAAATTTAAGCTTCAAAGAAGCTCCCCCTTAACTCATGTATAAACAAATAAATAATAAATATGCAATAAATGGCAATGCATTATATCATGCATGAAAACAATAAAACTCTTATATCAACAAAACATGTTCTGGGCTCTAGATACCAATGAAATATTCACAATAAACATGTTCTTATACCAATTTAAACTTTCAAAACAGAACATGCTCTAGATACCAATTAACAAAACATGCTCTAGATACCAATTAAAATAAGCATGCATATAAACTCAAAATCTTTCTCCCCTTTTTATCAATCATCAACAAAGGGGTAAAGACAAAATCAAAACATAAACAAATTCTTCTATGAACAAAACATGATCTAGACACCAATGAAATGTGAAAGGTGCTCTAGATACCAATTAAATGAATAAAACTTTTCCTTTTTTTTTTAAAATAAATGCATACAAAGAAATGCATATAAATCCAAATCCTTCTCCCCCTTGTTGTTCTATTCAAGGAAACAATAAAGGGTTAAAAACAAGCAAATCAATGTTCTCCCCCTTTTTGTCTAAAACACAGATGATGTAAATAAGGGTAAATAACAAATCATAAGATGTACACTCAATTAAGATTCCAAATGAAACATATATGTCAATGAAGTACATCTTGATACCAATTGAAAGTGAACATGAAACAATCAATAGTGATATATGCGATATACATTCATGAAGAGGAAGACGCTAAGTTAACTTCCCTACACATATGCATTACATGAAGAAGGGATGATAAGCCCCAATTCACATAACACATATTATGTAATGCATAAGAATAGATGTGAAGCTCCCCCTACACACGTGTATCACATAAGGAAGAGTTATCAAGTTCCTCAATACAAGATAAACTCAACATGAATCTATATGTAGAAGAGATGTTAAGCTCTCCTTGCATATAGGCAATATAAATCAAAACTATTGAATATTTCTTAAAACAAAATTTTATTTCTTAAAACAGAATTTTAGAGACCAACTTAAACACATAAACATCTTGATATCAAAAGAGAGTATTTTCTTTTTAAGTCATATAAATAATTTTGATTGTGATATCATATGCTTAAAATAAACATCAAATTCCAATCATAAAGTGTGGGAGTGGAAATCAAAATACCAATTGAAACACAAAATCAAATTTTCTCCCCCTAAACACATGCATAAGCTTGTTTTAAGATACCAATAGAAAAACTAAATCAACTGAAATAAAGTTGAAATTCAAGCTCTAGCATAAACAAGATTTGTGCTCAAGATATAGAAATATAATAGCACAAATAAAACATGTATATGTGTATGAAATAGAATGAGTACCAATCACAAATAGATGATACCAATTGATAACATACATACACAATAAACAATTATGAGTATACAAAAGGATTAAATTGATACCAATTGAAAGAGTTCAATGATACCAATTGAAATAACAACAATAGCATGTGTATACCTCATAACACAACGAAGAATACGAACTAGTTAAAATGAAAAATTTTGTTAACTAGTACGAAATCCTTCAAGCAAGGAATAAACAAAATAGTTTTTCATAAAACATGAAATCCACATGATAATCAACACTCTAATTCAATTAAGCATAAATATGACTCATGAAAACAAAACATGAGCAAAATATAAATATGAGTGTATAAATAAAATGTGAGTATCACGATCATGAAAAAATATTCCATTAAGCTCAATTAAATTCCTTTAAACATGAAATCACGAAATCATTAAAACTATTTAATCTTCAAGGCATATGTATGTCCTATACAAACTAAAGTATACATACATATCCAAACACAACGAGTCCACAAAGATATATGCATGAAGGCATGTGGCTCAAAAGGATGTATATGTATAACAATAATTTGGATAAGATGGACATATACATGAAGTTAAACATAAATACATGAAAACATGAAAAGTTAAATTTTCATTAAAACAAATTTTCATATTAAGGCATATGTATGTTTTGTCAAACATGAAGTATACATACATATCCCTAAACACAATTTGAGTCCATATGTATAGATTTGCATGAGAAGCAAATGACTCAAGGGGTATACATGTATATCTTAAAGTTTGGCAAAAATACACATATACATGAAATGAAACACACAATCATAAATCAAATCAAGAAATAGGAATACAAGTTTAAAATGTATGAATCATCAAAACTAGACTATACTAACACATCTAATGGGTACAAATAAGCATTCAAGCACAAACATATATAAATTTATTTGTGACCTACTATATGCACAAGTATATACCTAGTTTTAATAAAAGCTAACATTTAAATATATATTCAAATCATGAAGCATCAAAACAAAACATAAACATGATTATTATGTAAATCCACATGTTATTAAACCTATGATAAACATGATAGCTAAATAACTATGAGAACACAAAATAATAATCCATATTAAACATGGGTGTCTCAAAATGCTATACATGCATGTCAAGGGTCTAATAATCATGGCATTTACAAATAATCTACAAACAATAAAATATGCTATAAATGATAAACATAGAAAGCATGCAAGCATAAACAAGGAGTTAGAGACCGTTACTAAAACCTATGAGGCAACTCTCCATGACTCCAAAACATGGTGGTCATCTCCACAAAACTTCCCTTGAAAGTGATGCATCCATATAGTTTCCTTTAGGCCCGGAACGCATCCACTCCAAGGTGTCATCACTCTCACGTCATGTGAGAGCCCACACCTACATCAAAAATAATAGGAGGGGTGGTCTTTGGTACCCATATCTTCTTGGGTCCATGGGGGTTAGTGCCTTCTCTAACCCAAACAAACTTATTTGCTAAATTAGAAATATGTAATCTATCAAAGTAAAATTTAGAAAGGTGGCCCATACGTCCACAATGTGTACAAGTGTACACATGAGCATACAACGTGTGATGGTGTCCGTGAGGAGCATGTGTATGCCGTGATGGGTGTGCATGCATAGATGGAATTTGTTTCTTTTGAAACAAGGATTCCAAGCGTGTATGGTTCATGGCACATTGGCTCATAGTGGAGCCCAAACAATCCATTTTCTTCTTAATTAAATTTTATATCATTTTCTACCAAAGAAGAAGTGGAGCATGCAATAGGTGAAGTGTTTGATACTAACCTAGCATGGCAAACATGTGCATCAATCTTATTATTCAAAACTTCATTTTTCTTTAAGCAAACATTTAAATCATTTGAAATAGAGATTATTTTATTTTTCAAAGCAACATTCTCCTTTAAAACAAAATCAAGTTTCAAAGATAAGTTTTCATTTTCTTTAAAATAACACTACAATCATTTTTATTCTTCAAAAGTTAATTTTCTTTAAGTGCAAGATCAAGTCGAGATCTTAATGAATCCCTTTCATTAGAAATCTCCTCTTTCTCTTGCAAAACAATATCAAGTCTAGCAATCAAATTTTATTTTCATTATTAATGCCTAGACTTTTCTTTTTCAAAAGTTTATATTTTTCAATTAGTTTTTCACACACAATAGATAGTTCTTCATTTAAAGCATGGGCATCATAATTATCACATGAAGAACTAGAACAATCATCACTATCTAAGTGGGTTTCCGATTGTACCTCAAGGGAGTCATTCCCTTGGACCATGAAGCATTGTGAGTCAGATTCTCTACTAGATTCCTCCGGTTGAATTGGCAATTGAAGCTTGGAGGTGGTGGTTGTGGTTGTCAACAAATTCCACACTGTAAAGGCGGAATCAAAGTTAGAAACACGTAAAAGATAATCTTTAGATAATGTGCTTCTAATAGCCTCTAGGGCTTGTGCATTGGCCCCTATATGATCACCATTACCAAGATAGCATTTCTTGGTAGCAACAAGAAATACATGTAAACCTAGGGTCTTCAAGTACATGGACATCCTATACTTCCAAACAACAATGTTGGAAGGGTCAAAACTAGGTGGGGTCATGAAGTCCATGGTATAAACTATATGTGTGCAAACAAGTAAATGCAAACAATAGACTAGCAAACAAAGGATCTTACTCCTAGGATGTTAAGCCTAAATATCAGGAGCACAAGCTCTGATACCAATTGAAAAACACCTAGAGGGGGGTGAATAGGTGTAAGTGCTAATCTAGAACAAAATGCAAAACTAAATGCGGAAGCTAATGCAAATTTGGCAACACACTTAATACAATACACAAGTGTAGCCGAATTCCCCGTGAAGGGCTCTGGACTAACTCCTCTTGATTCCCCTTGAATGGGTTGAGGTGCTATGTGAAGCTCTTGTGGTTAAGTATAAGTGAGGCACACTCAAACAACCAGGCATATAAGAGATATAGCAATATGAAATATTCAAGATATAAATGCAAGCAAGCAATATGAATGCACTGATTGAAGATGCTTTGTTAAAATAAAAGAGAGTAAGAGTTAGAGAGACAATGGATCAAACGCAAAGGCACAGATATGTTTCAAGGTTCGAGCACCCAGCTCTACATCCCCGCCTTCACCTCCGTGAAGGATTTCCAATCCACTATCTCCCACCGAGGGAACCTTCACCGAGAAGGATTTGTTACAACTCTAGGAGAACCACACTCCTCTCTCAAACAACCACCTCACAACCGAGGGGTAGGCCCTTAGCCAAACAACCAACACCTCTACCTAAGAGGGTTACAACCACCAAGCTCCACCTCACACAAGAGGGAGCACACAAATCTCCACCTCTACCAAAGAGGGAGCAAACACCAACCCAATACAACAACCACAACCTCTACCAAAGAGGGAGCAACCAACAAATGAGGGTTTACAACAAGTGATCCTAAAAGATCACAAACTCTCTCTCTTTTCCCACAAACAAAATGATCCTATAGAATAGGATAGATGATAAGCTCAAGTGTGGAAAACTAGGTGTTTGGAAATCAAAAGCTCAAAGAAATAATCTTGGGAAAACTCTTGTAGATAATAGAAATGAAGAACAAACACAAATCTCCCAAAAATACTCTTTTCTTTGATTTTTCCAAAAACCTAAAACAAATAAGATAAATTCTTTTCGGCACAAAACTCTTTTGAAAACTCTTTTAAAACAATAGAGAAAGTCAGGAAATTTTGGCTCTTAAATCTTTGGGAAAAACATGAAGAGATGGGGTATTTATAGCCCCAAAAGAAAACTAGCCGTTAGGCTGATCTGTCAGCCTGACAGACCTTCGGTCGACCGCCCGGTCGACCGCCAACGGTCAAAAATCCGACCGTTGGAGCAAACCGGTCGACCGCCCGGCCGACCGAAATAAACAGAGAGCACTGCTCTTAGTTACGGTCGACCGCCCGGTCGGCCGTCCCACTTCATGTCAGACGTGCACGGCTCTGTGCACGTCGGTCGACCGTACGGGTCGTCTGGCCCATGGTTCGGTCGAACGCTCGGTCGACCGCCCTGGTCTGACAGACAGGTCTGGGTCAAAATCTGGGTTAAAACATATTTTGAAAATTCTTTTAATAACTTGTAAAAATCCCAAAAATGTTTTTACCATATATTCATTGATATATAAACATGTGATAAACATTTCTACTCAAATATCAAGCATATGAAACCATTTTTGTTTCTTAACATTTTTACCAAAAACCAAAACATGTATTTTATCAAACTTGGATTTTTCAATGCATGAATAGGAAAGTCAAAATAAGTTTGTCTAGGAAGTTAAAAGCATGTATGTATATCTAGAACATATCTAATATACATAAAAACTATTTAAACTTGTTTTGATCTAACTATTCATGAAAACCAAAACTAAAACATAAAACATGTGTGTTGTGTGCACTTGAGCATATCAACTATACTAAACTCTACAAATGGATCTAAACACACTATCTAAACTAGGATACCTAAGTCTTCTTGACGATCTTCCATCTTCAAGTCGACTTGCTCCCAAACCGTGATCCACCAAGTGCAAAGGAATGATCTTTAAGCTTTGGCACCGGAATCACCATGGAAAGCTTCTAAACTCCTTGTAGAAGCTAATCACCAACTAATATCTTGCTAATAGATCTGAAACTTAAATTCACAAGAATATTAGTAAACATAACTTCATGAGTTGATCATCATCAAAACTAGAGTGGAAGGCCTTTGGGCCAACAGAAGAGCTCTCACTTCTTGTGAAGAACGTTCGGAGGATGTACAACAAGGCTAAGTTTCAAGGAAGAAGCAGATGGCAAGGTGGCAAAGAAGAGAAGAAGATTATTTGCTTCAATTGCCAAAGACCGGGTCACATTGTAGCGGAGTGCTCGGATAAAGTGAAGCCCTCCACCTCCAAGAAGCCTTACAAGAAGAAAGCTTTGAAGGCTACATGGGATTCCGAGAGCGAATCCGAGGAGGAAGTTGACACCGCCAACATGTGCTTCATGGCTAATGAAAGCACAAGTAAGGTAACCCCTACCACTTCTCTTGATAATGATCTTTCCATGGATGAATTGAGAGAAGCATTTGTAGAACTCTCACATAATTATGATTTTCTAAAGAAAAAGTATTTAAAAATGAAAAAGAAAAATGAGTCTCTTAATCACCAAGTTTTACTCTTTCTAAAGAAAAAGATGAATTACTTTCCACTCTTGTTTCCACCCAAAAAGATTTTGATAATTATAAGATTTCTTGTAAAGGTAAGTTTTCACAAGTTGATAAAAATGAGATTGTCATGCTAAAAGAGAAAATTGATTCTTTAGGAGTAGTTTTGAAAAAGTGTGAATTTGATAAGAATAGACTTGAGGCTATGTTTACTAAGAAACAAGCCTCTAAGAAACAATCACATGCTATTCATGCTCATACTCATGTCCATACATCACAACCTCTACATCATGCCAAACCCCCCAAACATGCTCATCGCCCACACACACATCATGCATTCATGTATGGGAAAGTATTTTCATGCACATATTGTGGCCGTAAAGGTCACTTAGTTATGTTTTGCTATGATAGACTTAATGCTTCACATCATAATGTTTGGGTTCGCAACACTAACTTTCAAGGACCCAAGAAAATTTGGGTACCAAAGTCAACAATTTTGCTAAATGATGTAGGTACCTTCCAAGGCCCAAAGACGTAGAGGGTTGTGGTATCTTGATAGTGGTTGCTCAAGGCACATGACTTGGGATATCAACAACTTTGCAACCCTATCAAGATACCATGAAGGTGGCTCCGTCACCTTCGGAGATGATGCCAAGGGAAAAATCATCGGTATTGGTAATGTCAAACTTGGTACATCCCCTTTAATAGAAAATGTTGTTTTAGCTGATGGCCTCAAGCATAATCTCTTGAGTGTTAGTCAACTTTGTGACAAAGGTTTTGATGTTGTTTTTGATAATATAGCTTGTAGAGTTTTTGATAGACAATCTAACACATGTATATTTTCTGGTTTTCGTGAAAGCAATATATACATGATTGACTTGTCTAATATGTCTTGTAATGCTACTTGTTTGAAAGCCCTCGATGATGACTCTGGTTGTGGCATAGAAGATTAGGCCACATTTTTTTTGACCATCTATCTAGGTTAAACAACAAGGAAATGGTGAAGGGTATTCCTTGCTTGAACTTTGAAAAGGACCGCGTTTGTGACGCGTGCCAACTTGGGAAACAAACCAAGTCCTCTTTCAAGTCAATCAAGGATATCATGACATCACGTCCCTGGAGTTGATCCATATGGATTTGTTTGGTCCTACTCAAACCAAAAGTCTAAGTGGGAATCGTTTTGCATTTGTTTTGGTTGATGACTTTTCACGTTTTACATGGGTTTTCTTCTTAGAGCACAAAAATAAAGCCTTTTCACATTTTCAAGCCTTTAAGAAAAGAGTTGAAAAGGAAAATGATTCTTCAATTTTAAGAATAAGAAGTGATAGAGGTGGTGAATTCATTAACCTACCCTTTATCACTTTTTGTGAAGAACATGGAATTAAGCATGAACTATCTTATCCTAGAACTCCACAACAAAATGGAGTAGTTAAACGGAAAAATCGAACATTACAAGAGATGGCTAGGACAATGATTAGTGAATATGGTCTCTCACATTATTTGTGGGCCGAGACCGTTAATACATCATGCTATATATCAAATCGTGTTTTCTTATGCAAAAATTCTTCAAAAACTTCTTTTGAGATTTATTATTTTAGAAAGCCAAATGTTTCATACTTCAAAGTTTTTGGATGCAAATGCTTTGTTTTAAATACAAAAGATAATTTGAGAAAATTTGATGCTAGGTCTTATGAAGCTATTTTTGTTGGTTACTCAAATACTAGTAAAGCGTATAGAGTTTTCAATAAGTCATTTTTGACTATTGAGGAATCTATACATGAAAAATTTGAGGAATCTAATGTGTTTGTTAAGAATGTTGTAGAAATAGATTCTTTACATGAAGACATGGAGAGAATCACTTTGAAGGATTCACCTACAAGTGCAAGCATGCCAAAGGATGATGAAGGAAATGAAGCTAAAAAAATGAGTCTCAAGGAAATGAAATTCAAGAAGATGAAGTGGAGCCTACTCAACAACTTCCAAAGGATTGGAGATACAATCCACATCATCCAAAGGACCTTGTTATAGGTGAAGTATCTCAAGGGGTAACTACTCGTTCTAAACTTCATGAATTTTGTGGACACTATGCTTTTATTTCTCATTTTGAACCCAAGAGCGTCCTCGAAGCTGAGGCCGACTCATATTAGTTGCTAGCCATGCAAGAGGAGCTCAATCAATTTGAGCGCAACCAAGTTTGGCACATTGTTCCTAGGCCCCCGATAGACCAACAATTGGTACTAAGTGAATCTTTAAGAACAAGTTGGATGAGTCGGGTAACGTTGTTAGGAATAAAGCTAGGTTAGTTGCCCAAGGTTACACTCAAATCGAAGGTATCGATTTTGAAGAAACCTTTGCACCCGTAGCACGGCTTGAAGCCATACGGATGACACTTGCATTTGCTTCATATAAAGATTTTAAGTTGTTTCAAATGGATGTTAAAAGTGCTTTCTTAAATGGATTTATTGAAGAGGAGGTGTATGTTGAACAACCCCCCCGGGTTTGTTGATCCTACACATCCGGATTTTGTTTTCAAACTTGACAAAGCTCTTTATGGTTTAAAACAAGCCCCTAGGGCTTGGTATGAAAGGCTTTCTTCATTTCTAATTTCAAATGATTTTAAGAAAGGAAAAATAGATACTACCTTGTTTACAAAACATGTTGAAAATGATATTCTTATTGTTCAAATTTATGTGGATGATATCATATTTGGTTCTACTAATGAAACTCTTTGCCAAGCTTTTGAATCATGCATGAAGGAAGAATTCGAGATGTCTATGATGGGTGAGCTCAATTATTTCCTTGGTCTCCAAATCAAGCAAAAGAAGGATGGGATCTTCATAAATCAAGCCAAGTACACAAAGGAATTAATCAAGAGATTCGAGCTTGAAGGAGCTAGAGTGAGCAAAACTCCCATGGCAACAACCACAAAGCTTGACAAGGATGAAAAAGGTAAAAGTATAGACATTAAGCTTTATCGTAGCATGATTGGTAGCTTGTTGTATTTAACGGCTAGTAGGCCGGATATTATGTTTTCAGTTTGTCTTTGTGCTCGTTTTCAATCGTGTCCTAAAGAGGCCCATTTAGTTGCGGTAAACGCATTATTAGATACCTTAAGGGCACAATTGAAATGGGTTTGTAGTATCCAAAAACCGGACAATTTGATATGAAGAGTTTTTCGGATGCCGACTATGCGGGTTGTAGGGTAGATAGGAAGAGTACAAGTGGAACATGTCAATTTCTGGTAATTGTCTTGTTTCTTGGTCTTCCAAAAAGCAAAATTCGGTAGCCCTTTCAACCGCCGAGGCGGGGTATGTTGCGGCCGGAGCTTGTTGTGCACAAGTTCTTTGGATGAAACATACTCTCCTTGACTATGATTTGCATTTTGATCATATTAAAATATTTTGTGATAATACCAGTACTATTCATATGACCAAAAATGCAAATCAACATAGTAAAACTAAGCACATTGACATTCGGTATCATTTTCTTAGAGATCATTATGAGAAAGGTGATATTGATATTGATTATGTTTCCACCGATTTTCAACTTGCCGATATTTTTACAAAACCTCTAGACTATGCTAGATTTTCCTTTATTTGTGGTGAGTTGAATGTTTGTATTTTGGATTCTTGAAGAAAACATTTTTTAACTATGTTTACCCTTTTTGATGTATGACAAAAAGGGGGAGAACAGGTTTAGTTTTGAAATGCATTTTTGAGTTTTTAGTTTGATTTTTATGCATTTTGATTTTTTGTATGTATATGTCTTCATTTATATACATAGCATAATTTGAGGGGGAGCTTCCAAGCTCTTTCTCCCTTATTTTGATAAATTAACTTATATGTTTTGTCATCATCAAAAAGGGAGAGATTGTTGGCCCAAGGTTACAATCGCCCGTTTTATTGAGTTTTGATGATTCCAAAACATATATAGTTACTGGTATTAATCATGTTTATTGTTTAAGTGTGTTTCAGGGTTCTAAAGATTCATGGAGTTTTCTTCCCTAAAGGAAGGTTGTTTTTGGCTAAAGTCGTTCAATTTTGGGTTCAAGACACAAGATTCTCAAGATCCATATGAAGCCCACTTGAAGACTTTGTAGTCATCTAGAACCTATGTAAGAAATAGTTTGTTAAAGTTCGAGTTATGATAGATTGGCTCTAGATCACACACACACACTTTTAAAAAATACAGTTTCTAGTTTTGGTATTTGTTTTTAAGTTCATGCCTTGATTCTTATACATGATTCAAATCCTTACAATTTTTATATCTTGTTTACACCATGTATATCTATCTTTACTGCATGATACTTAGCTACATATACCTACAAAAATAATTTGAAAATTTTCCAAAGTCCAAAATTCCCTCTTATTTTTCTGTTTCAGGCTAGACCGGCCGACCGGACCGGTCGACCGGATCCTGTGTCCAGGACGTGCACGCTCGTGCACGTCTGTCGGTCGGCCGACCGGTCGATCGACCAAAAACAGTCTGCTCTTTGTTTTGTCAGTCGGCCGACCGGTCGACCGCCTATACAAAACTGTGTTTCCTCCTTGAGTCCGGTCGCCCGGTCGGTTGACCCGAGCCCAACGGCTATATGCCAGCAGGGATGACGGTCGACCGGGCCGGTCGACCGCCAAGCCTGCCAGCTGCCAACGGCTCTTTCCTCTTTGGTGAAATTCTGAAATCTGTTTTTTACCCTGTTTTGTGGCAGAACTTTTCTGATCTTTTGGGGATTATTTTCTGACCAAATAAACTTAATTAAATCTTGTTTTAATCCCCTCCTCTCCCTATAAATAGGGAGGATTGGTCTCTTGCAAAATCACCAAGAAAAATACCTAGTTTTTAAAGTTTGAAAAAGAAAGAAAAGTTTTCAAAGCTCTCAATTCTCTCTTGCATTCTTGGCTTTTATTTTCAGTTGTGTTTTCAAGCAAAATTCATTTACAACTGAGTTTGTTTTCTCACTACACTTTTAGAGCCAAAAATCCCATCCTCATTCTATAAGGAAGTTGTAAAGAGAAAGTTTGTAAGAAGTTTGTGATCCTTTTGGTGATCACTTGGCTACTTGTTCCTTCTTCTTCTTGTTGTTGAGATACCTCTTCGGTAGAGGTTTGTAAGTGGTGGAGTTCGGTACTCTGGTCTTCGGTAGACCTTGTAAAGTCCTCGGTGGATAGTGGAAACCCTTCACGGCGGTGAAGGCGGGGAGTAGAGCGGTGGCTCGAACCTCGAAACAAATACTTTGTGTTTGCGATTGCTTTTGTTCTTGCTCTCTATTGCTCTTTATTTTTAGCTTGTGTTATTGCTGTCATTTCTTGTGATATATCTTGTGTGCACTTCATTATTGCTTCCAATTTATTTCTTGCTAACTTGTCGATCAATTCTCATACAACAAGATTGCATTACGCACCTCTAACTCATATCTAGAGGAATCAGGAGGAAGGAGTTCATAACCCTTCACAGGGTATTCGGCTCTTAGTCTTGTTTTAGGAGATCGTTGCATCATTCATTCATACTTGTTTTAAAAAGATTGTTAGATTAGCTTTTACACCTATTCACCCCCCCTCTAGGTGTTTTCACATACAACGTTGAAACGTTGCTGGGGCATTGTATAAGCCGAAAGGCATTCAATGATAAGCAAATGTCCCAAATGGACATGTGAACGTAGTCTTTTCTTGGTCCTCAGGAGCAATAGGGATCTGATTATACCCTGAGTAACCGTCCAAGAAACAGTAATACTGATGACTTGCCAAACGTTCAAGCATTTGATCAATGAAGGGAAGTGAAAAATGGTCCTTACGAGTTGCAGCATTAAGCTTCTTATAGTCAATGCAAACTCGGATCTTTGTGGGAAGTCGAGTTTGGACTAACTCTTTGTTCACATTTTTCACTACGGTGAAACCGGATTTCTTTTGAACTGCGTGGACAGAACTGACCCATTGGCTATCAGAAATGGGATAAATTATCCCATTGTCTAAGAGTTTTACAATTTCAGCATGAACAGCCTCTTGCATTATAGGGTTTAACCTACACTGCGGGTCTCTTTTAGGGGTGGCATCTTCATTGTGATGAATGCGATGTTGAACGATGGTTGGACTTAATCCCTTTATATCAGTCATAGTCCAACCAATGGCTTCCCTATGTTTTCTTAGAATTGCTTTAAGATCTTCTTCTCGTCATTTAAATAGGAGGCAATGATGACAGGAAAGGTCTCTTGTTTGCCTAGATAGACGTACTTGAGATGCGCTGGTAAGGCTTTCAATTCTAAGGAAGAGGAAGGCTCACTAGAAGGACTAGTCAAATTTGTTGGCTCCATTATTGGTGAAATAGGGTTCGAGGCCCAATTCACATCAGAATCTACAACCTGATCAAGATTAAAGTCGTCAGACTCTAACCCAAAGTCGCACTCAGTTTCTAGTTCCAATTCTTCCCTATGTTCACTTGTTAAGTTATCAATTAGGTTGACTTCAAATGTTTGGTCCTCAACATCGCGGGGTTGTTTTCCTAGATTGAAGACATTGACTTCTCTAGTCATGTCCCCAAAGGTTAACCTCATGGACCCATTCCTACAATTGATGATGGCATTGGCAGTAGCAAGGAATGGTCGCCCTAGGATTACAGGAGTTTGAACCCTATGATTGGAGTTGGACACAGGTTGTGTCTCTAGAACTATGAAATCGACAGGGTAAATAAACTCCCCTACCAGGATAAGGACATCATTAATCTCCCTTTTTGGAACTTTTACTGAACGGTCAGCCAGTTGGATAGTGACTCGAGTTGGACTAAGATCGCCCAACCCGAGTTGTTGATAAACTGAGAATGGAAGCAAGTGATAATTGCCCCCAAGTCAAGAAGTGCACGACTAATCTCGGCTTATCCTATTTGCAGGCAATGGCGGGACTACCTGAATCCTTATACTTATTAGGAATCGGACCCGATAGTAGCTCACTAATGTTAGTGGCTAAGAAGACCTTTTTGGTACATTAGTCTTTCTCTTCTTGGTGCACATGTCCTTAAGAAACTTAACATAGAAAGGGACTTGTTGAATGCATCAAGAAGTGGCACATTTATCTTCACTTGATTAAATTTCTCAATTATCTTGTCCATGTGTGGATTTTGCTTGTTATTTTTCAGCCTATTAGGAAATGGTACTATAGGCTGGTGCACCTGACTGGTTGACTTATCTTTTTCAGATTCGTCAGATTTGGAAGGATTTGGATTAGATGAGGTGGATGCTTGATTGTGGTTGTGCTAAATGGGATTGGTTGGCGTTGACACTTGATTATCAAATTTCTTTCCTGACCTCAATGTATGAACAACATTACATTGATTTAATGATTGATCCTCAGCCAAATGAGCCTGTTGAGAATTCTTAGGATTGGTTATTGGCTGACTAGGCAGGGGACCCTTCTGTCTCTCATTCTGTGGAGTGGCTAGTTGACGCATTTGAACCTCTAACCTTTGTATAGTTTGCATGAGAGAATCTTGATTTTTCATGTATCTTTCCATGTTTCTCTCAAAGTCAGCCATTCTCCTTTCTAGTTGAGGATTCCGGAAGGAAGATTGTGGAGCTTGGTTGGGATAGTTTTGTTGATAGTTTGAAAAGTTAGGTGGATGGTTGGGAGAATTATTATGGAAATTGAAAAAGTTGGGTTGATGATTGGAAGAATTATTAGCATGATAGAAGTGGCTTGCATGATTTGACCGTGAATGGTTATTGTTATTTTGGCTCTATGAGAAATTAGGGTGATTTCTCCAGCCAGGATTGTACGTTGGTGCGTAAGGATTATTGTTCAGCCTTCAAAAGGTCGTATTCATCGGTTCATGGTATTGTTGCTGAGCCTGAAACACAGGGCATTCCTCGAACACATGATTCATACCTTGACAGTAAGTACAGCCCGGAGTTAGAAATTGGTTTGGGCTGACTTGATTGACTGGACTTGGTTCCTTAGTTTCTAAAGCTTCCAGTTTTCTTGCTAGGTTCGCTAACTTAGCATCATTAGCTATGGATGATTTGATAGAATGGAGACCTCCTTTTGAAGAGATGGAGTTTGGATTCCTAGAGGTTTCACTAGTAGGTTCCCATTGGATGGTCTTTTCAGCTAGGTTTTCATATAAATTCCATCCTTCATTTTCATCCTTCTGCAAGAATCCCCCTTGGCACATACTTTCTAAGAGAGTTTGATAAAATAGTCTAAACCGTCATAAAGAATTTGGCATTGTCGCCATTTCTCTATTCCATGATGAGGATATTGGACAAGGAGGTCTTTAAAGCGTTCAAAGTACCTCCAAAACGGTTCACTAGATTCTTACTTGAATTGCATGATATTCTTCCTAATGAGAGCGGTCTTATGAATTGGGTAGAATTTCTTCAAGAGACCTTGATGAAACCATCCCAAGATGTGATAGAGCCGGCCTCTAAGCTGTAAAGGGATTTCTTTGCTAAATCCTTAAGAGAGAAAGGGACAAATCTCAACCTAATAGTATCATCTACAAGGTGTGGGATTTTCATCATTAGACATACTTCCTCAAATTCTCTTATGAAGAAGTAAGCATCTTCGGACTCTAAGCCGTGAAACTTGGGGAGTGTGTTGATGAATTGAGGCTTGAGTTCAAAATTGTATTCACCAACCGATGGAAGTAGAATGCAAGATGGAAGTGAGGTTCTAATGGGATAGAACCTATCCTGCAATGATGTTAATTGAGCCATCACCGGATCTGTTCTTGGTTCAAACTTGGGTGGTGATGTGTTTCTAGTCAACCTAGATGAATTAGGGTCTCTTGACCACGCTTGCATACACAAACACAATCACAAACAAGTTTACCAATAGTCAACAAGAGTAATCAACCAAGCCTAGTCTAAGGTAACCTTGACCTAGACAACTCCTAACTGGTTGATTGTCCACATGAGGTATAATGTAGACTTTGACCACAAGCTAATCAGCCAGGTCAGGGCAAGATTGGTGGAAGGTTATCCGTCAAAGATGTTCCTTAATTAAGTAACCACCAACCTTCGGGCTTTCGGCCCTTAATCCTCTTCCTAGACACTGATTTGACAGGAGTTAAATTCCAACACCTTCCCCCTTAGGATAATCTCCTAGTGAGTTCGAGATATCCCTAAGGCCAATGTCTATCAGATTTTACTTAGGCTTAGGTTGTGCATGCTTGGAGATGGTTTGTGGGCTAAGGAAGGGTAATGACTTCTGCACCTTATCTTGAATTGGGTTTTGCCCTTAGAATTTATTGTGCAAAGTGTGCAAGATACAGAAAAGTAACATTCAAAAGCAAAATATCACCCAAGAATATTTCCTAAACTATATGCTCTGCATACGTACCTTGTCTCCAGCTCTCTTCAACAGTAATTGTAAAATAAACGTAATTAGACAAATGCTTATAATGCAAGTCTAAACGTTTTTTAAGCAATTAACAATCACTCAAATTACTGTTGGATTAAAACAAGGATTGTGAATAGCAGATATAGCAAGAATATAACACACAAAAACTTAATTTTTGCAAGCAATATGTCCCGTAAAAAAAAGTTTTAGTAGTCCCACAAAAATTGCAACTTTTGCACTAGCAATTTCTTGAAATTCTATTCCTACTTTCGAGAGTAGGGGCACACAATACCAAATCTTCTCCTACAAAGCTTGAATACTAGATCTGAATCTTGAAGTCCCTGAAATGACACACCAAACTTGTTAAAAAATAAATACACCGTTCCCTCCCCGGCAACGGCGCCAAAAATTGGTTGCAAATTGAAAGAGCAAGGATTTTACCATGTAGCTTTGGGCTAACGGGTCGTGTCCACGAGGAGGAATGTGATAGAAGCTTTTCGGTGTTTTTGTTAAATGTCAAAGAGTGAAGTTGGTGTCTTTCTTTTAAGTTGAAAAAGAAAATGGAGAGAAGGGAGATGATCAAAAGAGAAATTGCAAATTTGGAAAAGGCTTTGGAAAAGGTGAATTTGTATAAAGTTTAAAAAGTTATTTGTTATTTTTTAATAAAGAAGAGAATCTGGGCTCACTATCTCACTACTCAACTATTTGTTCTTCTATTGAAATCCTTAGTGCCTCAACTTGATCATAGGCAAAACTTAAGGTTGACTTTAGAAAGTTTGAAGTAAAGCATATAAGATGGTTGGAAAGGTTAACTCTTTTCTTTAAGAAACCATCTTGAATTGAATGTTAAATCATCAAGAAGTTCAAGTATAGATAAAAACAAGTTCAAGAGACGTTTTTAAAAGAAGTAGGAGTTTAAAAATCTAAACCCATCCTCATCTGCCTTCAAGAATACTTTCAAGAAGAAAGGCTTAAGCCAGGCATGCAAATGATTCATTGGGTCTTTTTCATGAAAATCATTCAAAAAGAAGAGGGATCAGAGAGAGGAGTAATAGTGAGCCCAGAACACCAATTTAGCTACTCATGGAAGACAAAGAACATTGCAAGTAAATAAAGAAAAACATACCGTAAAACGGAGTGGAAGAAAAGGTAGCTTGATCCTTGTATTGATGTCACTTCAATCTCAGAATACAATCATTCAATTTCTCTCTCTCACTGGTGTTTGTACTGAATTACAAATTGCAAAACAAAGATATAATGTTTACACTATCTAACAAAGAGCCTAAATAAAGAATAAACAAAAATCCTAATCCTAGTCTTCCCCCCTTTCTTCTCTGTTGAAAATAGTATTTATAGGAAAAAACCAGAGGGGAGAAATCGTGGGAAGATTAGGGGAGCAAACGCTCCCCCAACCACTTCAACAAAGCCACAGAAACGCGGCACGGGCCGCATTTTCGCGGCCCTAGTGTGGCCAGATGGCAACACCCAAGTGGTGGAACTCCCCTCTTTGGTGATTCGCCCATATCTTCTGCTGGTTTTCTCGTTTGAACTCTAGGATTTGACAAAACAGCCTTTGATTGTTGGCTTTAACCGCTTGATTTGGGAGGATTCATTTCAACTAGTTTTCAACCTCTCAGATATGCCAAGATTTGCCTTGATTCCTTGATTTCGAATTTATTCTAAATTAAATCAGAATTTGATGGGCTTTTGGGCTTATTTCTCTTTCCTTTCTTTTAGCAATTGGGCCTACATTTAACAAAGAAGAAGAAGACTTATTAATAGGATTTATTAGATAAAAAGTATGGTAATGTGACAATGTATATGCAATATATGAGACTGATCATATGCATGGATAACGAGCCTATTTTTCTTGAAGAATTATTTAAGGATGAGTGTTTTGAGAAGACATATGTTGAGGAGCTCAAGTCTAAAGTTTCCTTTGAAAAAAAGAAATTTCATTTAAGTATCTTCACTTTTGATGACCCATCTAATAATCAATCTTTTGAAAACTGGGTTCAGGTCAATAAAACAGACGAAAAGGGCCAAGGTCAAGTAGATGATTTCAAAATTGACACACTTTTAGAGTCTACTGTTAGGCAGCAAAACCAGACAGAATTGGCTTCTCCTTCTGAATCTTTCACGGGATCACAAATTAAAACAACCATTGAGGCATCTGATGTACCTCGTGAATACTTTCCTAAATGTCTAGATCAGCCCCTTCATTTGGATGAGAGTTAGACTAGGATAGCTGAAGTGTTAGAAGATATCAAACCTGTCAAAATTGGCATTCCACTCCTAAATGTGACTAAACAATTGCCTGCCTATACCACATTACTCAAGAAATTTTGCACTCAAATTGAAAAATCTTGGACACATATTTTAACATTCTCGAATGCACCATTGTTCCGCTTCAAGGACCACACAAGAAAACTGTTCAATTTTCTGGTCCAACATCAGAAGGCCATACATAGAGGTTGAGTGACATGTGATTATGTCTGACTGAAGACGTTAAACTTAGCGCAGCTGGGAGGCAATCAGAAATGTTGTTTTCTATAGAAAGTTTATTATTTTTATTTTTTTCCTTTCTAGAGTTTTTATTTCTTTTCTATAGAGAGATGCTTTTATCCAAATTAGGGGTCTGCCTTCATCTTTTTATTTACTCTTACCCTTAACTTATATACTTAATGCAGCTCCTAAGGTACTATCTACCCCTTATTTTATTCATTTTCAATGCTAGCATAATGAGCATACATTTTAACATTGAGGACAATGTCACGTTTAAGTGTGGGGGAGGGAAAACATAGGTTTTCTTTTAGGTTTTCAAAAAAAAAGATTAAAAAAATAAAAAAAAAAATATATATATATATATATATATATATATATATATATATAAAAACATTTTCTTTGTTACACAAAAAAAAAGATAACTTTTTTAAAGAAAAGTAATACTTTGACTTTTTTTTGCAGGAAATTAAGTTAATTTTAAGGAATAAGAGAATCATAATTAGGATTTCTTATACTTGGTTGAAATAAGAATATTTGTTTACTTTCTAGGGATAGGAAGAAAAAATTGAAAAAGTAATCCAGTCTTGATTTTTACCTTGATAAAATATGCATCTTTTATATACTTACATACTTAAGGGCTCAAAAATAAAGATTCTTATGCCTTAAAAAAAAGAAGGAAAAAAAGGAAAAAAAGAAGAAAATATATATATATTATATACAATAAGAATCCACTGATTAAGCTGGATTTTTGTGCCTCATAAAGTATGATTATTCACACATAAAGTGGTTCATATCACAAAATAAATCCTTAGTTTTGTGGCCTTATTTGCTCGAGTCCTAAGTCCTTAGGGTGTTTTCTCACCTGGTGCCCTAAAACCTTCCGGTTTGAGAGTCACGACTAAGGCTCATTACATGGACAAATTAGAAAGCCTAAGAAAGTTAAGGAATATTACAACTAGTATAGACACAAAAAAAGGCATAAGAGTTAGAGTTGAAGAACCCTTAGTCAAAATATTCACGGTCACAAGATGGATATGACTTAGGGTAAAATAATAGACTAGATGAGAATACAATTTTATTTGTAACCTTAATTGATAACAAATATTTGAATAGAGGCTAAGTCTAGGGATGAATAATTCAATGCTCTTATAACTTACAAGTCGCTTAATACTTGTAAAAGCACTTCAAATATTTCCTCTTCTTTTCAAAATATATTTTCAAAAATACAAACAAATTATTTCTTTTCTTTATGGATTTTGTGAGTATAATCCACTGAAAACCCTCAGGAGACTACAACTCCTCCTCTAGAGGTAACCTAGATGTTTAAAGGCTTATTGCACATGCTAAGTGCAATCACATTACCTGTGAAAGTGGTCTAATAAAAACCTTAGATTAGTTTTGTTTTGCTCGAGGACGAGCAAAAGATAAGTGTGGGGGTGTGTTTGGACACATATATTGCATAAACATTATTACATTCCTACATATATTCTATAATAAATCTTTACAAACTCACTTGTCTTAATGTCCTAAACCTTGTAGGATGATAAAGAGTAGATAAACATGAATCCTATCCAAACAAACCCAAAAGTTTAAATCAAACAGGGATCGACTCAAATTCAGAGAATCTTTAGTCTATCTTATCTGAGGATTGGATTTACCAGATAAGATAATACTATAAAAATTCAAAGAAAAAATGAATTTTTGAAGACCCTATTGGGTTTGCTGAGGATAAATGGATAGAGAGAAGATCAACGGGTGAGATGAAGCAATTTAGATTCGGATTCAGATTGGATATAGTTGAGCATTTTAATCATAACTTTCGCTAC
Source organism: Agave tequilana (assembly GCA_038442645.1). Taxonomy (NCBI): domain Eukaryota; kingdom Viridiplantae; phylum Streptophyta; class Magnoliopsida; order Asparagales; family Asparagaceae; genus Agave; species Agave tequilana. The sequence goes on from JAVJIF010001485.1 coordinate 61,973, forward strand.
TGAATCTCAAATCTGATGATTCAAGATGATCCAGAAAGAAAATTTAAAGGGCTACAACTTTTATGTTGATGCCTATTTCTAATTCTATCATCTGATTAGCAATATTCAGCAATCAACACGCCAATAAGCTGCATATCAGAATTCTGGATAAATCAAGTTTGGAGATAAGGGGAAGATTGAAATTTAAAAATAGCCAACTCTTCCTATCTCCCTACGCTCTCCCTTATCACTATTTTCCTATAAATACCTGTATTTATTTTGAGAGAGAGAGAGTAGCCTAGGGGGCTGCAAAGCCAAAAAAAGAGAGTTTTGAGCGTTGTAATGCGAGATTGGAGAGGTCAAGGGCTTTGTATTTGATGCTTATTGAATAAAATTCAGAATTCTTCTTCATGATCTTGCGACGTTCAGTCTAAGTCTTTCTTTAATTTTCTCTTTATTTTTTTATGCTATTCTTTTCTTGCATATTTGATTCCATGAAGTTTTCTCTTTTCTTTTATTAGCTTCTTTTGCTTCTAGCATCGTTTGAAGGAAGGAGACATCAAGGCAACGACAAGAAACAAGTTCACTGGTTCATCTTCCTTTTCCCTTCATATCAATCTCTAAATTTCTTTTTTTTACTTTGGTTATTCAAATCTTCGCAAACAGGTTAGTATTTCTTTCTTCTTTTGCTTTCTTCATATTTTTATTTTTCTTTTACTTTATTCATATTTTTATTTTGCTTTTGCTTTCTTCTACAAGATCTTTATTTATTTTTTTATTTTTAAAAAGATAAAATTTCAACCTTTATCTAAGGGATTTCTCAACTAGAATAAGATAAAAGTGAGATTTTTAATAACTAAAATTTCAAGAACAAGTCTCTGTGGATTTGATCCTATACTTGCCACTACATACTTTGTTAAAAAGATAGCAAGTTTAGGTTTAATAACTTTTACGTGATTCAGCAACGATAGAGTTTCTTATGAACTTCGAAACGCGAACAGAAATCAAAGATGTCTTTATCCAGGTTGGGATTTCATCTACCCCGTTGATTTCATTGTGCTTGAGACCCAACCTGTGTAAATCTGCAGTCTCAGACTCCGATCATCTTAAGACGCCTATTCCTTGCTAAAGCCAATGCCATAATCAACTGTAGGAACGGGTCCATACGATTGATCTTTGGAGACATAATGAAGGAAGTCAATGTCTTCAATTTTGGAAGACAACCAAGGGATATCAATGATCAGATTTTTAGGTCAATTCCATTGAAAATTTGACTAGTGAGCATGAAGAGAGCTTAGTGATTAGTCTACAATTCTGCATTGTTATATCGCATTCTCCCACCGATTTATGAATAAATTGTCGATCTAAACCGTGTTTTGGTCTTTATTGCAGGTAGATCCAAAGTTCAAGGGCAAAGGTGTAATAAGAGCTTAATTAAAGCCAATTTCGGGTAATTAAATCCGCATTACTTGGAGGCCAAGCAAGGGATTATCTAGAAGATACATTGCACCTAGCCTCTTGCACATATCAGACGAATTTGCGGACCAATTTACCAGAAACAGAATATACCAGGAAGCGTCTCGAAGCCTGACGGAGATCCGGACCAAAACCAGGGAGTTCTCTCCCTGGTTTTGCCGCGGATCCGCGGCTCTGGCCACGGATCCGCGGCAAAGGAGTGGAGCCACGCGTCGATTTTCGACGCGTGGCCCCGTCTCGTCTTCTGGAAGCATCCTGTGCCTATAAATTGACCTGCAGAGGCCCAAAACGGAAGCAGTTTTCGTTTTTAGGAGTAGGTGCAGATTTTAGGAGAGATTTAGTGTAGTGTAGGTGCTTTTCATTTGTATTTTCATTTGTTTTTAGATCATTGTAGTAGGGCTGAGTGATTCATAGAGAGAGAGATAGTGATGGATTGATGTAATAGATAGTGACAGTCTATGTAAAGGTGCCTCCTTTCTCTTCCATTGTAATCTCCTTCATCTTCTACATGATTTCTTGCTAACTTTTCTTCTCATGGCAATCTAACTACTAACCACTAACCATCTAACCACTTACTTGATAATCCACATGAATCGGGTAGCCTCTACAAGGCCTTGTTCTTGCAAGAGCCATTGATGGCCAAAGATGATGGGTTCTAACATCTAACTTGCTAACCAAGCTAACTCTCTTTTATTTCATGCTTTCTTTTAGTAGTCTAATGAGTTGATGCTTGTATTAGCTTGTTCTTGATGCAATGTTTTGATTGTGATGAACCATCCATGAGCCATGCTTTGTACCGTCTCTTGAAGCCAAGGATTGTGATGGCCGAGGATCAAAATGTGAGGCAACTATCTTGAAGAGGTTAGCATGGTTAGTGGAGCATTTAGTAGTTAGTAGCCATGAGTTTTCTTTTCTCTTGTTTTAGAAATCATTTCCAAGCTTCTTTTATTATTTTTCTATCAATGTTTTCACCATCTTCTTAGTTCAACTTTGTTCCATCTTCTTTTCTATTTGTTCTTCGAACCACTTCACTTTTGTTTTTACATCGACGTTTTCATCGCTCTCCACACCTATCACATTCTGGATTTCATTTTCTTTTTCACTTTCTTTTTCATTCTTTTAACAAAGAAGAATTGTTAACAAAAGACGGGAATAGAAACTGTTAATGCTTCTATCGCCTCCCTTCCCTGTGGATTCGACCCGTTGAGCCAATGCTATAACGGAAGTATCGAGGGTACATTAGCACACATCCGAGCTTTTCATTGATTTCACATAATACGCGTTTTTGGGTGCTAGTTCTCCCCACGATCAAAAAAATGGCGCCGTTGCCGGGGAAGGTGATTGTTATTCATTTTTGCATATTTTACCTCATCCATACCATGCATATTGCAAATAAAAATGTGATTTTTAATCCTTTTCTCTCTATTTTTGCAGGTCCATATTCTAATTGAGAAAAGGCCCAAAATCCCTTTAATTATCAAAAATTAAAGGAAAATAAATCAAAGCCCAAAAGAGAGCCCAAAAGTTGAGGCCAGGATCTGGAGAAATCCACGCGCCAATTCAAACTTCCAGAAGGACCACGTGGCTAACAACCTACGAGATACGCGCAACATAAATCTCGGCCTCAACGGCCTTGAAACTGCCATATATCTACAGCAACTGCCGCAGATCTGCGGCAGTTACAAGGCTGTTGAGCCCGGGATTTTCTCCAACAACCTGAGTTCTAGAGACTTCTCTCTGAGGCTATAAATACACCACCAGGGCCTTCGCAAGAAAAAAAAAAGAAGGAGAGAGGAGAGAATAGAGAATAGAACTTGTATTTTTTAGGTTTTCTTTAGGGTTTTTAGTGCTCTAGGTCTTCTTCTTCTTCCCTACAAATTCTGCAAGAGAGAGAGTGTAAGAGAGAGAAAGCTTGTGTAAACCAAGGGGTGACAACTTGTGAAGCAAGGATTAATCCATTCTCTTTTCTCTACTTGAGCATTTTCTAGTATTTACTTGCTTTCTTTAATTCAAGCTTTACTTTCTTTGCACTTTTATTTCATGCATTGCTTTTCTTTTCTTGTAATGGCTAGTAGCTAACTTCTTCTAACATGACTAGCTAACAACTAATCTTGCTTAACTTCTAATTCTTGGGTGAATGCAAATTCTTCATCTTGCAATTGTTGAGTCTTCTTCATCCCCGATGGGTTACTTTCATGCTTGGCAATTTCTTGTTGTAATTCTCCATATGATTCATGTGTGTCTCATTTAGAGCCTTGTCTTTAGAACAAGTGCCTTGATGGAACATGGAGATGGATCACCAAACATATGCTATTTGTTGTACAACTTCTTTACTTCCATTAATGAATGTTGTATCTTCTTCCTTAGCATCCCTTGAGTGTCGCTCTTTTGATTCCACCATTGAAAGTCTATCTTGTAGGCCGATGACATCTATGAGGCTACAAGACAAGTCCAAGAATGATCACCCGTCATCCAAGTGGGAAAGTAACTAGACCGACACGCAAGACAAACATATGCCGATGAATCAACATGAGGCACGCATCACCATTACGGAGTTTAGTAAGTTTAGCAAGTTAGTAAGGTTAGCTAGTCATGGATTTCTCCATCTTAAAGTCTTTTACAAAGTTCTCCTTCTTTTAGTTTTCTTTCCAAAGCAAATCTTGTTTTAAAGTTCTTTTTATTTTCTTTCCATCATGCACAAATCCACAAATTCTTTTACTTCTTTTCCCAATTCATTTTCATTCTTTTAAAACAAAGAAGAACCTTCATTTTCTATCTTCACAACGAACCGTAATGCTTCCATCGCAAGCTCTCCCTGAGAATCGACTCGTATAGCCTATGCTACTACGGAGATTTGGAAAGGATACATTAAGCATATTGAATACATTGTGGAGTGATCAAAGCACCTAAGGTTGACTCTAAACCTTCTCTCTTTTATTGAATATTTGTGCAACACCACACTATACTCCTTTCCCAATCAAATTTTTGGCGTCGTTGCCGGGGAGAGCAACGGTTTTTGATTTCAAGTGAAGAACTAAACGAATCTTCTTCTCTGTTGCAGGTTACAGGTGAAGAAAACAGAAAAATTTGCATTGCAGTAACATATAAGTGGCTCTGGGCTTCTGCTCTTGAAAGCAGAAACCAGAAGTCCTCTGAATTGCCGCAATTCCACGGCAAAAGCCGCAGATTTACAGCAAGGAGGAGTTAACTACTGACCTAATTTTTGCAGGGTTGCTTGCTCTGCAAAATACAGTTGCTGCAATACTTAAATTCTTGTATGCTTCACCTTATATCTGCTAATAATCAACAGTAAAAAATTGGTTGCAAAGTTAAAAATTGATTAGACATTTACATTTCTAGGCACGTGTCTTTTCAATTCATTTACTTTACTGTTGAAGAGTGCTGGATGCAAGGTACGTGCGCATTGCATTTTGATTAGGATTCACTTCTTGGTTGATATTTTATCGCTTTGAGTGAACCTTGTTTGTTTATATCGTACACTTGCACAAAAACTGATTTTAAGGGCATCACCCATAAATAAGATAAGGTGGGGGATTTCATCACCCTTTCCTTCGCCCGAAAATCATTTTTCCAAGCACTCACAATCCCAAGCTTGTAATAAAATCTAATAGACGTTGGCCCTAGGGACATCCGGACTCACTTAGGAGATTATCCTAAGGGGGAAAAGTGTTGGAAATTGACTTTTGCCAAATCAGTGTCTAGGAAAGGGATTGAGGGCCGAAAGCCCGAAGGTTGGTGGTTACTTAATTAAGGAACGTCTTTGACGGAAAACCTCCCAACAACCTTGCCCTTACCTGGCTGATTAGCTTGTGGTCAAAGTCTACACTAAACCTCCCGTGGACGATCTAATCAGTTAGGAGTCGTCTAGGTCCAGGAATCCTAGATAGCTTGGATTGATTTTCTTTTATTGTTTGTTATTTTCATTTTTTTTTTTTTTCGTTGGTGTGATCGGTGCACGTTGTTTGTGACTATATATGCAAGAGTGGTTCCGTGATCCAAATTCTGTGAGACTTGTTAGACTTTCTACACTTGCACTTACACAACCACTTGACACAATGGAAAACAACGTTTCACTTCAAGATCGATTCTATCCGATTCGCACCTCCCTTCCATCGTGCATTCTTCTCCCTGAACCAAATGGAAATCACTTCGAGCTGAAACCGCAATTCATAAATACACTCCCCCGATTTCATGGTCTAGAGTCTGAGGACGCGTACCTCTTCATTCGAGAGTTTGAAGAAGTATGTTTAATGATGAGAATTTCCCAACTGACTGAGGATGCTGTTAGGTTAAGATTCATACCGTTTGCACTTAAGGATTTAGCTAAGAAATGGCTTTACAATCTTCCCGTCAGTTCCATATCTTCTTGGGATGATTTTGTAAAAGTCTTTCTTAAGAAATTTTATCCCATCCACAAAACAGCCCTCATGCGAAAGAATATCATGCAATTCAAGCAGGAATCACATGAACCGTTCTGGAAATATTTTGAGCGTTTCAAAGACCTTCTAGCCCTATGTCCTCATCATGGCATAGAGAAATGGCGTCAGTGCCAAATTATCTATGACGGACTTGACTATCAAATGAAAACACTCCTTGAATCCATGTGCCAAGAGGAATTTTTGAAGAAAGATGAGCATCAGGGGTGGGATCTCTTTGAAGCCCTAGCTGAGAAAACCATTCAGTGGGAGTCATGCCCTGATAAACCCACTTCCACCACTTCCAGAACTGGTATGCACTCCATAGAATCCTCTATAGCTGCGGAAGCCAAGATCACACAATTGATGAAGAGGATAGAACTGCTTGAGTCAAGGGAAAATTCTGTGGTCAATCAGGTCAACCCATCACCTCTGATCAAACCAGGTTGCACCTACTGTCATGATTTCAACCATGTTTTTGAGGAGTGTCCTTTGTATCAGCCCCAATCATATCAGGAGAACATGAATGCAGCTTTTACCAGACCTCCTTACAATCCATACTCCAACACATACAATTCGGGATGGCGAAACCATCCAAATTTTTCGTGGAGTCAGTCTGGTCCTGAGCATCATAGGCCACCACTTCCACATCCTTACAATGCTCAGTCTCACCCATCCGGTTTCAATCGTAATGCACCAAATTTTCATCCATCTCAAAGTCTACCTCAGTCACAACCTTATCAAAGTCCACCACACTACCAATCACAATTCCAGTCTCCATATCATCAACATCCACCCCAGAATGATTCAGAAATATCATAGTTGAGGAAAATGTTAGAAACCTTTACAAAGAACTATCATCAGGATATGAATAAAGTTCAGGTCCAAATTGGGCAATTGGCTAATTCAGTAAATGAGAGACAAAAAGGATTGTTACCAAGCCAGCCATTGCCAAATCCCAAACATCACTTCCCTTTGCATGAAGTGGAAGACACAGGACCCAGTCATTGTCATGCTATTCATACCCTGAGATCTAGAAAACAAGTAGATAATAAGGTTTCTGATCAACCATCCCATCCAGTACCAAATCCAAAACCTACTGTCCCAATGCAACCAGCTTCTGACAAACCATCTTCTAGTAAGAGCCATCCACTTCAAAAGCCAAGGGTAAAGAAAAGGTAGATGAGCAACCTTATAAGCCTATTGTACCATTTCCAAATAGGCTTACAAATAACAAGACAAATGCTCATATGGAGAAGATAAGAGAAATGTTTAATAAAGTCCAAATCAATGTCCCTCTTCTTGATGCCATACAACAAGTGCCATCATATGCCAAATTCTTAAAGGAAATGTGCACCAAGAAGAGGAAAACACAAGTCCCTAAGAAAGTCTTCCTAGCATCAACCATTAGCGATTTGCTCACTGGTCCAACTCCTGTTAAATACAAAGACCCAGGGAGCCCCACCATTTCATGCATCATAGGACAGACTACCATCAATAGGGCACTACTTGATTTAGGGGCCAGAATCAATCTCCTACCTTTTTCTGTGTACCAACAATTAGGGTTAGGCGATCTTCTCCCTACCCAAATGACCATACAATTGGCTGATCGTTCTGTCAAGAGACCCAAGGGGGAAATTCACGATGTCCTTGTCAAAGTTGGGGAGTTCATATACCCTGTAGATTTTGTAGTCCTTGAGACACAACCTGTGTCTAATTCCAATCAAAGGGCTCAAACTCCTGTCATTTTGGGACGACCATTCCTGGCTACAGCAAACGCCATCATCAATTGCCGGAATGGATCAATGAGGTTAACCTTTGGTGACATGACTCGTGAAATGAATGTCTTCCACACACAGCCTCATAAAACAAAAGATCAAACATTTGAGGTCAGCTTTATTAGAGACAATTGTGAGGAAATAGGGAAAGATGAGTCACAAGTTTGTGATTCTCTTGAAGTGGAAAATCCTGTTATCCGAGTACCCTTTCAAAAGGGGAAAGTTGATTTGGATATTTTCACTTTCACTGAGCCAACTGTGACTATATCCCACGAGGATATAGTTCAAGAACCTCCAATTGACATATCCTTTGAAGACCTTTTCGTTGATGAGCTCATGTGTCTGGATGAGCCAACTCGGGGTAGGTTAACTGATTGTACACTTCCTAAGGAAATGTTGACCTGAATTTTGAAGAATTGTATGGAGAGGAGCTGAAATTCCTTAACATTGGAAGTAATGAGATTCAGAGTGAAAGTGGTGACAAGGAATTTTTTACTGAACAATGTGGTGGAATGAGCATGAATGACAACAAACAATTGAATCTGGAAACACCTAGGGCTAAGAAAATAATTCAATACGTTTCCCAACTGAGCCCGCGCAAACAAACACACTGGAATGATGGGAAACGGGCCAGGGGGAAAAGACCAAAGAAAAGCCTAGGTGAGGGTCACACTTGTAAATATTTTTTGTAAATAATTCTTTTGTACACTTTTGTAAATTAAAAAAATAATAATAATAATAATAAAAAAATGAGGGACTTATGTGCTTAAAGGAGTTTCACAACTTTTCAAATTCAAAATTCCTAGGTCTTTACATCTCTTCCCTAGGGTCAAACTCATTTTTCAAGATTCCATATCCCTAGGCTTGTAAATTCACTTTTAACCAAGGGTTAAAGTTGGAAAACTCATTCTACTTCCCTCTCCTATAAATATTCTCTTCATCTATCCCTCCTCCCTCAAACGCAACTCACTCCCAGATCTGAAACCCTGCTATAAGCGCCAACCCCTACAAATTTTTCTCTTCCCCAGATTTCTCATTCCTGCCGCGATTCTGCGACTTTTGCCGCAGATTTGCGGCTATCCTGCAGCAACTGGAGCGCCGAAAAATTTCTGGCCTATCGAAATTGTCCATTGGTGGCCGATCTAGTGACGATCAACCGAATTCTTCTTCTTGTGCCCTCTGCACACCCGACTTTGGATTTTCCCCCCACGAACTCCGGGGGCGGTTTGATCTTTCTTCTCTAGATCCATTGCTTTAATTTACACTATTACACATGGCCCCAAAATTGTTTGTGGAAAAAGATTTTTCAAAAATTCTGAATGATCATGGGGGTATGGACACATATTTGTTGATCGATTACATGCATGGAATTGGTATTCTCTGGTATATGATAACAGTGAGAATGATGCATATTACTGCCCTGACCTAGTCACTACATTTTATAATGCACTTGATCATACATCTGTTAGTTATGAGACGTACCAATTCGTTGTCCATATGCCGTTAGGAAACATCTTTATCACAATTCCTCTCCTTGAGGAAATTACTAATGTCCCAAGTCACCCCCATCATAGCGACCCCTTGCCACTGATAGAGTACATTACAATCATGGGGGCTCGCTGCACAGAGCAGGACCGTGGGCTCAAAGCCAACACCACCTTTCGAAATGTGTACTGCGTTGGACGCTGGATCCAACGCAACATTTTAGGGCTTGAACATGTCACATCCTTTAACAGACCAGTGTTGCAAATAATTCATGATTTAATGACTCGGCAACACACGGTCTGTTTAAATAAATCCATCTTCCACGCAATCCTTGCCAATTCCTCCCGCACTCGGGGTGCCAAATATTCCCATCCCATCCTGACTACTCGTCTGTGTAGGACCTTCCTACCAGACGATGTCTTTAATTCTTTTGACCGAGTGTTTGTTACTGCAGAGAGACCCACCAGTTCATATAACAGTTGTTTGCACGCAGTTTGGACACCTAGTGTCCAACCCGAAGATATACCGGTGGAGTCCTCTTCGGAGGAAAGCTTAGAGGAAGCAGATGAGCCACAATTTTGGAGGCAGGACCCCCCATCTGATTCACGTGCCTTCATGTCCACCATCTGGCGGGGCATGAAGAAGATCTTTAGGGGGCAGGTTCGTCTTAGGAAGAAGGTAGAGGAGCAATCCTCTAGGTTGGATAGTATCGAGGGTGCGCTGAGACGATCACAGTCTGCTGGACCTAGCACCACTGCTGGTCCAAAGCGACGGAGGGAGTAGCTTAATACCTTTACCTATTTCATGTATCATTTCATCTTGCATACATTGGGGACAATGTATGAGATAGGTATGGGGGGGTAGATGCTAACCTAGGATTTTTCATTTTCTTTTAGGCTTTTTATTTTTATTTTTAGGATTTTCACTTTCTTTTTAGGTTTTTATTTTCTTTTAGATTTTACCTTTCTTTATAGATTTTCTATTTTCTTGTTAGATTTTATTTTTTTTTTAGAAAAAAAGAAAAAAATATAAAAAAAGGAAATTCTTGATCCATGTTTAAAGAATCAAACTTAACTTTAGGGATTAAGGAAGCTCTAAACTAAGATTTCTAATTATAAGTCGAAAAGAGGAGTTTTGTTAGATTTTTAGGTTAAGTAATAAAGGATTAGAAAAATTACTAGATTTTAATTCTTTCTTTAGGATATATACATTAAACATATTGAAGGATTAATCAAAGACTTTGTGACTTTATTTACATATATATATAATAAAAAAATTAGAAAAAGAAAAAAAATGTATATAAATAAATAATAATTACTTAGCCACTAATTAAGCTGGTTAGTCGTGCCTCAAGAAGCATTGCTAATCACGCCTAAAGGTGGTTAAGTCCTTAAATTCCTTCGTGGCCTTTTTACTCGAGTCATCGAACCCTAGGGATGTTTTCTCATGTGGTGCCCTAAGACCGTCTGGTTTGGGAGTCATCGGTAAGAGACTCGTTACAAGGGTAAACTAGAAAGCCTAAGGATGCTAAGGAAATGTAAATAAATAAATATTGTATATATATAAAAAATGTTATATATATTAGTAAATAAATGAACTTAGTCTAAGAAAGATCCTTCATATTTATAGATGTATATATCCTAGGAGTGATGCAAAATCTAGTTTTTGATCTTTTCCCTAAAAACTTAACCTAAGATGAAACCAAAACTCCAAATAGACGCTTATAAGAGGAATGATAAGTTTAGGGTAACCTGAAACCTATAACTCAAGTAAGAATCTTTAAAACATGGATCAAAATTTTCACTAACCCTTTTATTTTTCTTTACGGATTTTGTGGGTGCAATCCGCTGAAAACCCTCAGGAGACAACACTCCTCCTCTAGGGTAACCTAGAGGTTTAACGGCTTGTTGCACGTGCTCAGTGCAATCGTGTCACCTACGAAAGTGGTATAATAAACTAGTTAGGATTTTCTTTTTCTTTCTTTTTTGCTCGAGGACGAGCAAAAGCTAGGTATGGGGGTGTGATAGTTATTCATTTTTGCATATTTTACCACATCCATACCATGCATATTGCAAATAAAAATGTGATTTTTAATCCTTTTCTCTCTATTTTTGCAGGTCCATATTCTAATTGAGAAAAGGCCCAAAATCCCTTTAATTATCAAAAATTAAAGGAAAATAAATCAAAGCCCAAAAGAGAGCCCAAAAGTTGAGGCCATGATCTGGAGAAATCCACGCGCCAATTCAAACTTCAAGAAGGACCACGTGGCTAACAACCTACGAAATACGCGCAACAGAAATCTCGGCCTCAACGGCCTTGAAACTGCCGCATATCTACAGCAACTGCCGCAGATCTGCGGCAGTTACAAGGCTGTTGAGCCCGAGATTTTCTCCAACAACCTGGGTTCTAGAGACTTCTCTCTGAGGCTATAAATACACCACCAGGTCCTTCGCAAGAAAAAAAAAGGAGAGAGGAGAGAATAAAGAATAGAACTTGTATTTTTTAGGTTTTTCTTTAGGGTTTTTAGTGCTCTAGGTCTTCTTGTTCTTCCCTAGAAATTCTGCAAGAGAGAGAGTGTCAGAGAGAGAAAGCTTGTGTAAACCAAGGGGTGACAACTTGTGAAGTAAGGATTAATCCATTCTCTTTCTCTACTTGAGCATTTTCTAGTATTTACTTGCTTTCTTTAATTCAAGCTTTACTTTCTTTGCACTTTTATTTCATGCATTGCTTTTCTTTTCTTGTAATGGCTAGTAGCTAACTTCTTCTAACATGACTAGCTAACAACTAATCTTGCTTAACTTCTAATTCTTGGGTGAATGCAAATTCTTCATCTTGCAATTGTTGAGTCTTCTTCATCCCCGATGGGTTACTTTCATGCTTGGCAATTTCTTGTTATAATTCTCCAAATGATTCATGTGTGCCTCATTTAGAGCCTTGTCTTTAGAACAAGTGCCTTGATGGAACATGGAGATGGATCACCAAACATATGCTATTTGTTGTACAACTTCTTTACTTCCATTAATGAATGTTGTATCTTCTTTCTTAGCATCCCTTGAGTGTCGCTCTTTTGATTCCACCATTGAAAGTCTATCTTGTAGGCCGATGACATCTATGAGGCTACAAGACAAGTCCAAGAATGATCACCCGTCATCCAAGTGGGAAAGTAACTAGACCGACACGCAAGACAAACATATGCCGATGAATCAACATGAGGCACGCATCACCATCACGGAGTTTAGTAAGTTTAGCAAGTTAGTAAGGTTAGCTAGTCATGGATTTCTCCATCTTAAAGTCTTTTACAAAGTTCTCCTTCTTTTAGTTTTCTTTCCAAAGCAAATCTTGTTTTAAAGTTCTTTTTATTTTCTTTCCATCATGCACAAATCCACAAATTCTTTTACTTCTTTTCCCAATTCATTTTCATTCTTTTAAAACAAAGAAGAACCTTCATTTTCTATCTTCACAACGAACCGTAACGCTTCCATCGCAAGCTCTCCCTGAGAATCGACTCGTATAGCCTATGCTACTACGGAGATTTGGAAAGGATACATTAAGCATATTGAATACATTGTGGAGTGATCAAAGCACCTAAGGTTGACTCTAAACCTTCTCTCTTTTATTGAATATTTGTGCAACACCACACTATACTCCTTTCCCAATCAGAAGGGAATGGTTTTGTTTTCACGTTTTTGTTAACATTGTCTTCTCTGTTTTGGTGTGCAGGGCAATATTTACAGGTGCTTAATCTTACAGAACATAATCTAGCTTTGCATCTCCCTGCTCTTGAAAGCAGGGCCCCAGATTCTAAAGACAAGCCGCGAAACCGCGACATTTGCCGCGAAACCGCGGCAATTTTGTGAACATTGTAAATTTTGTTGTTCTGGGATGTGTGAATTGTAATAGTTAGTGGATTTGTACTGCTATCTTTCTTGCTTTGATTGCCTACACACCACAATAAATAAAAGAACTAAAATACGGTATTTGGACGACTTTAAAACGGTTTAGACATTTGCATTTAGGCACGTGTCAATTCAATTCCAATATACTGTATTTTGTTCTGTTGTTGTGATCTGGATGGAGATGTACATATGGCATTGCATATAGCATAGGACAAACACGTGGGTGATTTATCGCTTTGTGTTATATTCTTGTCTATATTGCACACTTGCATGAATTGAACTTAAGGGTAAAACCCAAACAAGATAAGGTGGGATTTCATCACCCTTCCTTAGCCCAAAAATCATCTCCCCACTCACACAACCCAAGCCCTAATAAAATTTGAATAGACGTTGGCCCCTAGGGACATCTAGGTCTAGGTCAACCCTACTATAGGCTTGGTTTTGATTTTTCTTTTCTTTTTGATTGTTGTTTGAATTTTCTTTTTGTTTGTGATTATATGTGAAATGGAATTCAATAATAACAATTCTTTCAATCCGAATATGAATCCATATTTCACACCAACCCCATTTGATTCGGATAATTCCAACCCGGCGTTTTACAATATGCATCAACCAAATACACCGGGTTGGCCTTATCCGAATCAATTCAACCCATACCCACATTCTTATGACTATAATTTCCAAAATAATTTCAACTCGTCACAGAGTCAATGGGGATTCACGTCCCCCGAGTCAAATTTTCAACCTCCTTGTCCACCATATTCACCTTGTCCACAATATTCATTCCCCGATTTCTCTTCCTATACTCCTTTTTCTGAACCTCCCATTGAAGAAAAATCTGAGTTCAGAAAGAGAATGGAAAGCTTGCAGGAATCTACTTCTCAGTCTGTTGATAGAATAGAAACACAATTGAGTGAAATGGTCAACATTTTTAAAAATGAAGAAACTCTCTCTTCACCACCTTTGACCAATTCAAATATCTCTAACTCTATCAATTTGACCCATGACTCCTATTGTTTTGGAAATCAAGATTCATACACTCCTTTTCTAGAATAACCACTTGTAGATACATCATATCTAGAAAAGAGGATAAAAGTCTTGCAAGAGTCCGCACTAAAACTCCAAAAATCATCTGCCGAGTCTGTCAATAGGATGGAAACACAATTGAGTCAATTGGTTAGCATTTATAGGAATGAGGAAACTCTATCTTATCAACCTTTGACCAATTCAGCTATGCCAAACTCTATTGATATGACCCAGGACTCTTGTCATTTTGAACATCAAGATTCAATTTCAGCACATCCACCTGAACTTGTCCACACTTCAAATCCCATTGACATTTTGGCAAGTTATCCATTTCCTGAAATTGAACTTGAGCATGAATATGATCATGAACCTTAAATTAGTGATTCAATTCTACTTCCTGATTCAATTATGACTCCGGTATCTTCACCTGATTTCAATCCTTTTCCTGAGTCAGTATTGGATCTAGTGCCAGTCTATTGTGAAATTGAATCACCAATCATTTATGATGATCATATTGAACTTGACCAATTTCATACTTTTGAAAGTCCCATTGATAAATTGGCAAGTTCTCATTTTTATGGAATTGAACTCAATGAGGAATATGACTTTGATCCTCAAATTTGTGATCCAGTTCAACTTCCTGAATCATTAATGACTCCTGTTTTGTTACCCAATTTGAGCAACATTTTAGAGTCAGTTTTGATTCCCATACCTGTCATTCCTTAACTTGAATCACCACTCTTAGAAAGTCACATTCCATCATGGGGAAATGAATGTGGACTTGAGCTTCATCTTCTTGATTTGGACCCACTTTCTGAACCAATCTCGACTCCTGAACCTCTACTTGATTTAAGTCTTTTTTTTGAGTCGGTATTAGTTCCTGTACTTCCTGAGTCCAAATCAATCATTCCATTTTGGGACAAGGGTCTTGATAAATTTGACTCCGAAATTATTTTGAAAATTTGAAAATTAGATGGGGTAAAATTCCTAATAAAAATCATGCATATATACATCTTTCTAGTGGGTTGTATTCTTGAGGTCGCTGGTGGGTTCCTCCGGACTCCACGCAAGAATAATTGGGCCGCATTTCGTGGACCAATCAGACCGCCACCGGAACCACCACCTTAAGGTGATTTTTTTTCTTCCCTCTCTATTTGTTTCATGCATACATACATCACGATGCATTGAGGACAATGCATGAGATAAGTGTGGGGGAGGGTTTACTAACTTAGAGTTTTAGATTTTCTTTCTTTTACACTTCTTTTAGGATACTTTTTAGAAATCTTTCCTTTTGTATAGGAATTTTCTCTTTCTTTAAAAACTTTTTGAAATAAGAGACAAAGTTTTGATCTATTTTTAAGAAAATTAAGATGATCTTAGAAATTAAGAAAGCCTTAATTATGACATCTTAAACCTAGTTGAAATAATGGATCTTGTTTAAAATTATAGGTTAAGTAAGATAAATTGGAAAGATAATTTTATCTTGAATTTTTGCCTTAGATAATATACACTTCACACTTACACATTTTGGGATGTAAACAAAGACCTAAAATACCATAAAGCAAATAAAAAGAAAAATATATATATATGAATAAAACATCACTTATTAAGCTAGATAACTATGCCTTAAGAAGCATGATTATTCACGCCTAACGGTGGTCAAAAGAATCAAATAATCCCCCTTAGTTTTGTGGCCTTATTTACTCGAGTCCTTAAACCCGAGGGATGTTTTCTCATCTGGTGCCCTAGGACCTTCTGGTTTGGGAGTCATCGGTTATAGGCTCGCTACATGGGTGAACTAGAAAGCCTAAATTAAGGGAAGAAAAAAAAAGGAATATATATATATATATAAATAAATGGCTTGATGGTTAGAGTTGAAGTCCCATAAATCTTCACTATCACAAAGTGCATATTATCTAGGTTTTATGAAAGATAAATTATTCAATCTAATTTTGAATTCTTACCTTAATTGAAGACAAGATCTTGCATAGAGACTAAGTTTAAGGAAGAATGATTTGTGGTGGACTTATGACCTTAGATCGCTTATATTTTTGCAAAAATATTTCGTAAACTTGTCTCTCTTTCAAAATGTGTTTTCAAAATACTAACATTTGTCTTCTTTCTTTATGGATTTTGTGGGTGCAATCCGCTAAAAACCTTCAGGAGACAACACTCCTCCTCTAGGGTAACCTAGAGGTTTAACGGCTTGTTGCACATGCTCAGTGCAATCGCGTCACCTGCGAAAGTGGTGTAATAACATTTGTAGTATAGTTTTCTTTTCTTGTTTTGCTCGGAACGAGCAAAAGAATAAGTGTGGGGGTGTGATTAGTCTACAATTCTGCATTATTATATCGCATTCTCTCACCGATTTATGAATAAATTGTCGATCTAAACCGTGTTTTGGTCTTTATTGCAGGTAGATCCAAAGTTCAAGGGCAAAGGTGTAATAAGAGCTTAATTAAAGCCAATTTCGGGTAATTAAATCTGCATTACTTGGAGGCCAAGCAAGGGATTATCTAGAAAATACATTGCACCTAGCCTCTTGCGCATATCAGACGAATTTGCGGACCAATTTACCAGAAACAGAATATACCAGGAAGCGTCTCGAAGCCTGACGGAGATCCGGACCAAAACCAGGGAGTTCTCTCCCTGGTTTTGCCGCGGATCCGCGGCTCTGGCCGCGGATCCGTGGCAAAGGAGTGGAGCCACGCGTCGATTTTCGACGCGTGGCCCCGTCTCGTCTTCTGGAAGCATCCTATGCCTATAAATTGACCTGCAGAGGCCCAAAACGGAAGCAGTTTTCGTTTTTAGGAGTAGGTACAGATTTTAGGAGAGATTTAGTGTAGTGTAGGTGCTTTTCATTTGTATTTTCATTTGTTTTTAGATCATTGTAGTAGGGCTGAGTGATTCATAGAGAGAGAGATAGTGAGGGATTGATGTAATAGATAGTGACAGTCTATGTAAAGGTGCCTCCTTTCTCTTCCATTGTAATCTCCTTCATCTTCTACATGATTTCTTGCTAACTTTTCTTCTCATGGAAATCTAACTACTAACCACTAACCATCTAACCACTTACTTGATAATCCACATGAATCGGGTAGCCTCTACAAGGCCTTGTTCTTGCAAGAGCCATTGATGGCCAAAGATGATGGGTTCTAACATCTAACTTGCTAACCAAGCTAACTCTCTTTTATTTCATACTTTCTTTTAGTAGTCTAATGAGTTGATACTTGTATTAGCATGTTCTTGATGCAATGTTTTGATTGTGATGAACCATCCATGAGCCATGCTTTGTATCGTCTCTTGAAGCCAAGGATTGTGATGGCCGAGGATCAAATGTGAGGAAACTATCTTGAAGAGGTTAGCATGGTTAGTGGAGCATTTAGTAGTTAGTAGCCATGAGTTTTCTTTCTCTTATTTTAGAAATCATTTCCAAGCTTCTTTTATCATTTTTCTATCAATGTTTTCACCATCTTCTTAGTTCAACTTTGTTCCATCTTCTTTTCTATTTGTTCTCCAAACCACTTCACTTTTGTTTTTACATCGACGTTTTCATCGCTCTCCTCACCTACCACATTCTGGATTTCATTTTCTTTTTCACTTTCTTTTTCATTCTTTTAACAAAGAAGAATTGTTAACAAAAGACGGGAACAGAAACTGTTAATGCTTCTATCGCCTCCCTTCCCTGTGGATTCGACCCGTTGAGCCAATGCTATAACGGAAGTATCGAGGGTACATTAGCACACATCCGAGCTTTTTATTGATTTCACATAATACGCGTTTTTGAGTGCTAGTTCTCCCCACGATCACTTAGACATGGAAACAGAGAGCAATTTTGATCTGGAGTATGAGGATTTCAATCTGGACTAGATCATAGAGTCGGCAGTAGACTGGGCGTCAAGCCCAAGTGTACCCCATCACAATACTGAAATCAAACATCACCTCCGATGAATCAACACTTTTCCTAGAGCTAAAAGTTTTACCTGACCACCTCAAGTACGCCTACTTGGGCGGAAGAGAAACCCTGCCAGTCATTATAGCATCTCACCTGACTGAGCAACAAGAGGACAACTTGATGTCTATTCTGAAGAGACATAAGGAAGCCATTGGATGGACGATGAAGAATATCAAGGGGATAAGTATGGCAATAGTGCAACATAGAATTTATTTACACGATGAAGCGGTTCCCAGGAGGGACCCACAACACAGGCTTAACCCACTCATGCAAGAGGCTATAAAAACAAAAATTTAAAACTCTTAGACAATGGGATCATCTATCCCATTTCTGACATCCAATGGGTTAGCCCGATTCATGCGGTTCCTAAGAAAGCTGGTTTCACAGTGGTTGAGAACGACACAAGGAATTTGTACAAACAAGACTGCCCACCAAGCTTTGTGTTTGTATCGACTATAGAAAGTTGAATGCAGCCACTCGTAAGGACCACTTTTCGCTACCTTTCATCGACCAAATGCTTGAGCTTTTGGCTGGACACGAGTACTATTGCTTTCTGGACGGATATTCGGGATACAATCAAATCCCCATCGCTGTAGAAGACCAGGAAAAGACTACGTTCACCTGCCCATTCAGAACTTTTGCCTACCAACGCATGCCCTTTGGATTGTGCAACGCTCCCGCGGCATTCCAACGATGCATGCTCAGTCTCTTCTCCAATATGGTAGAACATTTTCTAGAGATTTTCATGGATGACTTTTCCATTTACGGAGATTCATTTGATCAGTGTCTTCATTATCTAGAGTTGGTTCTGCAAAGATGCAAGAAAAAGAACCTAACTCTAAACTGGGAAAAATGTCATTTCATGGTGAGACAGGGGATTGTCTTAGGCCATGAGATTTCTCGGAGAGGAATCAAAGTTGACAAGGCCAAAATAGAGGTTATTGCTAAGCTCCCGCCTCCCAAAAACATCAAGGATATTAGATCCTTTTTAGGACATGTTGGGTTCTACAGACGATTTATGAAGGACTTTAGCAAAATTGCTAGACCCTCAACCAACCTGCTCGCGAAGGATGTGTCCTTTGATTTTTAACAATGCGTGTTTCAAGTCATGGGAGAAGCTCAATCACAACCTTGTTTCTGCGCCTATCATTTCTGCTCCGGATTGGGCTCAGCCATTTGAAATCATGTTTGATGCCTCTGATTTTTCTATCGGTGTTGTTCTAGGATAGCGCATTGACAAAAGCAACACGTGATTTATTACTGGCTTGATGGTTAGAGTTGAAGTCCCAGAAATCTTCACTATCACAAAGTGCATATTATCTAGATTTTATGAAAGATAAATTATTCAATCTAATTTTGAATTCTTACCTTAATTGAAGACAAGATCTTGCATAGAGACTAAGTTTAAGGAAGAATGATTTGTGGTGGACTTATGACCTTAGATCGCTTATATTTTTGCAAAAATGTTTCGTAAACTTGTCTCTCTTTCAAAATGTGTTTTCAAAATACTAACATTTGTCTTCTTTCTTTATGGATTTTGTGGGTGCAATCCGCTGAAAACCCTGAGGAGACAACACTCCTCCTCTAGGATAACGTAGAGGTTTAACGGCTTGTTGCACATGCTCAGTGCAATCGCGTCACCTGCGAAAGTGGTGTAATAACATTTGTAGTATAGTTTTCTTTTCTTGTTTTGCTCGGGACGAGCAAAAGAATAAGTGTGGGAGTGTGATTAGTCTACAATTCTGCATTATTATATCGCATTCTCCCACCGATTTATGAATAAATTGTCGATCTAAACCGTGTTTTGGTCTTTATTGCAGGTAGATCCAAAGTTCAAGGGCAAAGGTGTAATAAGAGCTTAATTAAAGCCAATTTCGGGTAATTAAATCTGCATTACTTGGAGGCCAAGCAAGGGATTATCTAGAAGATACATTGCACCTAGCCTCTTGCGCATATCAGACGAATTTGCGGACCAATTTAACAGAAACAGAATATACCAGGAAGCGTCTCGAAGCCTGACGGAGATCTGGACCAAAACCAGGGAGTTCTCTCCCTGGTTTTGCCGCGGATCCGCGGCTCTGGCCGCGGATCCATGGCAAAGGAGTGGAGCCGCGCGTCGATTTTCGACGCGTGGCCCCGTCTCGTCTTCTAGAAGCATCCTGTGCCTATAAATTGACCTGCAGAGGCCCAAAACGGAAGCAGTTTTCGTTTTTAGGAGTAGGTGCAGATTTTAGGAGAGATTTAGTGTAGTGTAGGTGCTTTTCATTTGTATTTTCATTTGTTTTTAGATCATTGTAGTAGGGCTGAGTGATTCATAGAGAGAGAGATAGTGAGGGATTGATGTAATAGATAGTGACAGTCTATGTAAAGGTGCCTCCTTTCTCTTCCATTATAATCTCCTTCATCTTCTACATGATTTCTTGCTAACTTTTCTTCTCATGACAATCTAACTACTAACCACTAACCATCTAACCACTTACTTGATAATCCACATGAATCGTGTAGACTCTACAAGGCCTTGTTCTTGCAAGAGCCATTGATGGCCAAAGATGATGGGTTCTAACGTCTAACTTGCTAACTTGCTAACCAAGCTAACTCTCTTTTATTTCATGCTTTCTTTTAGTAGTCTAATGAGTTGATACTTGTATTAGCTTGTTCTTGATGCAATGTTTTGATTGTGATGAACCATCCATGAGCCATGCTTTGTATCGTCTCTTGAAGCCAAGGATTGTGATGGCCGAGGATCAAAATGTGAGGAAACTATCTTGAAGAGGTTAGCATGGTTAGTGGAGCATTTAGTAGTTAGTAGCCATGAGTTTTCTTTTCTCTTGTTTTAGAAATCATTTCCAAGCTTCTTTTATCATTTTTCTATCAATGTTTTCACCATCTTCTTAGTTCAACTTTGTTCCATCTTCTTTTCTATTTGTTCTCCAAACCACTTCACTTTTGTTTTTACATCGACGTTTTCATCGCTCTCCTCACCTACCACATTCTGAATTTCATTTTCTTTTTCACTTTCTTTTTCATTCTTTTAACAAAGAAGAATTGTTAACAAAAGACGGGAACAGAAACTGTTAATGCTTCTATCGCCTCCCTTCCCTGTGGATTCGACCAGTTGAGCCAATGCTATAACGGAAGTATCGAGGGTACATTAGCACACATCCGAGCTTTTCATTGATTTCATATAATACGCATTTTTGAGTGCTAGTTCTCCCCACGATCACTTAGACATGGAAACAGAGAGCAATTTTGATCTGGAGTCTGAGGATTTCAATCTGGACTAGATCATAGAGTCGGCAGTAGACTGGGCGTCAAGCCCAAGTGTACCCCATCACAATACTGAAATCAAACATCACCTCCGATGAATCAACACTTTTCCTAGAGCTAAAAGTTTTACCTGACCACCTCAAGTACGCCTACTTGGGCGGAAGAGAAACCCTGCCAGTCATTATAGCATCTCACCTGACTGAGCAACAAGAGGACAACTTGATGTCTATTCTGAAGAGACATAGGGAAGCCATTGGATGGACGATGAAGAATATCAAGGGGATAAGTATGGCAATAGTGCAACATAGAATTTATTTACACGATGAAGCGGTTCCCAGGAGGGACCCACAACGCAGGCTTAACCCACTCATGCAAGAGGCTATAAAAACAAAAATTTTAAAACTCTTAGACAATGGGATCATCTATCCCATTTCTGACATCCAATGAGTTAGCCCGATTCATGCGGTTCCTAAGAAAGCTGGTTTCACAGTGGTTGAGAACGACATAAGGAATTGGTACAAACAAGACTGCCCACCAAGCTTTGTGTTTGTATCGACTATAGAAAGTTGAGTGCAGCCACTCGTAAGGACCACTTTTCGCTACCTTTCATCGACCAAATGCTTGAGCTTTTGGCTGGACACGAGTACTATTGCTTTTTGGACGGATATTCGGGATATAATCAAATCCCCATCGCTGTAGAAGACCAGGAAAAGACTACGTTCACCTGCCCATTCAGAACTTTTGCCTACCAACGCATGCCCTTTGGATTGTGCAACGCTCCCGCGGCATTCCAACGATGCATGCTCAGTCTCTTCTCCAATATGGTAGAACATTTTCTAGAGATTTTCATGGATGACTTTTCCATTTACGGAGATTCATTTGATCAGTGTCTTCATTATCTAGAGTTGGTTCTGCAAAGATGCAAGAAAAAGAACCTAACTCTAAACTGGGAAAAATGTCATTTCATGGTGAGACAGGAGATTGTCTTAGGCCATGAGATTTCTCGGAGAGGAATCAAAGTTGACAAGGCCAAAATAGAGGTTATTGCTAAGCTCCCGCCTCCCAAAAACATCAAGGATATTAGATCCTTTTTAGGACATGTTGGGTTCTACAGACGATTTATGAAGGACTTTAGCAAAATTGCTAGACCCTCAACCAACCTGCTCGCGAAGGATGTGTCCTTTGATTTTTAACAATGCGTGTTTCAAGTCATGGGAGAAGCTCAATCACAACCTTGTTTCTGCGCCTATCATTTCTGCTCCGGATTGGGCTCAGCCATTTGAAATCATGTATGATGCCTCTGATTTTTCTATCAGCGTTGTTCTAGGATAGCGCATTGACAAAAGCAACACGTGATTTATTACTGGCTTGATGGTTAGAGTTGAAGTCCCAGAAATCTTCACTATCACAAAGTGCATATTATCTAGGTTTTATGAAAGATAAATTATTCAATCTAATTTTGAATTCTTACCTTAATTGAAGACAAGATCTTGCATAGAGACTAAGTTTAAGGAAGAATGATTTGTGGTGGACTTATGACCTTAGATCGCTTATATTTTTGCAAAAATATTTCGTAAACTTGTCTCTCTTTCAAAATGTGTTTTCAAAATACTAACATTTGTCATCTTTCTTTATGGATTTTGTGGGTGCAATCCGCTGAAAACCCTCAGGAGACAACACTCCTCCTCTAGGGTAACCTAGAGGTTTAACGGCTTGTTGCACATGCTCAGTGCAATCGCGTCACCTGCGAAAGTGGTGTAATAACATTTGTAGTATAGTTTTCTTTCTTGTTTTGCTCGGGACGAGCAAAAGAATAAGTGTGGGGGTGTGATTAGTCTACAATTCTGCATTATTATATCGCATTCTCCCACCGATTTATGAATAAATTGTCGATCTAAACCGTGTTTTGGTCTTTATTGCAGGTAGATCCAAAGTTCAAGGGCAAAGGTGTAATAAGAGCTTAATTAAAGCCAATTTCGGGTAATTAAATCCGCATTACTTGGAGGCCAAGCAAGGGATTATCTAGAAGATACATTGCACCTAGCCTCTTTCGCATATCAGACGAATTTGCGGACCAATTTACCAGAAACAGAATATACCAGGAAGCGTCTCGAAGCCTGACGGAGATCCGGACCAAAACCAGGGAGTTCTCTCCCTGGTTTTGCCGCGGATCAGCGGCTCTGGCCGCGGATCCGCGGCAAAGGAGTGGAGCCACGCGTCGATTTTCGACGCGTGGCCTCGTCTCGTCTTCTGGAAGCATCCTGTGCCTATAAATTGACCTGCAGAGGCCCAAAACGGAAGCAGTTTTCGTTTTTAGGAGTAGGTACAGATTTTAGAAGAGATTTAGTGTAGTGTAGGTGCTTTTCATTTGTATTTTCATTTGTTTTTAGATCATTATAGTAGGGCTGAGTGATTCATAGAGAGAGAGAGATAGTGAGAGATTTATGTAATAGATAGTGACAGTCTATGTAAAGGTGCCTCCTTTCTCTTCCATTGTAATCTCCTTCATCTTCTACATGATTTCTTGCTAACTTTTCTTCTCATGGCAATCTAACCACTAACCACTAACCATCTAACCACTTACTTGATAATCCACATGAATAGGGTAACCTCTGCAAGGCCTTGTTCTTGCAAGAGCCATTGATGGCCAAAGATGATGGGTTCTAACATCTAACTTGCTAACTTGCTAACTTGCTAACCAAGCTAACTCTCTTTTATTTCATGCTTTCTTTTAGTAGTCTAATGAGTTGAAGCTTGTATTAGCTTGTTCTTGCTGCAATGTTTTGATTGTGATGAACCATCCATGGGCCATGCTTTGTACCGTCTCTTGAAGCCAAGGATTGTGATGGCCGAGGATCAAAATGTGAGGCAACTATCTTGAAGAGGTTAGCATGGTTAGTGGAGCATTTAGTAGTTAGTAGCCATGAGTTTTCTTTTCTCTTGTTTTAGAAATCATTTCCAAGCTTCTTTTATCATTTTTCTATCAATGTTTTCACCATCTTCTTAGTTCAACTTTGTTCCATCTTCTTTTCTATTTGTTCTCCAAACCACTTCACTTTTGTTTTTACATTGACGTTTTCATCGCTCTCCTCACCTACCACATTCTGGATTTCATTTTCTTTTTCACTTTCTTTTTCATTCTTTTAACAAAGAAGAATTGTTAACAAAAGACGGGAATAGAAACTGTTAATGCTTCTATCGCCTCCCTTCCCTGTGGATTCGACCCGTTGAGCCAATGCTATAACGGAAGTATCGAGGGTACATTAGCACACATCCGAGCTTTTCATTGATTTCACATAATACGCGTTTTTGAGTGCTAGTTCTCCCCACGATCACTTAGACATGGAAACAGAGAGCAATTTTGATCTGGAGTCTGAGGATTTCAATCTGGACTAGATCATAGAGTCGGCAGTAGACTGGGCGTCAAGCCCAAGTGTACCCCATCACAATACTGAAATCAAACATCACCTCCGATGAATCAACTCTTTTCCTAGAGCTAAAAGTTTTACCTGACCACCTCAAGTACGCCTACTTGGGCGGAAGAGAAACCTTGCCAGTCATTATAGCATCTAACCTGACTGAGCAACAAGAGGACAACTTGATGTCTATTCTGAAGAGACATAGGGAAGCCATTGGATGGACGATGAAGAATATCAAGGGGATAAGTATGGCAATAGTGCAACATAGAATTTATTTACACGATGAAGCGGTTCCCAGGAGGGACCCACAACGCAGGCTTAACCCACTCTTGCAAGAGGCTATAAAAACAAAAATTTTAAAACTCTTAGACAATGGGATCATCTATCCCATTTCTGACATCCAATGGGTTAGCCCGATTCATGCGGTTCCTAAGAAAGCTGGTTTCACAGTGGTTGAGAACGACACAAGAAATTGGTACAAACAAGACTGCCCACCAAGCTTTGTGTTTGTATCGACTATAGAAAGTTGAATGCAGCCACTCGTAAGGACCACTTTTCGCTACCTTTCATCGACCAAATGCTTGAGCTTTTGGCTGGACACGAGTACTATTACTTTCTGGACGGATATTCGGGATACAATCAAATCCCCATCGCTGTAGAAGACCAGGAAAAGACTACGTTCACCTGCCTATTCGGAACTTTTGCCTACCAACGCATGCCCTTTGGATTGTGCAACGCTCCCGCGGCATTCCAACGATGCATGCTCAGTCTCTTCTCCGATATGGTAGAACATTTTCTAGAGATTTTCATGGATGACTTTTCCATTTACGGAGATTCATTTGATCAGTGTCTTCATTATCTAGAGTTGGTTCTGCAAAGATGCAAGAAAAAGAACCTAACTCTACTGGGAAAAATGTCATTTCATGGTGAGACAGGGGATTTTCTTAGGCCATGAGATTTCTCGGAGAGGAATCAAAGTTGACAAGGCCAAAATAGAGGTTATTGCTAAGCTCCCGCCTCCCAAAAACATCAAGGATATTATATCCTTTTTAGGACATGCTGGGTTCTACAGACGATTTATGAAGGACTTTAGCAAAATTGCTAGACCCTCAACCAACCTGCTCGCGAAGGATGTGTCCTTTGATTTTAACAATGCGTGTTTCAGGTCATGGGAGAAGCTCAATCACAACCTTGTTTCTGCGCCTATCATTTCTGCTCCGGATTGGGCTCAGCCATTTGAAATCATGTATGATGCCTCTGATTTTTCTATCGGCGTTGTTCTAGGATAGCGCATTGACAAAAGGCAACATGTGATTTATTACTTGAGTAGGACTCTGACGACGCCCAACAGAGCTATACAATGACCGAGAAGAAATTCTTGGCCGTTGTCTTTGCATTAAAGAAATTCCAGCCCTACTTACTAGGATCGAAAACCGTTATTTTCACGGACCACTCAACAGTGAAATACCTATTAACCAAGAAGGAAGCCAAAGCTCGATTGATTCGGTGGATCCTTCTGCTTCAAGAATTCGACCTGAAAATCTGGGATAAATGAGATATAGAAAATGTGATTGCTGATCATTTGTCACGAATTCTCAACGCACCTATCATACAATCTCCGATCAATGAGGATTTCCCAGACGAACACATCCTGGCCATTTTTAAGGAATCGTGGTATGCGGACTTAGTCAATTATCTGGCCACTAGACAAATACCCGCTGAGTGGACAAAGCAATACCAGTGTCTTTTCTTTACCCAAGTACGGTACTTCTTCTGAGAAGAGTCGTACCTTTTTAAGTATTGTCCAGATCAGATTATTCGACGATGCATACTGGAGGAAGAACAGAGGAGTGTGCTTAGCTTTTGCCATGAACTTGCAAGCAAAGGACATTTTGGTCCCCGCAAAACTGTAGAGAAGGTTCTACAAAGTGGGTTTTACTAGCCCACTTTATTCAAAGACTCATATCACTTTTGCAAATCATGTGCAAATTGTCAGAAGATTGGGAAAATTTCGAGAAGAGACATGATGCCCCTGAACCCAATTCTTGAAGTCAAAATTTTTGACGTTTGGAGTATCAACTTCATGGGACCATTCCCGAATTCCTTCGGCAACCATTTCATCTTGGTTGCTGTAGACTATGTCTCTAAATGGGTAGAAGCTGTTCCTACAAAGACCAATAACAACAAAGTGGTTGTCAAATTTCTCAAAAAAAATTATTTTCTCCTGATTTGGCACCCCCAGAGTGATAATTAGTGATAATGGATTGCATTTCTGCAACAGAGTTTTTGAAGCTTTGATGTGAAAATATTCCATCAATCACAAATTGTCCACTCCGTATCATCTCCAGACAAATGGGTAGGTCGAAGTTACCAATCGACAGATCAAGCTCATTTTGGAAAAGACTGTCAGACAAAACCGAAAGGATTGGTCAGTTAAGTTCAACGATGCATTGTGGGCTTACTGCACTGCTTTTAAGACAGACCTAGGGATGTTTTATTACAGAATCATATTCTGAAAAGCCTGTCATCTGCAAGCCGAGTTAGAACACCGTGCCCTATGGGCCATTAAGCAACTCAATTTTGATCTGACTAAGGCCGGTGAGCTAAGGAGACTGCAGATCTCAGAATTAGAGGAGATACGGAATGAAGCCCATGAGAACGCTCGGATCACCAAAAGAAGGACTAACTTTTTTATGACCAGATCATAAATCAGAAAAACTTTGCCCCGAGAGACAAGGTTCTACTGTACAACTCGAGGCTTCACATTTTTATGGGGAAGCTGCAGACTCGTTAGTCTGGACCAGTCATTGTGCGCACCGTCTTCCCACACGGTACTGTGGTTATTATTGATCCTAGGAGTAATATGGAATTCAAAGTGAATGGGTAAAGACTGAAGCCATTTTTGACCACTGAGCCTATGTCACAGGCTGAAATTATGCTGAGTCTTTTTGATTCGTTGTATACCTAATGATTGAGTTTTTCCTGCACACAAAATATAAAATATTAGATCTGAGAATTAAAGGTGTGCAAGTGCTCAATTCGAATCCGCTGTAGCAAGGCTATGCGGGTCGTGATCCTCAAGGAGGGACTAGCGATGGAAGCGTTTGTAAGATTCTCTAAAATTTTTATTTATTTTATTAGTTATGATGGTATTTACAAAGAAGTGTGGTGAAAAGAATTTGAGAAAGATAGAGATAGAAATCTAAACTAAAGAAAGAAAGAAAGAAACACATACCTCTTCAGTCTGCTTACCTTTTGAACCGTTGCGATGATTTACCTTTTCTTGGAAGGAGTACAAGCATGGCGTATAGGATCGTCCGCCTTCTTAATCTACACTATGAAATAAAAGACAACTATGAAGACCTGTTCATCGCCATAGGCCATCAAGGGCTCTTCTTCGGCTAGGTAGTCTCGAAGCAGTTGGTTCTCATGGTGGGCAAGACATTAGAGAGAAAATAGAAGAAAGCAAATACTGAGATACATAAGATTAAACAAGAACAAAAAAAAACGAAAATAATAAAAGAACAAAAACAAACCTCGATTCGATTATTAAACAATGGTGGAAAAATAAAACTTACACCGACTGTCACCATCAGTACAAGTAGATCCCTTCCTCCATGAGAACATCATCTCCTCTCAGTTTTTACAAAAAGGAAAAATAAAAATTACAATGGAGGAAAGAAAATCTAAACTACAAGAAGAAAACTTAAACCCTAGATTTGGCCCTCTGGCTCTGCCTCTGGACGCCCCTTCTCTGTTGCTCTGCAGGGTATTTATAGGATATATAGGAAGTAGAGTCCCAGTACAACTCCTCAACGAAAACGCATCGCCAACCGCCTCTGGATTGCCGCGGAAACGGGAAATTTGCCGCGGAAACGCGGCACTTTTGTAGCCAAATGCCACGCGCTTTCTCGCGTGGCATCCTCTGGTCCGTCCATCTGGGTTTATCCTTCTGGAAATTGTATCCTGAATCTTTATTTTGAGATTTCAGGATAACTTGGGAAGCAAGTTACCCTAAATCCAAATCTTTTCCACGAATTTCCTTCTCTTCTTTTAGCTTTTATCCTCATCCCGCAAGTGTTTAGGGTTGAATAGAAGTCTATCCTTCCCTCTTCTTTAATATTTGCAACTTTGGCCCTTGTGTATTTGCAATTTTGACAATTAATATTTGCACTTTTGCACTTGGGCTTGAATATGGGCTTTTGGGCTTCTTTTTAGGCTTTATTTCTTTATTTTAATATTTCGAGGCCTGCACACAATAAATCATAAAATATTAGTAAATGTGCAGAATTATAGGAATAAATATGAAAATGTGATGGTAAATATAATGATAAAAATGTACTTTTCACTACCAATCACACCCCCACACTTATCTTTTTGCTCGTCCTCGAGTAAAAATTAAAGAGAAAAAGGAAAACTAAACTAGCTAACTCACTTTCGTAGGAATCACGATTGCACTTAGCACGTGCAACAAGCCGTTAAACCCCTAGGTTACCCTAGAGGACGAGTGTTGTCTCGTGAGGGTTTTCAGCGGATTACACCCACAAAATCCATAAAAAGGAAAATATTTGAAATACTTTTGAAAAGACTAAGTAGTCTATAAGTTTTAGGATTATCATTTTTATTCATTCTTTAAACTTTAGTCTTTATACAGTAAATTGTTTTCCATTTTAGGTAAGATTTAAAATTGAATTTCTAATATAGTCTTTTTCGTTACCAAAAATCATATGCATCCTTGTGAATTTTTACTAGGAATTCCTTAACTTGGACTCTCATGCCTCTTTATTATTTTTTTTTATAACTCATCTAATTTTCTTTCGTGTAAGTATCAAGGCTTCTTGAGGCCCTCATACCTAACTAATTGACTATTAGATGTGTTAATATAATATTTTTTTTTTAACATGTATAACTCATCTAATTTTCTTTCGTGTAAGCATCAAGGCTTCTTGAGGCCCTCATACCTAACTAATTGACTATTAGATGTGTTAGTACATATATAAGTAATTTTTCCTTAATTTCCTTAGGCTTTCTAATCCACCCATGTAACGAACTTAAAGTCGATGACTCCCAAACCGGTTGGCTTTAGGGCACCAGGTGAGAAAACACCCCGCGGACTCAAATTCGAGTGAACTAGGCCCCAAAACTAAGGACTTTATTTTATTTACTCACCTTTAGGCATGAATACTTATGCTTCTTGAGGCACATGTATCCCGCTTAATTGGTGAAATATTTTTTTTAAATTTTTTTAATTTTTTTTATGAGGCACAAGGGTCTTTGTCTTAGAATCCTAGATATGCATTAGGTATGCACATTTCATTAAGGTAAAAATTAAGACTAACTACTATTCAATTTCTCCTCCTATACCTAAAAATTCAACAATTTATTTATTTTGACCAAGTTTTTAGAAATTCTAATCATGATTTTCCTAATTCTTAAAACTAACTTAGATTTCTTCCAAAAGATAAGTCAAAATATTGTCCTTTTTATAATATATTTTTTTTTATTAGCAAAAATTTTTTTGTTAGTTTCTACCTATGTTAGTATGTTAGTAAAGCCTACCCCTACACTTATCTCATGCATTGTCCTCAATGTATGAATGTATGCATGTATGCATGAAAAAGAAGAAGGGAAGGCAGAAGTTACCTCAAGGTGGTGGTTCCGGTGGTGATCTAATTGGTCCACGAAATGCGGCCCAATCAACTTTTTGTGGAATTCGGAGGAACCCACCAGAAATTTTTCTTATATAACCCACTAAAATGTATGTATTATCATTTTTTAAAAATTCCACCCCATCAAATTTCCAAATTTCATAATAAATTTCAGAGTCAATTGTGTCAACCTCCTTATCCCCGGCAACGGCGCCAATTTGTTGATTGAGTTTTTCCTGCACACAAAATATAAAATATTAGATCTGAGAATTAAAGGTGTGCAAGTGCTCAATTCGAATCCGCTGTAGCAAGGCTATGCGGGTCGTGATCCTCAGGGAGGGACTAGCGATGGAAGCGTTTGTAAGATTCTCTAAAATTTTTATTTATTTTATTAGTTATGATGGTATTTACAAGGAAGTGTGGTGAAAAGATGGAATGATTGACTTGGACGTGGAAAGTATGGGAACGAATACCGACTCAGGAAAGAAACTTAAATCAAGTAATGACTCAGGAGTCGGGCTAGGTTCAGGAAGTGGGTCCAATTCAATAAGTTGAAGCTCAAGTCCACAATAATCTTCCCTCAATGGAATGTGACTCAATGGTGGTGATTCAAGTTCAGGAATGATATGAGTGGGAATCAAAACTGACTCGAAAATATTACCTAAGTCGGGTAACAAAACAGGAGTCAATAATGATTCGGAAATTTGAACTTGATCATAGATTTGAGAATCTAGGTCACATATCTCATTGAGTTCAACCTCATAAAAATGAGAACTTGCCAATTTATCCATGGGACTTTCAAAATTGCAAAATTGGTCAAGTTCAATATGATCATCAAAAATGGGTGATTCAATTTCATGATGAATTGGAACAGGATCCAATGTTGACTCGGGAAAAGTAAAATCAGGTGGAGACACCGGAGTCATTATTGAATTAGGAAGCAAAATTGAATCATCAAGTTGGGGTTCATGATCATATTCATGCTCAAGATCTATTTCAGGAAGGGAAAAACTTGCCAAGTTATCAAAATTTGAAGTTTCGGCAAGTTCACATGATGGCACTGAATTAGAATCTTGTTGTCCAAAGCAACTTGGTTCGTCGGCTCTAAGAGAGTGGTCAGCGATATTAGAATTGGCCGGACAGTGAGAACACAAAGATTGAACCATCATATCTAGTTCATGCTCACGAGCTAATCTAGCCTGAGTCATGGCTTCAAGCCTCTTTTGTGATTGGACCTGGAAAAAGGAAGTGTAATCGTGATGAAGTTGTGAGTCGGTGGACTCACGCATCATCATGTCTAAGATTGATGGTGGTTGTTGCTTGGACTCGTGCATACTCATCATTTCCCGGATAGATGGTTTTCTATTCTGAATGGGTGGATCAGAGTATGACTCTTGGGAATATTGTGGACAAGGTGGAGACGGAGGACAAGTCGGTTGAAAATTGGACTCGGGGGAATCGAAACCCCATAAACTCTGTGAAGAGTTGAAATTGTTATGGAAATTATGGTCATAAGATGGGGGGCATGGGTTATATACATTCGGATAAGACCATTCTGGCACACTAGGTTGGTCAAAATTATGATATGCCGGGTTGGTAATGTCCGAAAAAGGTGTGTAATATGGATTAAAATTGGAAAAATTGTTATATGCCATATCACACAAACACAAACAAAAAAAAGAAAACAAACAAACAAAAAAAAAATTCTAACCTAAGTTAGGGTAGACCTATGACCTAGACGACTCCTAACTGGTTAGACTGTCCACGGGAGGTAGGGTGCAGACTTTGACCACAAGTTAATCAGCCAGGTCAGGGTAAGAGTGGTGGGAGGTTTTCCGTCAAAGACGTTCCTTAATTAAATAACCACCAATCTTCGGGCTTTCGGCCCTCAATCCTGTTCCTAGACACTGATTTGGCAAGAGTCAACTTCCAGCACCGTCCCCCCTTAGGATAATCTCCTAATTGAGTCCGAGAAGTCCCTAGGGCCAACGTCTAGTCAATTTTTAATTAGGGTTAGGGTTGTTAGTGAGTGCTTGGGATATGATTTTTGGGCTAAGGAAGGGTGATGAAATCCCCACCTTATCTTGTTAATGGGTTATGCCCTTAAATAAATTTGTGCAAGTGTACAAAATATGTAAATAAGATTCACTCAAAGCATCAACCAAGAGATGAGTCCTATTCTACATGCAATGCGAACGTACCTTGCTCCAGCACTCTTCAACAGTAAAATAAGGAATTGAAAAGACACGTGCCTAATATGCAAACGTCTAATCAATTTTTATCTTTAACAACAAGTATTTTACTGTTGATTAATTAGTAGTAAGCAGGGTTATCACAGAACAAAGTTTAACAGAGCAGTAGACAGATATTGCAATTTGCAGCAACCTGCAAAAAGATGGATCAGTAGGGAACTACTCAGGCCGCGGTTTCGCGGCAATTGCCGCATTTCCGCGGCTCTGAAGTAGACTCTTGTGCTCTGCCTTCGAGGGCAGAGGCACAGAGTTGCTATATGTCCACTTCTGCTGTCAGTTTCCCTGTTCTCCAAACCTGCAAACAGAAAGAATAAAAGAATTAGTTAAAAAAATTATTTTTAGAGAAAAACTTACCGTCCATCCCCAGCAACGGCGCCAAATTTTTGATTGAGTTTTTCCTGCACACAAAATATAAAATATTAGATCTGAGAATTAAAGGTGTGCAAGTGCTCAATTCGAATCCGCTGTAGCAAGGCTATGCGGGTCGTGATCCTCAGGGAGGGACTAGCGATGGAAGCGTTTGTAAGATTCTCTAAAATTTTTATTTATTTTATTAGTTATGATGGTATTTACAAAGAAGTGTGGTGAAAAGAATTTGAGAAAGATAGAGATAGAAATCTAAACAAAAGAAAGAAAGAAAGAAAGAAACACATACCTCTTCAGTCTGCTTACCTTTTGAACCGTTGCGATGATTTACCTTTTCTTGGAAGGAGTACAAGCATGGCGTATAGGATCGTCCGCCTTCTTAATCTACACTATGAAATAAAAGACAACAATGAAGACCTGTTCATCGCCATAGGCCATCAAGGGCTCTTCTTCGGCTAGGTAGTCTCGAAGCAGTTGGTTCTCATGGTGGGCAAGACATTAGAGAGAAAATAGAAGAAAGAAAATACTGAGATACACAAGATTAAACAAGAACAAAAAAAATGAAAATAATAAAAGAACAAAAACAAACCTCGATTCGATTATTAAACAATGGTGGAAAAATAAAACTTACACCGACTGTCACCATCAGTACAAGTAGATCCCTTCCTCCTTGAGAACATCATCTCCTCTCAGTTTTTACAAAAAGGAAAAAATAAAAATTACAATGGAGGAAAGAAAATCTAAACTACAAGAAGAAAACCTAAACCCTAGATTTGGCCCTCTGGCTCTGCCTCTGGACGCCCCATCTCTGTTGCTCTACAGGGGTATTTATAGGAGATATAGGAAGTAGAGTCCCAGTACAACTCCTCAACGAAAACGCATCGCCAACCGCCTCTGGATTGCCGCGGAAACGGGAAATTTGCCGCGGAAACGCGGTACTTTTGTAGCCAAATGCCACGCGCTTTCTCACGTGGCATCCTCTGGTCCGTCCATCTGGGTTTATCCTTCTGGAAATTGTATCCTGACTCTTTATTTTGAGATTTCGGGATAACTTGGGAAGCAAGTTACCCTAAATTCAAATCTTTTCCACGAATTTCCTTCTCTTCTTTTAGCTTTTATCCTCATCCCGCAAGTGTTTAGGGTTGAATAGAAGTCTATCCTTCCCTCTTCTTTAATATTTGTAACTTTGGCCCTTGTGTATTTGCAATTTTGACAATTAATATTTGCACTTTTGCACTTGGGCTTGAATATGGGCTTTTGGGCTTCTTTTTAGGCTTTATTTCTTTATTTTAATATTTCGAGGCCTGCACACAATAAATCATTAAATATTAGTAAATGTGCAGAATTATAGGAATAAATATGAAAATGTGATGGTAAATATAATGATAAAAATGCACTTTTCACTACCAATCACCTAACCATAGCCATCCACACACCACCCAAAAAATAAAAAATAAAAAAATCAAATATAAAAAATAATAAAAATAAATTAAATTAATATATATATATATATATATATATATATATATATATATATATATATATATATAAATTAGGGGTTCTTTTTACTTATTGTTTATATGCTCACCCCTTATATACTTGTCAATACCTTTTTTTTTGACATTTCTTTTTCTACCCCCTCTTTTTAGTCTCTCCCTTAGCATATTCGCACTTAGCCGGCCCGAGTCCACGGAGATGGTGGTATCATTTCTTCCCCCTATTTCTTGCATTTGCATTTCCATGACATTCATTGAGGACAATACATTAGATAAGTATGGAGGGGTGCTAACACTTTTTTTTCCTTTTTACTTAAAAAAAAATCTCCAGAACGAACAAAAGAATTTTTATACTCTTTATAAAAATACCAAAAGGTTGCAGGAATTAAGGGAACCTTATTAAGGAATCTTTATTTTAACCTAAATAAAAATGAAACATTGGTTTGACTAAGAGTTGGGAGGAATAAGGAAAATAACTCATATCTTTTATTTAGCCTTAGTAGAATATGTATAAACCACACACACATGCTTGGGATTTAGAGACACAACTTTGAATATAAAAATAATAATAATAAAAAAATAAATTAAAAAAATGCTGGATAATTGTGCCTCAAGAAGCATGATTACTCACACCAAAAAATATATATGTATATATATAAATAATATACATAAATAAGTAAATCTTAATTTCGTGGCCTAATCTACTTGCATATTTGACCTGAGCGGTGTTTTTTCACCTGGTGTCCTAAAACCATCAGGTTTGGGAGTCATCGGTTTGATAAATGTTACATGAGTAAAGTAGAAAGCCTAATGAAACTAAGAATAAACATATAGATAAACATTAATAAAATTTAAAGTTGAGTTGAGAAATCCCAAGCACATCACACTTACACATTATGCATATCTATCTAAAGCTAAATAGCAGAATAAGTTAGAAGTACAAGATCCTTTCTTAATTCAAAGAAAAATCATAATTTCTTCTTTTATGAAGGCAAAGTATAGGAGGACTTATGAAGGTTAACCCTAATTCTTATATCATTCGGTTATTTTACTTAGATGATTGAAAATTCTTTTTCTTGAAAGAGGTTTGTTGACAACTAACATTTTTCTTCATTTATTAGATTTTGTGGGTGCAATCTGCTGAAAACCCTCAGGAGAGAACACTCCTCCTCTAGAAGAAACCTAGAGGTTTAAAGGCTTGTTGCATATGTTCAGTGCGATCGTGTCACCTGCGAAAGTGGTATAATAATTCTCTTGTTTTTGTTTTGCTTGGGACGAACAAAAAGATAAGTGTTGGGTGTGATTAGTCTCTAATATTGCATAATTTTTATCACATCTGCATATTTATTTTGTATAAAATTTTGCCAATAAAGCTTTGCTTGTTTGATCCTAGGTTCATAGTGTGCAATGAAGAAGAAGAATCTAAATTACCATTTAATGGGTGATTAAAAGGCTACCAAGTAACCATTGACCTTAGGAGGAGATTCTGTCAGTCCAGGGAGGTTAAATCTGAAATCCAGAAGATCCAACTGACAGGGGACAGACGTAACCAGACACAACAGGCGGCGCTGCGCGCGCCTCCTTGGTACAGCCACAGAAACGCGGCTATGGCCGCGTTTTCGCGGCCATACAGGCGCGACCGCACCTGTGCTTTGGGCCATGGGTTGTCCCCCTGCCCCCCTTTCCCCTGGTGCATATAAATACCCCCTGGGTTTCTAAAGATAGGGATATCCAGAGTTTAGAGTGTTGTTGTTACTTTGTTTCTAGGATTTTTAATTGCTTTATGTTTCCTTCTTCTTCTAGTTAGTTTAGCCATTAGAGTGAAAGAGAGAGTGTGTGTACAAGTTGTATTTGAAGGTGACAAGCTTATACAAGTAATACTTCTCTTTCTTCTTTCCATTTACTTGTTGTTTTCATTTGCTCTTTACTTACTTGTTTTAGTGTTGTACTCCTTTTCTTTACCTCTTCTCTTTTGTTGTTTCTTTTCCTATTCATGTCTAACTAACTCTTTCATTGCATGGCTAACTAACTACTAACCCACTAATCTCTAACAACTTGACTGATAACCCAAATAAGTTAATAGCATCAAACAAGCCTTGTGCAAATGAGAGCTATGACATCTTAAGATGAGGGTTCTAACACTAACTTACTTCAAGTATTCACTTTCTTATATTTCATACTTAATTGATTTTTGATGATCTATAAATTGTAATCTTTACTTGTTTTTATAAGTTAGAGATATTCCTTTTAGCTTTGCCGATACAATTAGTGTACATGTTTCTTCCCTTATTCTCGCCTTCTATTGGATCTTGATAAGGGAATGTTCAAGTTTTTGTCGTGTAAAGCTAAGTTAAAGGAAGAACTTTCAATCGATTTCCATATGAATGTTCCTATGCATAAGGGTTATGTTCACCTATGATCCATCGTGAGGCTACATCTTCAAAAAGTTAGAGATTAGTGGGAGCACTTAGTAGAAAGTTAACCATGCGTTTTGACCATTAAGAAAATCCACTTTTACAAACCAACAAACCAATTCAAACAATTCTTGAAACAACACTTGTTTTCATTTTCAAATTCTTTATTTGAAATGAGAAACTTTCTCTTTTCTTAAACAAAGAAGCCGCATCAAGCTTTCATCGCTCTCCCTCCTTGTGGATACGGCCCGTAGAGCCACTTTGCTGCTATGAAAGAATCGCAAAAGCAGTAACATCGACCCACACTACTTTACTTATATTTGTGCATACTCTTGGCCGATCAATGACCTGGGCCACCCTGGTGGAAACATGCCGCCACAATCTGTAAACTTCACTCCTAGCCCGGATAGGAGTTGCCGAGAGCAGCACCTGGAAGCAGTTGGTTCAACAGGGCGAGTAGGCGGAGGAAATTGTCCCTCGAGGCAGAAGAAAACAAGCCTAGACCTGAAAAGCCGACAAGGCGCACAGCGGAGGTACCCTTCCAGCCTAAAAGAAGGGATACATAGGTGACAGAAACAAAGTCACCCATTAAACCTCAACCGACCAGAGGGGGTGGTTCTTCAATTCAGCAACACGCTAACAGGCAGTAATTCTTCAAGGATGTGCATATCGACTCGTTGTTCACGCTACTGAACAAGAGTAACAGATTGAAGCTCCTTGAAATTAGGCGTCCTGAGGAAGTCGGCAAGACCGACAATCCCAATTATAGCCTGTACCACAGAATGCTGGGGCATCCAACAAAAAGCTGCTACGTCTTCAAAGACATCCTTTAGGCTTTGATTGATACAGAAGTGCTCAAGCTCCGCCCGGAACAGAAGAAAGTGACAGCAAATATGACGTCATTTCTTCAATTTGGGGCCCAACCGCCAACACCAGCTGAAGTGGTTCCCATTCCAAATAGGGAACTAAGGATGGTTAACACAGATCCGCATCACCGGCAGGAGAAAGGTCTTGTGCCCGTTCCTACTCCTCAAGGAGGGATTATGTGGGTCAATCCCGATCTGGTGGAAAGCCAACAATAGACGATTATTACTAACAGACAGTCCAAAGGCAAGATGAAAGCTGCGCCATGCAACGTGGTGGGTGTATCTTCTTGAGAGGCAAAAACTGATGTCCCCTTGCTAATAGATTTGGAGGAGGAGACAATTATCCTTGCTGCTAAGCCAAATACGTCACTCGTGGCCGAAACTCGGTCAGGTCTGTCATATTTGAAGAAATATGATGAGCTAGCAGTAAATCTGCCTCAAACTGCTCTAGAGCCACCCAAGCGATCCACGAAGCAATCCGTGGAGAAACAGAAGGAGCTTCAGTTTTGCCAAGACCCTTTCAAAGGACAAAGCAGAAGAAACTTCAGCACCCTACCGCTTTGACGTCTTAGCCCAGTTGGCCAATATCCCGGCTAGAATCAGTTTTTATGAGCTCCTGAGATTGTCAAAATCAACCAGAGAAGCTCTGAGGGAAGCTCTAGCCGATGCTGAGATCTTTATGACTCAAATTCCAGCTGAAGTACGGGTGGAAGACTACCTCCACACCTCTCAAAGTGATCCTGCATCATCTTCACGCCTGATGACATGCAAGTCAAGGGGGAAATATGAGAGGCCCTCGTACTTCACAGGGTACATTGGATCATCTGAAGTGAGCCGCATTCAGGTAGATCTAGGATCCACATTGAGTATTATGCCTTGTCGGGTTATGCAGCACTTGGGGATCCCCACCCATTGATTAAGCGCCACTCAGACTATCATTTATGATTTTAATGCCAATGGTACTGCCCGAAGGGAAAATCAAGCTCAAATGTCAAATTGGGGACCTAAGATTCGAAGTGACGTGTTATGTGATTGACGCCAACACTTCCTACAATTTGCTACTGGGATGACCATGGATTCACTGAAACTCCATCGTCCCCTCCACTCTCCATCAAGTCATGAAGTATGTTGACGGAGATGGAAAAGTTCAAACGTTGTACGCCGAAGGACATCCGTTCAAGGGGGTTGAGAACTACTTCATGGACTCCCTCTTATACCAGGATTCTCTGAAGTTGAATGAGAATCCCCCGCCAGAGGAACTAGACTCTGGTAATGAAGCTGACATCGAACTAGAGGCAGAGGAAGAATGCCTTTGGGAGCTGAACCCACATGTAACGAGCATTAATAAGCTCGATGGCAATAACCCCGCCAATGATGTAGGTGCGTGGTATATAAATGAAGAATTAGATTTGGCTTTCATTTCTATGTTTGCTTCTGATTCTGTATCATCCGACACTAGTACCGATGTAGAGGACGACCTCTGGTCGGCAATAGATGCTCTGACATCATTGCATGCACCAGTGAGATCATCTCTCATGGCATATCAAAGTGTCAGTGATATGCAAGGTTCGTTATTCATGGTTCCGGTAAGATGCAAAGGCCAAAGACCAATCCTCTTAGGAAGAGTCGAATCCGAACCAATAACTCGTGATGACTCTCAAAGTGAGGATGAATCTCCTCAATTCTCTCATTATGAGCCAAATGTGTTCAGAATGATGGAGAACATGGGGTACAACCTGACAAATGGTCCTGGTTTGAAATTCGACAAAGGGAGAAGAAAATTACTTTGATCCTTCATTCCAAAAGGGAAAGCTCCTAACTACTACCATCGAACTCGCAGGGGTTAGGTTATGTGTCAACTCCAATCTCATCAGCCTCAGGGTCTTAAGAGTCTGTATATCATTATCACTCGTCAGGCATGTCATCGTGGAGTCAGATGTCAGCATCGGTGAGATCTTCAAAGAAATCTCGGTGAACATAGTTTTAACAAGCCACCCGAGAGACGAAGATGAAGAAATGATCCAGTCGGACGCAGATCCTTGGATCAAACACCTGAATACTCTTTGGAATATTCACTTTGAACAGCATGAGCCACAAACAGAGGATAAGATCACCCAGATCAATCTAGGAGATGAGGATAATCCTAAGCCCATCTTCATAAGCGGAAGCTTATCGCCCTCCGAGAAAGAAGATCTTATATCTCTTGTCAGAGAATATATAGATGTCTTCGCTTGGAATTATGAGGATATGCCAGGGATCGATCCTCAAATAGCTATGCATCGCCTCAACATCAACACAGACGCGAAACCAGTCAAACAATAGTAGCGACGGTTCCGTCCAAAATAATGGAAGCAATCCAGTCGGAGTCAAGAAGCTTATAGACTCCTGTTTCATCAAGGGGGAACAACACCCTGATTGGGTAGCCAATATTGTTCCCGTGACCAAGAAAAATGGGAAGATTCGGGTCTGCATTGATTTTCAGGATCTAAATGAGGCTTGCCCTAAAGATGAATTCCCCCTTCCAATCACGGATGTCATGATCAATAATAAGTGTGGATTTGAATGGATGTCCTTCATGGATGGATTCTCAGGATACAATCAAATTAAGATGTACCCTGATGATGAAAAGCATACATCCTTTAGGATGCCATTGGGGGTCTATTGCTATACTGTCATGCCCCTTCGGATTGAAGAACGCAGGGGCAACATACCAGAGAGCTATGAATACGATCTTCCACGAGCATATATGCAAGACAATATAATGCTACGTCGATGACATCGTAGTGAAGAGCCGCATCAAAGGCGATCACATGGCAGATCTGAAGATAGTATTTAATATCTTGCGGATACATCAGCTAAAGACGAATCCCACTAAATCCTTCCTGGGGGTAGCCAGCGGTAAATTCCTAGGGTTTGTGGTTACATCAAAAGGAATCCACCTTGACCTAGAAAAAGTCCGCGCTATCTATGAGATGCAACCTCTAAGGAATCTCAGAGAGCTTAGAGGATTACAAAGGCGAATAGCATACATCCGAAGGTTTATCTCCAACCTCTCAGGACGATGCCAGCCCTTCACCAAATTGATGAAGAAGGGTGTCTCATTCATTTGGGACGATGCTTGCCAACAAGCGTTCGAGGAAATCAAGCAGTACCCCACGCAACCACCAGTCCTTACAGCTCCGGTATCAGGGAAACCTTTCTTGATATATGTCCGAGCGATGGATCATTATTTAGGAGCTTTGCTATCTCAGAATAATGATCAGGGACATGAGCAGGCAATCTACTATTTAAGTAGAACTATGATCGGTGCCGAACATCAGTATAATCTGATCGAAAAAGAATGCTTGGCATTGGTGTTCGCCATCCAGAAGATGGGACACTATCTGGTAGGCCAAACCATAAAAGTTAACCCTTTAAGGTTACTTATGACGAAGCCGTCGTCACTGAATGGTCGATTGGTGAAATGCGCCATCTTGCTATCTCAATATGAGATGCAATTCTTGCCACAAAAGCCCGTGAAAGGACAGGCGGTGGCAGATTTTCTTACTGAGCATCTAGATCCGAGGGCAACCAAGCTTTATGAAGATCTCCTAGATGAGATCGTTGAAGTTTGTTCAACGCAAAAATCTTTCGAGGAACAGGTGTTGAAACTTTTCTTTGACGGTGCGTTGAGAATGGGTCCGCAGGTAAATATCATAGCAGGAGTGGGGGTAGTGCTTGTCTCCCTACAGAATTACGTAATCCCTCGTGCATTCTTACTAACTGAGCCGTGTTCCAACAATGTAGCAGAATACAATGCTCTATTAATTGGATGCATATGGCTGATGAGATTGGCGTTAAAAATCTCGAAGCATATGGTGACTCAAAGCTCATCATTAACCAAGTTCACGGGGAGTATGAGGTCAGACATGAAGACCTAGTACCATATCATAGCGCATCTATCTACATGGCCGAGAGGTTCAGAAACTTCTACATCGACCACATACTTCACCAACAAAATGCGCATGCAGACGCGCTGGCATCTCTCGCTACTTCCTTGGCACTTCCAGCCGGAATAGTGGAGAAAATACTCGTCTATAGTCATGACTTGTATCGCCCAAGGTTCGCCCTGGAAGATCACCAAAAGCCGACAGAAGACCGTCAAGTCAAAGAAGCTTTAGAGACTTCAACAAGTTCAGAGCTCAGGGATTGGCGATTCCCGTACATTGACTATACACTGTACGACATCTTTCCTGACGACCCCAAAGAGGCGACTGCCATAAGAAGGAAATCCCCTAAATTCTACTATAATGCAATCACAAGGACACTGTACCGTCGATCACATGATGGGGTCCTCCTCTGTTGCCTGTCACAAAAAGAAGCACAGTAAACGCTCAAATAAGCGCATGATGGCATGTGTGGAGCTCATCAGCCCGGTCCAAAACTTGGAGATTGACTCCGAAGACTGGGGTATTATTGGCCAAAGATGATTCTTGACGCCGTCGCTTACGCCAAGCAATGTCATGCTTGTCAGATCCATGGTGACTTTATGCAGCAGGCACAAGGGCACCTTCACCCTACAACTTCTTCTTGGTCATTCAAAATGTGGGGAATGGACGTCGTTGGTCCTATCAGCCCACCTTCAGCCAAAGGGCATCAGTTTATCTTGGTCATAACTGATTACTTCTCTAAATGGCTGAAGTAATTCCCTTGAGAGAACTAAAGACGTCTGATGTGATCAAGTTTGTCAAGCATCACGTCATTTATCACTTTGGCATGCCACGACGAATTGTCCATGATAACGGGCCTCAGTTCGTCAGCCAAGCATATCAGAGATTCTGCAATAAGTTTCGGATCCAGAGTGTGTTCTCAACGACATACTACCCAGCCGCTAATGGCCTTGCGGAAGCTTTCAACAAGACTATTGGAAAACTTCTAAAGAAATTCATCTCAAAAAGCCAACGTGACTTGGATAACAGATTAGGTAAATGCTTATGGGCGTATCGCATGATGGTTCAAACCCCGACAAAAGCTACACCATTTTCTCTGATATATGGGTGTGAAGCTATAATCCCGTTAGAAATTTGGATCCCATCTCTACGCTCACCTTAATGACAAAGATGACAAATGAGGAGAAGCATCGGATGCGACTCCAAGAGCTGGAAGCCTTGGATGATAAACGCATGCAAGCTCAACAGCAAATCGAGCTCTATGAAGCTCGAATTACCAAAGCCTTCAATAAGAAAGTCAAAGAGCGGACTTTCAAGAAAGGTGATTTGGTTTTAGCCGTCGAAGGCCTATGGTGATGATGC
The DNA here is from genome assembly GCA_038442645.1 of Agave tequilana. Lineage (NCBI taxonomy): Eukaryota > Viridiplantae > Streptophyta > Magnoliopsida > Asparagales > Asparagaceae > Agave > Agave tequilana. The sequence continues at coordinate 105,023 of JAVJIF010001485.1, forward strand.
ATAAGGCCAAAGGAAAATTTAAGCCCAAATGGGAGGGACCATTTGTAGTAGAGTCAGTCTACTCAAATGGAGCATATCGCCTTATAACTCAAGACGATGATACACTCGTGATGCCAATCTACAGCAAGTTCTTGAAGAAATACTATCCTTGATAGCATTCTTCTCCCAGTCATGTTAATACTACACCTCTGATCGAAATTTTCAGGATCCAACATGTTTGGAAGAGCGCCAAAGGAAAGCTTCCTTCTTCCTTCACTGGATCACATCACGATCGATCGGTGTCGAATCGATCAAATGACTGTTACATCATGATGCATGATGTAAATATTGAAAGAAGATACCAAGTGCAACACTGCGATTCTAGCCTTGTTTCTCTTCTTGATTTATCTACAGAAATCTGATGCCTCCGACGGCTAAGGATAGAAGAAAATGTTGGCTTTTAAGTCTAACATAAGTCTTCGATAACTCATCATACTGAGGGGAATAGCATGGCTAGCCCAACTCAAACGGTAGTTGGTAAAGGCATACCAAATCTGTTGATACCTGAGGATTTGCTAAAAATCCTAAGGGACTTGGTATCATCCTCTCTCCTAAAATCTCCTACTAATTCTCGCCCATAGAATGGTAGGCCACAAAGATACCTATGTTCATTTCTCCAACGAAATGAGTTAGGACTTATCACGTTAATATTAAACCTCTGACAAGCCAGATTTTTTTATCCCTAACAGATTCAGTCAAGTTAATATTAAACCTCTGACAATGAAACTCATCTAAAATCTCTGCTGTTATGTTAACACTATACCTCTGACAGCACATTTCTCATGTCCCTAGAAAATTGATGATTGTTACGTTAACATTACACCTCTAACAATTCATTTTTCCACCAAAAACCCCTATCAATTCTCTCCCATAGAATGGTAGGTCCACAAACTCAATCACTGTTAAGTTAATATTACACCTCTAACAGTGAAAAGTTTCAATACTCCCCAGCGAGTACAAACTCCACTTGTCAATTCTTATCAATAGAATGACAAGTCCTCAAAAATTGCTCATATCGCAAATCAACTCTTGTCAAGTTAACACTACACCTCTGACATTCTAAACTTCACTTGTCAATTCTCATCCATAGAATGACAAGACCTCAAAATTGCTTATATCACAACTACTATCATATTAATATCACATCTCTGACAAATTACTGTTAAGTTTAACATTACACGTCTAACAGTGATTAAGTTTCTGCCAAGTTTAACATTACACCTCTGACAGTCACTTTTCCTCAGGCTTTCATGTCGAAGCTGAGATGAATGATGCCAAGGTTAACACTATACCTCTGGCATCCAGTTCATTGTTAAGTTCAACATTACACCTATGATAATGACTTTCCCTCGAACTTTCATATCAAAGTCGAGATGACTAATGCTAAGTTTAACATCACACCTCTAGCATTACCTTCACTACCAAGTTTAACACTATACCTATGACAGTGATATTTTCAGTTTTTCCAAATTAAGCTGAAATCCCTTTGGAGCTAAGTTAACATCATACCTCTGGCTCATATTCTTGTCAAGTTAATACCACACCTCTGATAAGATTTGATTCAACCCGTTAAGTTAATATCATACCTTTAACGGTAAAAATTCTTCTAGATCCCCAAGGATCTAGACTCACTTGATCCCCAAGGATCTAGACTCACTTGTTATTCTCATCTATAGATTGACAAGTCCACAGAAATTATCCCACTCCGGTCATGTTAATATCACACCTCTGACAGTAATGGAATTTTTAACCTTGACTTGCTAAATAAATATCATATTTCCAGCAAGAAACCACTTCTACTTGTTTGATTTTCAATACAAAGAGGAAATCTCAACATATAAGAAGATAGGAAAAAGTGTCACTTTTATTAATATTCAAACATATGAAAGTGATACAAGGCGCTCTCATATACAATAAGATTGAGTGCTACAACAATGGAGTACAAAGAAGTCCCTTTTGCTCAGTAAAAGATTGCGCTCACTCCTCAAAACACATGAAGATTCTTCCTCTTGACTTCGGCAAGGAAAGAGAAACAACTTCTTCCCCTCTTGAGAACAATAGTTTTTCTTGAGGTCAAAATGCGGGGAACATTCTGATTTCACCCAACCAACTGGTGTGGGCCGTAATCCTTCACTTAATGAGCATCTCCACCACCAGAAAGTCACTCGATAAGCATGGATTTTTTGTTGCTGTCATCTCTTTGGGTAAGATTGGTGAAGGGAGGCCGAGACCTTACTGGTGACGTCCTCTTTTTCGTGACCTTCAAGGCCTCCATAGCCACTGTGACCATGACTTGCATTATAGCCACTGTGATGATGACTTGCATCCTGCCCACGATGAACATGACGAGCTTGAGGCATCCTTGGTGCGTCATGCCCAATATGGCCTTCATATGTATCAGCAACCACGCGAATCTTTCTCGCCCACGGACAAGAATTCTGACACCCTGAGCGCTCGCCAATCGAATGAGCCGGGCGGTCCAAATATTCTCCCATGAACCAATATCACCGACGCGGCCAAAACCTGCAAGGAACAAAAACCCGAGGGTTAGAATGTTACAAAAGCAGGAACAAGGAGTTACAAATACAAACGCGGGGCAGAAGTCATGAACTCTAGACGTGGAGTTAACTGACGCGGGGACATGGAGCCAAACGCAGTCCAATTTTAGGCTCGCGTCTAAGATGCAGACGCGAGGCACAAACCAGAGACGCCGAGGCGTGTCCGCCCTAGGCAACAGCCAGACGCGGAGTTTACCAGACTCGCATCTGAGACATGCGACCTGTCATGTTCACATCCAGAAGTGTCAAGAGAGTAGACTTTGAAATTTTCTAAGTCAAGAACTCCAAACGCGAAGCTCCATATATAAAACTCGCGTTTTAAGATCTAAAACGCAGAGTTCACTACACTCGCGTTTGAAGATCTTGAGACTTAGATTTCAAAGTCAAGAAGCTCATCCTTCGTCAAGAAGTTTGAAATGCACGTCTACAGAAGCAGAGCCGCGTCAATCAAATTTCAAGAAGAAATCAAGGGACAGAGTTTCTCTCCATGGACAGAGAAGATCAAACTTTAGAAAAATTGAGTTTTTGGCAAAAACTAGTTCCTACCCGGGGAAGAATTCTCTAGAATTGAGCTTCATTTATCAAGGCACGACCGTGAAAGCACTTAAAGCTATGCTTTTTGGTCTTGAAATCACTTAACATTGATAATCTTCGAAGAAGATTGAAAGAAAGCAGTGAAGCCTTAAGTTCTTTTTTACTCTCCAGAACATATGCCTTTGAAGAAGGCTTTTGAAGAAGGATATTCAAGATGAAGCCCCTCGAGCCCATGCTCGCGAAGGAAAAATAGTCAAGATGAAGGACTGCTAAAGAGGCTGGCCCTATTTATAGGCAAACCAGAAGGCTTAGAATTAATGGCATAAAAATCAAAGCCATTAGCCTTAATTCCTACACGGATATCAAATCCAATGCGAAGGGGACAAGTGGATTGTCACTCCAGGAAAAGCCGAATCACGCTTCCCCAACTGTCAACATCGACTTGGCATTAAAGATTCAGCGAGATCTTTAAGGTTGACTGCATGCGATGCTTCAAAACCCGCGTCCAGATGACCGCGTCTTTAGCAACAGATGAGAGCCACGCCTCCACAACAAGTAAGAGCTGCGTCTTACTTCCAAACATGAGCCAGAGTCGCGTCTCCATAAACAAATGGGAGCTACGTCCCATTTTCAGTGCAACTCAATACAATTTGGGTTTCAGAGCCGCGTCTCCATCAACAAATGAGAGCTGCGTCTCAACACCACAAACTCAGTACAACTCCATGCAGCCTGAGTTCTAAAGTCGCGTCTCCTGCAACAGAATGAGAACCGCATCTCAGACATTAAACTCAATGCACCCTGAGTTTCAGAGTCGCGTCTTCATTAAAAATGAGAGCTGAGTCTCAACCACAAACTCAATGTAACTCAATGTAGCCTGAGTTTCAGAGCCGCGTCCCCATCAACAAGGGAGAGCTGCGTCTCAACCACAAACTCAGTACAATCTGAGTTTCTTACTCATGGTCGTGTCCTAACAAGATAACTAAGGACTGCGTTTCCATAAGTAATCAAGGATTGCGACTATGAAGCTTGAATTCATCTAGGCAACCAAAAGTTCATCTAATTCTCAAAGACAAAGACAAGAATTTGGCAAGCTTTATTATTGGATCAATGAATACAAACACTCCCTTATTGGACAAGTGGAGTATGATGAAGAATGGAAAGAATATAGGGGAGAAGAGCTAATGGTCCTCTTCTGTTAAAGAATGGATGCGTTCTCTGAGACGCCGCATCTCCCGCTGGCGTATCATCTCGGCTTCAGCCAACACTTGGACCTGCAACTCTTCCTCTGATAAGAGTCTCTTCGTCGCCAATTGGGTCTGAAGATACTCTAACCGGGAGGAATGAGCAACAAGATTCTCTCAAACCTGCATCTTGGCAACTTTTGGCTCTTCCAACTTCTTTCTAGCAATAGCAAGTTTCTGCTCGTTAACTTCAATCAAGGCTTGAGCCTTAGCAATAGCAGCTTGAGCAGTGGTGATGACTTGCCCCACATTTTGGATGATGATCTCGGACTCCTTCGAATCGCCGACCAATCATTGACAATCAGCCAGGAAGTTCTAGAGATGGCGAGCCTCCTCGGCTATCTGTTCCTCCACCTCTTTTCGTTCCTGTGCTTGAATAGCAAGGAGCTTGCTCAATGTCACCTGAGCCTCTTCCATCAAGCTAGTCTTCTCCAGGGTCCTCAATTTTTTCAGGCATATCCCTAGCTGTTCTACCAGTGCCAGATACGCCCTAGCTTGCGTCGGACTTCCATTATGATTGATATTCTCAATCTGATTCTCAAGAAGCATTCTGGCAAACTCGAAGGAACTTTCCCCAGAAAGGACCAACTAGACGCAAGACTTCATGGAAGTAAAAAAAACTGTTGCACCATCTGACGTGCCAGTGCTTCCATGATGTCCGTGGCCGGAGATAACCCTGGTGATATGCTCTCGGACCCCCTCTCTATGACGGGATGAAGAACGGGAGTCAATTCAGCTTGCGCAGGGATAGAGCTGACAACAGGCTCTGCCGATGCCGAAGTCATGGCCAACGCCTCTGGAACATTTATTATAGTAGCCTCCGCAGCAATAGGGGTAGCGACAGACTCTACAGCACTGGATTCACCGGCCGAAGTCTGAACGGCACCGCCCTCTGCTTCAATGCTCACCACAGGTACCTCTGCTGGAGCTAATCTGTCTTCTGAAGTTGAGGGTTCCCGATTTTAGTGGTTACGCCCTCGCGAGACATTCCAGTGGCAAGAGCTTCAAGGCCCGCCTGCTGGGCCAACTCCTGAATCATCTTCTCAATGTGAGAAGATGTCGTGGCTTTGGCACAGATAGCCACCCCTATGAAAGAAATTCAAGGGAAATATTAAACACGCATCTTTCTAACTTGACGGAGAAGCAAATAAGGAGGAAAGAGGATATACCCTCAGTGGTGGCAATCTCTCCCGTCGGCGGAACCATCGCAGGGAGTACGTCTGCATCTCTTCTTCTGAGATGTGTGAATATTTACTGGTATCAGGAAGAGTTGGTTCATCACCGAAGTCAACTTCTTCACCAGAATAATACCCAGTTCCTCAGATGAAGAAGATGACAGCTCGACCCAAGAGGTTTCAGTGATCGGGGCCTTACCACTGAGAACCCCGGTAGTAGGGCTAGGCTCAACGACCCGCAAGGCAGGCATTAGCATGCCAGGAGACCCAGGGAGCTGTACCTCTATCATGTCCTCTTGAACCGCAGAAGTTCCAAGTCGAGTGGAAACTCTTGGGATCTCAACCTCAGCCTCTTCCGCAGGCCTTTCAGCCTCTTCTGCTGACCCCTTAGCCTCTCCAGCCGCGGTGGATTCGCCCACAGACTCCTATTCCACCAGGATCGTGGGTCCCCGGCTAGGCAAGCCCCATAGACGAAGAGCCAGAACTTCTTCTTCATCCTCTTCCTCCTGCTCTACAATAATAGAAGGGATTGCCTCAGGCACCTGGGTTGATGCCTCTGCTTCATACCCTTTCTTGGCTTCTTCGGGCTTGGCTCACCCTAGGAAGAAGAACACGAGGACATTTAGAGACGACCTATCGAGTCCTCCGTGTGTGTTGTTCCTCCGAGGCTCTAGCACCAGTCTCCGGCACCAAGGCTGCTTCAACCACATCAGACTCTGGCCTTATTCCCCCTCTGGTCTCCCTGTTAGCTTCATGGTACTCGGACATACCCCGCACGCGTCTCTTGGAGCCCTCCTTGGCTTCATATGACACTTTAATACTCTTTATGCAAGAGGTATTTATTCTGAAGCCGGGCATTTGGTTCGCTAGAAAGTACCACGTGCAGAAGCTGAGGCTCATGTGGCAGTTAGGTGTCTTATAAGGCATGCTGAAAATAGCCTTCGTCCCACCCGCCACACTATAGTACCACGCTCCGGCACCTTCAAACAGGTTACCACTGAAGCACAGTCCAATGTTGGGGTTGCCAACATAAAATTGATCGTACCAAACTGCCGAGCAAAGCGATTCGGCATGTAAGGCTCGATCGTGCATGAGTCGCCTTGTCGGAAGATCAAATATCCAGGTCGAATATTGGTCAGCCACCAGAAGACTCCAGACGACAGCCTTGTGAAATCGTCTGGTCCCGCAAGGTCGACAAATTTGTCCTCATAAGACGCGCCAGAGATCTCGGGGAAGCAGCAGTCAAGGTGATAATTCACGTCACTCAGAAGGGCTTTCCGAACAAAGTACATATGATACTGAGTCCAGCTTGAAGCCTCCAACCTCTGCACAAAGGGCACGAAACCCTCAGAAGCGGGCACTGCCATCATCAATGTAAGGTAGTGCATGATGTACCAAGCCATCAGGTATGTGTACGGAGCTCGACCCTAGGGTTGGGAGTCTTCAACTTGGGCCTCCCTTCCGAATCCACCACGGGTCTGCCCTGGGAGTCTACGATGGGCTCTACTTGTCATAAGCTGCTGGTCAGTGCTCGCAGCCCGCTCTGAATATCTGCAACCATTACGAGAGGAGGGAAATTGACTTCCTATGCGCCAGCAGGACTGCCAGATACACCACATCGGCTACGATGACTTCATGTGACAGCGTCGGCACCACACAACGCTTCAACCACAACATGAGCAAACCCGCCAATAGGGCCCGGTCAGAAATAGAAATTCGGGCATGGTGGTGAAAACTTTCAAAGACCGTATCTGGCCTGAAAGTATCCTCATTTGATTCGGTGATATAAGAGCTCGTGGAGGCACTGATCCTCTCTGTAATTTTCGCATCAGTGCAAGGGCCAGACTAGTCACTGGGCTAGACTTTTCATTGATGTCGTTGAATAGATAGCTCGCCCAGGATAGCTGCTTGACACCCCTATTCCTCCAGGTGGATATCTGGTCGCAGATATGAAAGTGGCACAACACTTTTCAGTATGTCTCGTACACCTGAGGGTCTTCTCTCCTCAACAGATGAAGCTCCTCAGTGATAGGGACGTATTCTTCATAAGGGGCATCTCAAGGTCAACCCTGAAACTTTGTAAAGTTCATGCAGAGCGAACCCCATCTCTCCGACCGGCATGAAAAATATGCCAGTCGAAGGATTATATCGCTCCAAAACACCATAAAAATGGTGTGAGCTCTGTGGAAGGCCATACTGCACGACCCTGACTGCGCGGTACAGTCCTACTGCCGCAACAAGCCCCCGAGCTCAGAAAGGAAGAACCCGATCCTTCTACCCAACCATGATCTGCCGGTAGAATGGACAGATCCAAGTGGACGGAAGTCAACGGGAAAGTCACCCCTCAACCTCATGAACTGATTGATGAAGGTGTTGGCCAACAAAGGAGTTTCCCCCTTCGGATATTTATAAAGGTACACCTAGAGGGGGTGAATAGGTGTACGGCTAATCTAATGTACAAAATGCGGAAATTAAAATACAAAATGCAACACACTTAATGTAACCAACGAGTGTAGCCGAATTCCCGGTGAAGGGCTCTGGACTAACTCCTCTTGATTCCTCTGAATAAGAGTTGAGGTGCTATATGAAGCTCTCGTGGTTAAACACAAGTGAGGCACACACAAATAACACAAGCATGTATATGATATAGCAATATGAATCAATGCACAAAGTAAAGAGAGAGAGAGTTAGAGATAATGGATCAAACGCAAACACAAGTAATTTGTTTCGAGGTTCGAGCCACTGCTCTACGTCCCCGCCTTAACACAAAAGGATTTCCACTATCTAGTCCACACATGACTTCCCACACAGGGAACCTCCACTGAGGATTTTGGGTAATACAACAAGGGAGTACACAACTCCTCTCTCCAACCAATACAACCTCTACACTTAGAGGCAAGGCACAACCAACACAAATCCACCTCACACACGAGGGGTAGGCACTTAGCCAATACAAATCAAACACCTCATACTTGAGGGATTCCAACACAAACTCCACCTCTCACTAGAGGGAGCCAAACACAATCTCCACCTCTCACTAGAGGGAGCCAAACACCACTTTCACAATCACCTCAACCAATTCAATCACCTCTCACTAGAGGGATATCACAATCAAATGGAAGTTCACAACTTGGTGGTCTATCTCAACCACAAACAACTTCTTTTCTCACAAAACACAGATCCTAATAGATAGGATAGCAAGATAAGCTCAAGTGTGGAAAACAAAAGGAATGGAAAATAACTACTCAAAGAAAATCCTTGGGAAAAACTAGAAATAAGGATGAAGAAGATGAACCAAACACTTTTCCCAAAATCCCTTTTCTTTGATTTTCCAAATCCTAGAAAAACACCAAATCAAATGTAAACTTTAAAGCCCAAAATTCTCTTTTGAAAACTTGTATAAACACTAGAGAAGATGGAATTTTGCTCTTCAAAATTCTTGTCCAAAATAGTCCAAGAGGGGGCTATTTATAAACCCCTTCAAAAATTAGCCGTTGCAGGCCAAACAACAGCAGAGTCTGTTGTCGGTCGACCGGCCCGGTCGACCGCCAACGGTCAGAAATCCGACCGTTGGAGCCTCGGTCGATCGGCTCTGTCGACCGTAATCTGGAACAGAGAGCAGAGCTCTCTGCCGGTCGACCGGGCTTTTCAGAGAGCAGAGCTCTCTGGCGGTCGACCGGGTCGGTCGACCGGCCCTCCAGCCAAACTGGCGTGCACGTTCTGTGCACGTCGGTCGACCGACTCGGTCGACTGACTCCTAGATCAGTTGACCGGCAGAAGCCAGATCAGAACATTTTAGGAATTTAAAACTTGACTTTTTTGACTTTGATAAAATCCCATAAAATCTCTAAAAATCTACAAAAATAGTTTCAGTATTGTACTTTGAAATGCAAACATGTTTGAGTAAAAATCAAATCATGTTACAAACATTTTGAACCATTTTTGTGACTTTAAAAATTGCCTTAAACCAAATTCTGTATTTTTCAAAACTTGAATTTTTGAAATGAAAATCGTTTTGTCCAAAACTCATCTGAATACAAAAATATGATATTTAAACCACTTTGAAGCATATAGTATATGGATAGAATCCAATATACATGAAAGAGATATATACCAATGTTTTTGACATTAATCCAAAAATAAGTTTTGTCTAAATACAAAACTCCAAATACATGAATAGGTTATCAAAATAAGTTTTTTCTGAGAATATGAAGCATACATGTATATAGATCAAATCTAATATACATTAAACCATGTAAACTTATTTTGATACTATCTATTCATGAAACCAAGATCGGTTAAACCGAAAACCAAAACCAAAACATGAACGTGTGTGTGTTGTGAACTTGAGCATATCACACTATCTAACTTTACAACATGATCTAAACAATCTTAAACTAAACAAACCGAAGCCTTCTTGACGAACTCCGTCTTCAAGCCGACTCGATCCAAACGCGATTCACCGAGCTTGACTCCAATGAGTGCTAGATATTAACTTTGACGCTCGAGCTCTTGAATCACCATGTGAAAGCTCCAAAACACCTTTGTTGAAGCTAATCACCTACTAATATCATAGTTAAATATCTGAAACTAAACATCAAAAGATTATTAGTAAACTATAACTACATGAGTTAATCATCATCAAAACTAGAGTGGAAGGCCTCTGGGCTAACAATCTCCCCTTTTTGATGATGATAAAACTCATGGAGTTATATATGCATGGATTAAAGTTAAGCTTCAAAGAAGCTCCCCCTTAACTCACGCATAGTAATAAACAATAAAATATGCAATGAATGTTAAACATGAATATGCATAATCATGCATAAAATAATGAAATAAACATGCTCTTGATACTAAATTATGAATGTTAATGAGATAAACATGCTTTTGATGCCAAATTTTAAAATAAATATGTTCTTAAAAAATTGCTCTTGATACCAATAAAAATTTCAATAAACGCTCTTGATACCAATATCAATAAAAACTCTTGATACCAACAAAATAAAAGTTCTTGATATCAACAAAACAAAACAACAAAGTATGTTCTTGATACAAATATTTATGCTCTTGATACCAATCAAATGTTCATGCTCTTGATACCAATATCTCTTGATGCCAATAACAAACCAATATCAATACAGAACATAAAAACAAATGTTTTTAATAAAAACTTTTAAACATGCATATATACTAAAATACTTCTCCCCCTTTTTGTCAATCATCAACAAAGGGTAAAAAAAAAGGTGTTCTCCCCCTTTTCGTCAGAAACAAAAAAAAATCAATACAGGGGTAAAAATCTAAGATGCCAATTGAAAGATATATCAATTTAGCATGAAGGTATACAAAGAAATGTCATGATGTTTCTTTTTCAATTGAAGGTAAACAAACAAATAATGAAACCAATTGAAGGTGAACCAATTGAAGGTACACAAAACATATAGGTAATCTTTATACCAAATAAAGAATAATATCAATTTAAAATTTTTGATAACAACAATGAAAATGAATCATATACCTTTTGAAAATATTTTTCATTAGGAGCATATGATACCAAATAAAAAATCAATATCATTTTTCAATTATTTTTCAACATAAAGTGTGGGAGTGAGATACCAAATGTAAATAAAACTAATTGAAAGGTTAAATATGAATTTTCTCTCCCTTTATGAAATACCAAACAAAATGATGCATAAGCTTGTAAAAATACCAATTTGAAGTAATTGTCATTAAGGACTAAATCAAGCTTAGCATAACCAAATTTGTGCTCAAGGATATAAAGATATAGTAAGCACAATCAAAACATAAATCCATATATATGTATGGAAAATTGAATATCAATCGAAATTGATGCTGTTTGAAGTTTAAGCATACATATATAAAAACATATATGAGTATATAAAAAGAACAATATTGATACCAATTGAAAAGATACAATGATATCAATTGAAACTATAATGAGAGTCAAGTGTATAACTCATACTTCCTACCACCTATTTCATGCACATGTTTTAAATAGATTTCAATGATGAGCATACAAGGCATGGTCGCCCAACCATCGCCCTTAAATGGGTAGGGGTTTTCAAAATAAGTTTGAAAATAGTTATAACATGGTTGAAAAACTCTACCACACGAAGAATACGAACTAGTTAAATGAAATAACTTGTAAACTAGTACGAAATCCTTCAAGGAAGGAATGAAACAAAAATATATTCCATGAAATATGAAATCACATGATCATCAAACACTCAAAGGTCTATAAGCACATATATTCTCATGAAAACAAATCATGAGTAAACAAAAATGATGTGAGTGTTCAAGTATAATGTGAAATTACAATGTCATGGACATAGGCAATTAAGCTCAAATAAGAAATTCCTTAAAAATATGAAAATCATCAAAACTAGAATCCTTCAAGGTATATGTATGTTTTGTACAAACTAGAGCATACATACATATCCAAACATGATCGAGTCCACAAAAGTATATGCATGAAGGCAAGTGGCTCAAGGATGTATATGTATCACTATTAGTTTTGGTCAAAATAGACATATACATGAAGTTAAACATAAACATGAAAACATGTACAAAAATGGCAAATACAAGTCAAAATGTATAAATCATCAAAACTAGGCTATACTAGTATATCTAATAAGTACAAATGAGTATTTAAGCACAAACATATAATAATCTATTTGTGGCTCACTAGTTGTACAAGTATATACCTAAGTTTTAATAAAAACTAACATTTAAACAAGTAATCAAAACATGAAGCATAGAAAACAAAACAAAACTCATATGATCATTATGATAAATGAACATGTATTAGATCTATGATATACACAATAGCTAAAATAAATATGAGAACACAAGATATAAATCCATATTAAACATGAGTGTCTCAAATACTAATCATGCATATCACAAGTCTAATAATCATGACATTTAACATACTAATCATGAAACATCAAAACATGCTAAAAATGAATAATATGAAAGCATGTAAACATAATGGGAGTTAGAGATTGTTTCCAAACCGAAAGGACACATCTCCATGTCTCCAAATCATGGTGGTCCTTCCACCAATCTCCCCTTGAAAGTAATGCATCCAAATAGTCCTCTTTAAGCTCGGAACGCATCATAGCAAAATTTAGTAAGTGGCCCTTACGTCCACAATGTGTACATGTGTACACATGAGCATACATTGTGTGATGAGAGTGAACGTGAGAAGCATGTGTATGCCGTGGTTTGTGTGCAAGCATAGATGGAACTTATTTCTTTCAAAACATAGATTCCAAACGTGTATGGTTCATGGCACAATGGCTCAAAGTGGAGCCCAAATATTCAACACTCTTCTTAAGCATAGATATATCATTTTCAATGTTAGAAGAAGAGGAGGTGCATGCAATAGGTAAGCTAGGTGGTGAAGCTACACTAGCATGGCAAATATGAGAATCTATATCATTTTTCAAAGAAACATTTTTCTTGAAAACCAAATCCAAATCCTTTGAAATTGAAATAATTTTATTTTTCAAAGAATTATTCTCTTTTACAACAAAATCAAGTTTTAAAGATAAAGACTCACTTCAAAACATTATTGCAATTATTTCTATTTTTTAAAATTTCATTTTCCGTTAGGACAAGGTCAAGTTGGGATTTAAGTGAGTCACGTTCACTTGAAATCTCTTCTTTCTCTTGCAAAATCAAATCAAGTTTTAAAAACAAATCTTTATTTTCTTCGTTAAGTCTTAGACTCTTCCTTTTCAAAAGATTATATTTTTCTAACATTTTTTTACAAACAATTGAAAGTTCTTCATTCAAAGCATTGGCATCAATATAATCATTACTAGAAGAACTAGCATCATCATCATCTAATTGAGTTTCTGAGTATTCCTCAAGGAGTCATTCCCTTGGACCATGTAGCAATGTTGCTCGGATTCTCCACTAGATTCCTTCTCCATAATGGTTGGCGTTTGAAGCTTGGAGGAGGTCAACGTGTTCCACACTGCAAAGGCGAAATCACAGTTAAAAATCATAGAAGATATTCTTTGTTAAGCGTGCTTCTAAGTGCCTCAATGGCTTGTGCATTAGCCTCTATATGCTTGCTATTACCAAGATAGGATTTCTTGGTAGCGGAAAGGAAAACATGCAAGGCTAGGGTTTTTAGGTACACACTCATCCTAAATTTTCACATGTCAATGTTGGAAACATCATACATGGGAGGGGTCACGCAATCCGTGAGTGTGTGTAAACAATATAAGTGTGCAAATGCAAACTATATTAGCTAACTAAGATCACACTTCCAGGTAGTTAAACCTAATTATCAGGAGCGTAGGCTCTGATACCAATTGAAGGTACACCTAGAGGGGGGTGAATAGGTGTACGGCTAATCTAATGTACAAAATGCGAAAATTAAAATACAAAATGCAACACACTTAATGTAACCAACGAGTGTAGCTGAATTCCCGGTGAAGGGCTCTGGACTAACTCCTCTTGATTCCTCTGAATAAGAGTTGAGGTGCTATATGAAGCTCTCGTGGTTAAACAAAAGTGAGGCACACACAAACAACACAAGCATGTATATGATATGGCAATATTAATCAATGCACAAAGTAAGAGAGAGAGAGAGAGTTAGAGATAATGGATCAAACACAAACAAAGTATTTATTTCGAGCTTCGAGCCACTGCTCTACGTCCCCGCTTTCACACAGAAGGATTTTCACTATCTAGTCCACACAGGACTCCCACACAGGGAACCTCCACTGAGGATTTGGGTAATACAATAAGGGAGTACACAACTCCTCTCTCCAACCAATACAACCTCTACAATTAGAGGCAAGGCACAACCAACACAAATCCACCTCACACACGAGGGGTAGGCAATTAGCCAATACAAATCAAACACCTCATACTTGAGAGATTCCAACACAAACTCCACCTCTCACTAGAGGGAGCCAAACACAATCTCTACCTCTCACTAGAGGGAGCAAAACACCACTTCCACAATCACCTCACAATAGAGGGATACCAATTCAATCACCTCTCACTAGAGGGATATCATAATCAAATGGAAGTTTATAACTTGGTGGTCTATCTCAACCACAAACAACTTCTTTTCTCACAAAACACAGATCCTAATAGATAGGATAGCAATATAAGCTCAAGTGTGAAAAACAAAAGGAATGGAAAATAAATACTCAAAGAAAATCCTTGGGAAAAACTAGAAATAAGGATGAAGAAGATGAACCAAACACTTTTCCCAAAATCCCTTTTCTTTGATTTTCCAAACCCTAGAAAAATACCAAATCAAATGTAAACTTTAAAGCCCAAAACTCTCTTTTGAAAACTTATATAAACACTAGAGAAGATGAAATTTTTGCTCTTCAAAATTTTTGTTCAAAACAGTCCAAGAGGGGACTATTTATAAACCCCTTCAAAAACTAGCCGTTATAGGCCAAACAACAGCAGAGCCTGCTGTCGGTCGACCGGCCCCGGTCGATCGCCAACGGTCAGAAATCCGACCGTTGGAGCCTCGGTCGACCGGCTCGGTCGATCGTGACCTGGAACAGAGAGCAGAGCTCTCTGCCGGTCGACCGACCCGTCGACCGGGGCTTTCCAGCCAAACTGGCGTGCACGTTCTGTACACGTCGGTCGACCGACTCGGTCGACTGACTCCTAGCTCGGTCGACCGTCCGGTCGACCAGCAGAAGCCAGATCAGTACATTTTAGGGATTTAAAACTTGGCTTTTTGACTTTGATAAAATCCCATAAAATCTCTGAAAATCTACAAAATAGTTTCAGTATTATACTTTGAAATGCAAACATGTTTGAGTAAAAATCAAATCATGTTACAAACATTTTGAACCATTTTTGTGACTTGAAAATTTTGCCTTAAACTAAATTCTGTATTTTTTAAAACTTGAATTTTTGAAATGAAAATCGTTTTGTCCAAAACTCATCCGAATACAAAAACATGATATTTAAACAACTTTGAAGCATATAGTATATGGATAGAATCTAATATACATGAAAGAGATATATACCAATGTTTTTGACATTAAATCCAAAAATAAGTTTTGTCTAAATACAAAACTCCAAATACATGAATAGGTTATCAAAATAAGTTTTTGAGAGAATATGAAGCATACATGTATATAGATCAAATCTAATATACATTAAACCATGTAAACTTATTTTGATACTATCTATTCATGAAAACCAAGATCGGTTAAACCGAAAACCAAAACCAAAACATGAAACGTGTGTGTTGTGAACTTGAGCATATCACACTATCTAACTTTACAACATGATCTAAACAATCTTAAACTAAACAAACCAAAGCCTTCTTGACGAACTCCGTCTTCAAGCCGACTCGATCCAAACGCGATTCACCGAGCTTGACTCCAACAAGTGCTAGATAAGAACTTTGATGCTCGAGCTCTTGAATCACCATGTGAAAGCTCCAAAACACCTTTGTTGAAGCTAATCACCTACTAATATCTTGGTTAAATATCTGAAACTAAACATCATAAGATTATTAGTAAACTATAACTACATGAGTTAATCATCATCAAAACTAAAGTGGAAGTCCTCTGGGCTAACAATTTAGTCCTGACCGATCCGGGGTACAGACCGAATACATCCTTCCTATGGCCGACACGGTATGCTTCGACTACGCCCAGCCTACCAAGGGTCACACCGGAAGTAGGCTTGGAAAGATCCCACTGTTGGCCCAAAGGCCTTCCACTCTAGTTTTGATGATGATTAACTCATGTAGTTATGTGTACTAATTATCTTGTGATTTTAGTTTCAGATCATTAATCAAGATATTAGTTGGTGATTAGCTTCAACAAGATAGTTTGAAAGCATTCACATCATGATTCAAGAGCCCGAGCGTCAAAGATCATATATAGTACTCATTGGAGTCAAGCTCGGTGAATCAAGTTTAGGATCGAGTCGGCTTGGAGATGCGCTCTACAAGAAGACATCAGTACCTAGTTTAGTTTTGTGTTTAGATCCAATTTGTAAAGATTAGAATAGTATGATAAGCTCAAGTTCACAACACACACGTTTCATGTTTTGAATATTGGTTTTCGATTTATGGTTTAACTGATCTTGGTTTTCATGAATAGATATTATATCAAACAAGTTTACATGGTTTAGTGTATATTAGATTTGTTCTATATACATGCATGCTTCAACTACTTACTTACTTTGATATACTTATTCATGTGTTTTAGGTTTTGTGTTTTAAACAAACTTATTTTTGGAATTAAAGACAAAAACTATGATATGTATATGTTTCATGTATATTGGATTTCTATCCATATGCATCATGCTTCAATGTTGTTTAAATATCATGTTTTTGTATTTGGATAAGTTTTGGACAAAGTTTATTTGAAAAATCCAAGTTTGAAAAAATACAGGTTTTAATTTTCAGTAATTTTTCCTTAACACAAAAGTAGTCCAAAATGCTTGATATTTGAGTTGAAAATTGTATTACATGTTTGTATATCAATGCAAAATAAGAAAACTATTTTTGTGGATTTTTAGAGATTTTATGGGAATTTATTGAATAATAAATAACATGTTTTTGCTGACCAGAACAGCCTCTGCCAGGCTAGGTCGGTCGACCGGACGGTCGACCGTACCAAGTAGCCGGTCGACCGTAGGGGTCGACCGACGTGCACGGATACATGCACACTGGCTGCCTCTTGGGCCGGTCGACCGCGCGGTCGACCGACTGATGCAGACTACTCTCTGTTTGTTTCGGTCGACCGGGTGGTCGACCGAGAGCTGCCAACAGTCAAAAATTGACCGTTGGACGGTCGACCGGTAGTTCATTTTTGGCAGTTTCTGCTGCCAACGGCTATAATTTTCTGGGGGCTATAAATACCCCATTAATGGCCAGTTTTCACTAAGAATTTTTGATGAAATTTTCATACTCTCCAGTGTTTTCACAGCAATTAAAAGAAGTTTTTGGGCTTTTAATTGAACAATCTATTTGGTGTTTTTGCTAGGGTTTGGAAAATCAAGAAAGGGTTTTTGGGAAAAGATTTTGATTCAACTTCTTGATCTTGGTTTCTAGTTTTTTCCAAAGATTTTCTTTGTGTTTTTGATTTCAATTCCTTTGGTTTTCTCCACACTTGAGCTACATCTACTTTCTTATTCTATAGCATCTTTGTGTGGGAAAAGAGATTATTTGTGGTTGTTGTTTAAACCACCAAGTTATAAACCCAATCTTTGCTTTGTGCTTTTCCCTCATTGTGTTGAGGAGGTTGTGCATTTGGGTTGTATCCCTCAAGTTGTGAGGTGATCCTTGTGTAACTTAGTGCTAATCCCTCAAGTTGTGAGGTGATTGTTTGTTGGCTTGGAGTTGTGCCTCAAGGAGGAGGTTGTGTTTGTAAGGAGAGGAGTTGGGTACTCCTTGTGATTGTATTGCCCAAATCCTCGGTGGAGGTTCCCTTTGTGGGAGTCCTTTGTGGACAAGCTAGTGGATTAGAAATCCTTCTGGGTGAAGGCGGGGATGTAGAGTTGGGTGCTCGAACCTCGTAACATATCTTGTTGTTTGCGCTTGTTCCATTGGCTCTTACTCTCTCTCTCTCTCTCTCTCTCTCTCTTTACATTGTGCCTTGCATCATTCACATTGATCATTCATACTTATATGCTTGGCTTGGTTGTGTGTGCATCACTTCTTGGTTGCACTTGAGTGTGTATTGCAATTAGTTTTTAAATTCCGCATTTAGTTCACTAGATTAGCTTAATCACCTATTCACCCCCCTCTAGGTGATTTTCAATTGGTATGAGAGCCTACGCTCCTGATATTTAGGTTTAACCACCTAGGAGTGAGATCTTGGTTTGCTAATCTTCATTTGCATTGTTCATTTGCACACATTTAGTTTGCACTCATGGCTAGCCCTCCTATGTTTGACTTTACTAGACATGATATTTGGATAGCCAAGATGACCAGTCATTTGAAAACCCTAGGTCATCTAGTTTATCAAGCCTCTACTCAAGAATCCCACCTAAATAATAGCAAGCATAAAAAGGCAAATGCATTAGCACTTCAAACACTTAGAGCATCTCTTAATGAATTTCTTTTACCCGTGTTTGCTCATTTTGATTCGGCTTTTGCAGTTTGGAGCATATTGACTTCTCCCGAGCTACCAAGGATTGTCAACAAGTTGAGAAGATCTAGGAGAGACGAGTCCGACGAGCATTGCCTCATGGTCCAAGGGAAAGACTCCCTTGAGGTACAATCGGATTCTCAACTAGATGATAGCTCTAGTTTCTATTGCTATGGTTGTTTAGAAGCTCAACTTTAAATATGGAACTTGCCACAAAGCTTGAAATTTTTTTGAAAAAACATAAACTTTTGAAAGAGGATAATCTTGTTTTGAAAGATGAATTAAAGGATTTATGCTCTAGCTTTGAATTGGTTTTGCAAGAGAAGGAAGAGATTGCAAGTGAACGTGACTCACTTAAATCTCAACTTGAACTTGCTCTAAAGGAAAATGAATTTTTGAAAAGCAAAAATGAGTGTGATGATGTTGTGAAAAATAATGAGGTGCTATCTTCTAAATTGGATTTTGTTTTAAAAGATAACCTTGTTTTGAAAATGAAATTGATTCTATTACAAAGAATTGGATTTGGTTTTAAAGAAAAATGAATCTTAAAAATTGATATAGATTCTCATGTTTGCCATGCTAGTGTAGCTTCACCTAGCACATCTATTGCATGCTCCACTTTATCTTCTAGTATTGAAAATGACATAAATGTTTTGAAGAAAAGTGTAGATTGTTTGGGCTCCACTTTGAGCCAATGTGCTTTAAATCATACACGCTTGGAAACCTTGGTTCGTAAGAAACAAGGTCCATCTTTGCATGTACACCCATCACGGCATACACATGCTCATCACGATCACAATCTTCACACTTTGTATGCTCATGTGTACACTTGTACACATTGTGGTCGAAAAGGCCATCTTGCTAGATTTTGTTATGATCGTATTTATCATGAAAATTTAGCAACTAATCTTGTTTGGTTTAGAAAAGATACTAACCCCCGTGGACCCAAAAGGAAATGGGTACCAAAGACCACCTCTATGCTTTTTGATGTAGGTGGGAGCTCTCGCATCACGTGAGAGTGTTGGTGCCTTGGAGTGGATGCGTTCCGTGCTTAAAGAAAACAATTTGGATGCATCACTTTCAAGGGGAGTTTGGTGGAGAGGACCACCATGTTTTGGAGAACTAGAGAGGCGTCTTCATTGGCTTTAGTATCAATCTCTAACTCCCGTTTTTATTTGCATGCTTT
Organism: Agave tequilana; assembly: GCA_038442645.1. Taxonomy (NCBI): domain Eukaryota; kingdom Viridiplantae; phylum Streptophyta; class Magnoliopsida; order Asparagales; family Asparagaceae; genus Agave; species Agave tequilana. Next base: position 124,880 of record JAVJIF010001485.1, read on the forward strand.
TCATGTTCATTGTTTTATAACATGCCATATTTTATTGTTCATTATGCTTATGCCATGTTCATTAGACTAGTGATATACATGTTTAGTTATTTGAGACACCCATGTTTAAAATGGACTTATCTTTGTGTTCTCACCTTGTTTTTAACTAATATGTATGCTCTAGATCTAATGCACATACATATTCATAATGATCATATGGATGTTTATGATTCTTCTTTTGATATTTCATGTTTTTAATGTTTTTGATTAATATATCAAATTGCATGTGGATTTACATAATGATCGTTTTATGTTTTGTAATGATGATTTTGTTGGCCCATAAGGTTACACTCTCCATTTGTTTAGAGTTTTGATGATGACAAACCAAATAGGAGCTATATGGTACTAATTAGTTTGTTAAGATAAGTTTCAGGTTTGTACCATATTTGGAGGCCATTGCTTAGCTATTGTAAGAAATTCTAGGTTCATAAAGCAAAGAAGACTTTTTGCACATCAAGGAAGGAACATAGAAGAGAAGGCTCTAGCAAGGCATTGCATGGCTCAAGATTGCTCAAGAGACTTAATTAGATTTGTTTTTAGTTTAGAGTTTTGTTAAAGAATAGTGAATAGGTTTGAAGCTCTATCACACACGTTTTTGCGCACATCTTATTTCCAAAAATATTTCCCATAAATATGTAAAAATTATTTTAAATTAAAGCCTTTCGTTTATAAGCTCAATTTTGGGTATTAAACTTGTTTCAAATCAAGACTATGTTGTTAGATTTCAAAACCCTTCAAAAATCTATTTTGATTTTGGCTTTTGACCTGAGCCGGTCGACCGTCCGGGTCGGCCGACCCTGTGTCAGTCAAGCCGGCCGGCCGACCCAGTCGATCGGAGTTCTGGCAGCAGTGCGTATCAGTGTGCACGTTTCACGGTCGACCGCAACGGGCGACCGGAACCTGCCTGACTGCAAGACTTCTGCTCTCTGTATTTTTGGGTCGACCGGGCGGTCGACCGTTAGCCTGCAACGGCTATTATTTTTGAACTAGCGGTCGACCGAACCGGTCTCGACCGAGATAGCCGTTTGAACAGTAACGGCTATTTCCTAAGCTGGTTTATTTTTTGTCCTTTTCTCACTTAAGTGTTTTTAAATGACAAGTTTTGGTTTTAATACTTTCTGATTAGCCTTAAATATGTTTTATCTCCTAACCCTAGCCCTCTCCTATAAATAGGGGTGTTTAGGGAGAGGTTGGTCACTAGAAAAATTATCAAAATTTTCACAAGTTTAAGGCATTCAAAAAGACTTGGTTTCTTGGTTTTTGTGCTGAAATTCTCTCTCATTTTCTGAAGTGTTTTCAAGAACTCTCTGATTTCTTCTTCTTTTTTCCTTGCACACAAGAGCTTCATTCCTACTCATTGTTCTCTAAGGACCTTTGTAAGGGAAGAGAATTTTGCAAGAGAGAGTTTGTGGTCTTTTGACTACTAAGAGATTGCTTGTACTTGAGATTGTGGAGTTGGGTACTCCGGTGAATTTGTAACATCTTTGTGATAGTGGAAGTGGTTGGAATCCTTCTGGGGAAGGCGGGGAAGTAGAGCTGGGTGCTCGAACCTCGATAACAATTCTCGTGTTTTTGCGTTTGGTTTACTTGCACTTGATTCTTGCTTTACTTTCATTGCTCTTATTACTTGCTCTCTACTTTCATTGCTATATTCACTTGCATTGTGAGATTGTTGCATCATAAATTTTAAATTGTGCATTGATTAGCATTATCACCTATTCACCCCCCCTCTAGGTGATTTTCAGATTTATATCTCGTTTTATGCTACATGATTTGATTACTTGTTTAGATGTTAGTTTTTATTAAAACTAGGATTTATACTTGTACATATAGTGGGCCACAAATAAACCTTTATATATGTTTGTGCTTGGATGCCTATTTGTACCCATTAGATGTTCTAGTATTGTCTAGTTTTGATGATTCATGCATTCAAACTTGTATTCCCATTTTGGATATATTTTTATGATCTTTTGTTTTCACTTCATGTATATGTCTATTTTGCCAAATCTTCAGATATACATGTATACCCCTTGAGCCATTTGCTTTTCATGCAAATCTTTATATATGGACTCAATTGTGTTTAGGGATATGTATGTATACTTTTGTTTTGTCAAAACATACATATGACTTGAAGTATGAATTGATTTTTTAATGAAAAGTTTAGATTTTCATGTTTCATGTTTAAAGGAATTTCAATTGAGCTTAATGCCTATTTTCATGATAATGTGTTTCACATAAATCTTGTACACTCACATTATTTTATGTTTTCTCATGATTTTGTTTTCATGAGTATAATATGGACTTCATGGATTTTGAGTGTTAATGATCATGTGATTTACATGTGTTTCATGAAAACAATTTTGTTTTATTCCTTGCTTGAAGGATTTCAGACTAGTTTTCAACTTTATCCATAACTAGTTTCGAGTTCTTCACTTTGGTAGAGATTTTCAAACATACTATATTTTCAAACTTTTTTTTTAAAACCCTACCTTCTATGGGCGGATGGATGGGAGATCATGTTCTTGTATGCTTTATATTGAACATCATTTTAAACTTGACCATGATTGGGAGGTTAGGTTATATGAGATATACATTTGCTATTATTGTTGTTTCAATTGGTATGATTGAATTCTTTCAATTGGTATCAATATTGACATTTTTGGTATACTCATATATCTTTGTATATGTATGCTTGCACTTCAAAGATATCAATTTCTATTGGTATCTAATTTTTCATACATATATATGTTTTATTTGTGCTTATTATATCCCTATATCCTTAAGCACAAATTTGTTTTGTTTATGCTAAAGATTGAGTTTTAATTTTGTTTCAATTGATTAGTTTTCAATTGGTATTCTTATACAAGCTTATGCATATTTCAGTTGGTGTTTCATAAAGGGGAAGAAAATATTGTATTTTATCTTTCAATTGGTATTTTGTATTCCACTCCCTTGCTTTATGATAGAAATTAAAATTTTCAATTTGGTATCTTATGTTTAAAAAGAATAATAATTTCAATAGGTATCAAGTTTGTTTTTTTCAATTGGTATGTTATTTGTTTACTTATCAATTGTTTTCAAGAATAAAGGGTATGCAAAACGAAATTCAAACTTTATAATGTTTAATTTCAATTGGTATAAAGATTTTGTTTTTGTGTTCACTTTCAATTGGTATCAATACACACTTCATTGACTTATTTTTTATTGGTATCATATTTTATTTGGACCCCTTATAGATTTTGTTTTTGTTTTAGACAAAAAGGGGGAGAACATCCCTTTATTGATTCTTTGTTTTAGAACAAAAAGGGGGAGAAGAATGTTTTGCTTTTACTTGGACCCCTTTGTTGTTGATTGACAAAAAGGGAGAAGAATGTGAGTTATATGCATATTTTCTATGCATGTTAGTTTTATATTTTTATAAAGTAAAGTTCAATTAGTTTCAAGAGCATTATTTAAAGAACATGTTTATGTTTATTTTTGGTATCAAGAGTTTTATTTGGTGTTTTACCTTTTACTGTGGTATCATTAGTTTTGTTTTGCAATTGGTATCAAAAGCTTGTTTTGAAAATTTATTTGTTTTAGTTTATTGATATCAAGAGCATGTTTTGAGAATGTTTGTGTTTTATGCATGTTTATGCATACATGTTTATGAATACTCATTGCATATATTTATGTTTATCTTATTTCATGAGTTAAGGGGGAGCTTCTTTGAAGCTTAACTTTAATCCATGCATATATAACTCCATGAGTTTTGTCATCATCAAAAAGGGGAGATTGTTGGCCCAAAGGCCTTCCACTCTAGTTTTGATGATGATTAACTCATGTAGTTATGTGTACTAATTATCTTGTGATTTTAGTTTTAGATCATTAATCAAGATATTAGTTGGTGATTAGCTTCAACAAGATAGTTTGGAAGCATTCACATGATGATTCAAGAGCCCGAGCGTCAAAGATCATATATAGCACTCACATTGGAGTCAAGCTCGGTGAATCAAGTTTAGGATCGAGTCGGCTTGGAGATTGCGCTCTACAAGAAGACATCAGTACCTAGTTTAGTTTTGTGTTTAAATCCAATTTGTAAAGATTAGAATAGTATGATAAGCTCAATTTCACAACACACACGTTTCATGTTTTGAATATTGGTTTTCGATTTATGGTTTAACCGATCTTGGTTTTCATGAATAGATATTATATCAAAAAAATTTACATGGTTTAGTATATATTAGATTTGTTCTATATACATGCATGCTTCAACTACTTACTTACTTTGATATACTTATTCATGTGTTTTAGGTTTTATGTTTTAACAAACTTATTTTTGGAATTAAGACAAAAACTATGATATGTATATGTTTCATGTATATTGGATTTCTATCCATATGCATCATGCTTCAATGTTGTTTAAATATCATGTTTTTGTATTTGGATAAGTTTTTTGACAAAGTTTATTTGAAAAATCCAAGTTTGAAAAAATACAGGTTTTGATTTTCGGTAATTTTTCCTTAACACAAAAGTAGTCCAAAATGCTTGATATTTGAGTTGAAAATTGTATTACATGTTTATATATCAATGCAAAATGAGAAAACTATTTTTGTGAATTTTTAGAGGTTTTATGGGAATTTATTGAATAATAAATAACATGTTTTTGCTGACCAAAACAGCCTCTGCCAGGCTAGGTCGGTCGACCGGACGGTCGACCGCACCAAGTAGCCGGTCGACCGTAGGGGTCGACCGACGAGCACGGATACGTGCACGCTGGCTGCCTCTTAGGCCGGTCGACCGCGCGGTCGACCGACTGAATGCAGGCTACTCTCTGTTTGTCTCGGTCGACCGGGCGGTCGACCGAGAGCTGCCAACGTCAAAAATTGACCGTTGGACGGTCGACCGGTAGTTCATTTTTGGCAGTTTCTGCTGCCAAGGCTATAATTTCATGGGGGCTATAAATACCCCATTAATGGCCAGTTTTCACTAAGAATTTTTGGACGAAATTTTCATACTCTCTAGTGTTTTCACAGCAATTAAAAGAAGTTTTTTGGGCTTTTAATTGAACAATCTATTTGGTGTTTTTGCTAGGGTTTGGAAAATCAAGAAAGGGTTTTGGGAAAAGATTTTGATTCAACTTCTTAATCTTGGTTTCTAGTTTTTTCCCAAAGATTTTCTTTGTGTTTTTGATTTCCATTCCTTTGTTTTCTCCACACTTGAGCTACATCTACTTTCTTATTCTATAGGATCTTTGTGTATGAAAGAGATTGTTTGTGGTTGTTGTTTAAACCACCAAGTTATAAACCCAATCTTTGCTTTGTGCTTTTCCCTAATTGTGTTGAGGAGGTTGTGCATTTGGGTTGTGTCCCTCAAGTTGTGAGGTGATCCTTGTGTAAGCTTAGTGCTAATCCCTCAAGTTGTGAGGTGATTGTTTCTTGGCTTGGAGTTGTGCCTCAAGGAGGAGGTTGTGTTTGTAAGGAGAGGAGTTGGGTACTCCTTGTGATTGTATTGCCCTCCTCGGTGGAGGTTCCCTTTGTGGGAGTCCTTTGTGGACAAGCTAGTGGATTAGAAATCCTTCTGGGTGAAGGCGGGGATGTAGAGCTGGGTGCTCAAACCTCGTACATATCTTGTTGTTTGTGCTTGTTCCATTGGCTCTTACTCTCTCTCTCTCTCTCTCTCTTTACATTGTGCCTTGCATCATTCACATTGATCATTCATACTTATATGCTTGGCTTGGTTGTGTGTGCATCACTTCTTGATTGCACTTGAGTGTGTATTGCAATTAGTTTTTAAATTTCGCATTTAGTTCACTAGATTAGCTTAATCACCTATTCACCCCCCTCAAGGTGATTTTCACCCACTCCATCATGCAGGGGACCGACATGTGCTGGAGATAGGGGATACATCCTCTCCATGTTAGGAAGGAAAAACTGTTTATCCCCTATCTGACGGAGCCACATATAGTTTCTATCATATAAGGCACTTCATCCTCCGTGATGACGTCGCCAAAAAGAAATCAGGCTTCTTTAATGCGACGAGGGAGTCAGTTTCAAAACGTCCGCTGGTCATGATCTCCCAGAAGGTCAGCATACTAGGCTTGCTGAGCCTGTCCCTATGCTCCTTTGACTTCGAGGCAAACACTGGAGCGGTCCTTTGAAGGATGAAAGTCAAATTCTGATCGGCGCCACGTATATGCCCGAAGTGACACTTCTTGGACAAGGGACTGGAGGAGTACCACACTGCAAGAAGGACAACATGTAGTCAGAAATCGTAAGAAAATGACTAAATATTTGAAACTCAAACACAGGATTGAGTCCAGACGCGGACGTCAGTAAAACCTGCGTCTAGACTCAAATACGCGAGGCTCAATGAAGCCCGCGTTTTTAAACTCCACAACTTAAAATCTCTCTAAATGTGAAATCAGACGCGAGACTCAGTGAAGCCCGTGTCCAGACTTAAAGACGCGAGGATCACGAGAAGTCCGCATCCAAATCTTCACCACTGAGAGAAACTCTAAGGTGCAGGGATCAAAACGCGAGACTCAGTGAAGCCTGCATCCAGACTTAAAGACACGAGGATCATAAGAAGTCTACGTCTAAGTCTTCCCCACTTAGAGAAACTCTAATGTGCAGGGATCAAAACGCGAGGCTCAATGAAGCTCGCGTTCAATAGGCAGAGGCATGCCCAAGCTGATGAGGTAAAGACGCAGCAGTCATCAGACCAGCATCTTGCCAACTAGTACAAGAACTGCGTCTAAGAATCAAACACGGGCATAAGCCTCGCGTTGGCGGTTCGATTTTAAAAGAAACTTAAGAGTTAAGAAAACTCTTCAAAGCCCCTTTAATGGTGAAAATCAGTCCAGATTTTTTTTTTACTACCTGAAATAAGGGCTTCCTACGTGGAAGGACCGCCCATCTGAACCTCTGGAATGGCGGCGCTTGAAGACGGGGCAGCAGGCTTCATTTAGGAGCCATTTCTACCGTGCAATCGGTCTTGAAGATGAAGAAAGTGAAAAAAGCTTTGAGATTTTCTTCTTCATCTCAGAAAAACTCCTGACGCAAGTCTCGGTGGAAGATGGAAGAAGAAAAAGAGTCTAATGATGACTCTTGAAAGACTGTTGTCTTTTTAGGCACAGTGATCCGCAGAGATACGCGACGCATGTTTCAAGGCCCAATCTCTGCCTGACGCGTGGCGCATGCCTTGAACGAACGTGAATCACGCGTATCAAGGAAAAAGGCGTCCCTTCAGCTCTGTCAGACATATGACAGCACACCCAAAGATGCGCCCCTTCAGTGTCGTGTCTCTCCAGTAAAGTAAGAGCTGCGTCTCTACTTTTAAAGGTCGCGTCTCTCCAACAAAGTGAGTTGCGCCTCTGTCTCAGAAGGCTGCATTCCTTCAACAAAGGGAGATGCGCCTCCATTTCACATGAGGTCTGCATTTCTAAGGCAACATGACCTGCGCCTACAAGACTAGCATTCAGTCTTCTCTTCTGCAATCAGTTCAACAGTACACTGACACAAGCAAACGACTGTTTACCCCGGTTTAACATCACACCAACAACTAACTCAAAGCATTGAGGAGGTCTGAACTGCGTATCTAGATACTCACGATGATCATCTCTGGTGGCTTCAAAGGGCTCTATAGTACACTCACGAAGATCACATTCTAGACAAGGATCAAGCTCAGAGCATCTCAATTGATTGTCAATCCAATCATGAGAAGCGTGAATTTGACCAGAATCTAAGGTATTTCAAAATCTGTCCCAGTCAACGACGGAATATCAAAACTTTGGAGAAGGTTCTGTAGACTGTCAAAAAATCATTGAGGATAAGTCATCAGAAAGCAAAGTCCAGACTCTAGACGCAAGGCTAATCATAGCCACTAGCGCAGCACCAAGACGTGAGGGGACAAACTCGCGTCTCAACTCCGCTGCAATAGTGATCGAGCCAAACCTACACAAAAAATAACAAAATTTAGAACAGTACTAAGTCCTCAATTCTACCGTGTAGCCTAGGGCTAACGGGTCGTGCCACAGGGAGCGACAGCGATGGAAGAGTTATGTAAGTTTCTTCTTTTAATTTACAAAAATACTATTTAATACTTATCTTCTTAGTTTACAAAAAGAAAATAAAAATATTAAGTTAAGTTAAGAAGAAAATGGTAGAAGAAGAGATGGTGGTGTTGTTTTATTTTAATTATAAAAGAAAAAGAAACAAAAAGAGATAAAGAAAAGTGTTGATGCAAAAATCAAAAATAAAAAGAAATAAAAGAAGAATATTTACCTCTACTATTGAACCATAATGAAATTTACCTTAGCATGGAGTAAAGCAAAGTAATAAAAAGAATAAAGGAAAGCAAGGCTTCAGCGAGATCGAGCACAATGAAGAAAAGTGGGAAACCTCCATTGATTGTCACCTTTAATATAAGCTTCTTGAAGAAAGATTACAATAGTGTCACTCTACAATAACTCTTCCTCTCTTTTAATCATGTAACTTTCTCTAACCTAAGCTAAAAGAAAAATAATAAAAATAAAAATTACATTGAAGAAGAAAAGAAAAATCTAAAGTAAAGCTCTCTCTGAAGTGGTGCTCTTTTTGCCTTCAAGGTATGAGGGTATTTACAGGAGAAAAGTAGAGGATAGAAAGCGTATGAAGATAGGAAGATCTGGATATTTCTGAATTTGAATTCTCCCCTTATCTCCAAACTAAATTTGATTTATCCAGAAATTCAATTCTGATCTGCAGGCTGTTGGCATGTTGATTGCTGAATATTACTTATCAAATGATAGAGTTGAAACGAGTGATAAACAGAAGAATTGTAGCCCTTTAAGTCTTCTTTTTGTAGCATCTTGAATCATCAGATTTGACCTTCGGTAACGAAAGTTATGATTAAAATGCTAAATTGTATCTAGCCTGAATCCAATTTAAATTGCTTCATCTCATCCGTTGATCTTCTCTCTATCTATTTATCCTCTTTGATTTTCAGTTTATCTTCTAGAATTTATAAGATATTTATTTATTTTCAGTGAAACAGATAGGGCCTTCAAACAATCCATTTTTCTCTTGAAATTAGATAATATTATCTTATCTGATATATCCAGTTTTCAGATAAGATAGCCTCTAGAACCTTTGGATTTGAATCGATCCCCTTTCTTTTGAACTTTTGAATTTAATTAGATAAATTTCATAATTATCTTCTCCCTATCATACCCTGCATGAATTAGGACATTAAGACAAGTAATTTGCAATATTCATTACAGAATATATGTAGGAATGTAATAATATTATGCAATATATGTGTCCAAACACACCCCCACACTTATCTTTTGCTCGTCCTCGAGCAAAACAAAGAGAGAAGAAAAACTAAACTAACTCACTTTCGTAAAAATCACGGTTGCACTTAGCACGTGCAACAAGCCGTTAAATTTCTAGGTTATCCCTAGAGGACGAGTTTTGTCTCGTGAGAATTTTCAGTGGATTGCACCCGCAAAGTCCATGAAGAAAAAGAAATGAATTGTTAGTATTTTTTTAAAAACACATTTTGAAAGGAAAAATATTTGAAGTATTAATATAAAATTTCAAGTAATCTATAAGTCATAGGATTCTCGAAACTAAGTCATTCCTAAACTAAGTCTTTATTCAAAAACTTGTTTTCAATCAAGATAAGGATTAAAATTGTATTTCTCATATAGTCTATTATTTTACCTAAAGTCATATACATTTTGTGACTGTGAAAATTTGGCTCAGGATTCATCAACTCTAACTCTTATGCCTTATTATTTTTCTTTCTTTTTTTCTTTTTTTAATTTATGGTGGTAATATCCCTTAGCTCTATTAGGCTTTCTAATTCGCTCATGTAACGAGCCTTAGTCGGTGACTCCCAAACCAGACGGTTTTAGGGAACCGGGTGAGAAAACACCCCAAAGACTTAGGACTCGAGCAAACAAGGCCACAAAACTAAGGATTTTTATTTATATGAACCACTTTATGCGTGAATATTTATGCTTTATGAGGAACAAATACTCAGCTTAATCAAAGAATTTTTTTTTAATATATGTATATATATTTTTTTATATAAGGCATAAAAATCTTTGTTTTAGAACCCTAGGTGTGTAAGTGTATAAAGTATGCATATTTCATCAAGGTAAAAATCAAGACTAAGTTACTTTTTCAATTTTTCTTTCTAACATCAAAATCAAACAAATAATTTTATTTTGACCAAGTTTAAGAAATCATAATTATGATCCTCTTATTCCTTAAAATTAACTTAATTTTTTAAAAAAATAAGCCAAAGTATTATTTTCCTTTTCAAAAAGTTTTAAAGAAAGTTTTTTTTTAAAACTTTAAAGAAAGATTTTTTTTTTTTTTAGATTAGTGAAGTTAGCATGTTAGTAAACCCTCCCCCACACTTAACTCATGCATTGTCCTCAATGTATGAATGAAATGCAATAACACATGAAAAAAGAGAAAGGGAAAGAAATTGTCACCTCAAGGTGGTGGTTCCGGTAGTGGTCTCATTGGGTCAAGCGTTTCTGCCCAATCTAGATATTGTGGATTTTCATGAAACCCACCTTTCATCACCTCTTTCTTATTAATATTTTTATAATCCCCAATATGAATAGGATCATGCAAGATCCTAGCATGAAATTTTTCCCAGTTATATGACCAGTCTTGGGATATCATCACAAAGTCATATTGATCTAAACCTTGGTCCAATAATGGAATGTGATTTTGTGGAATGGATGATTTGGGCTCAATAATGAAGGGAATGGGAACCGATACTGACTCGAGAATAAAACTCAAATCAAGTTTAGATTCGAGAGTAGGAGTTGGTTCATGAGTATGGTCCAAATCATAGAATTGAAGTTCACATTCATTTTCCAATAATGGAATGCGACTATCCAAAATAAGTGGTTCATGTTCAAGCTCTATAGGGATAGGAAACTGTAACGCCCCGATCCTAAAGATACGGAGTCGTTATGGCGACGCATATACGCGAGGAAAATACCCCACGTATACACGCTAAGCCTCAATTGTAACCTGAAACGAGCTATAAATCTAAACGTAATAAATCATGACTACTGCAATACCACATATAAACAACCACGCATGATATCATATGAATCAAGAGATGAAAGAATGACTGGAATAAGAACTGAACTGATATGATAAGAATCAGGAAATAATATGAAAGCTAAAAAGATAAGAGTACCAGAATAGAATAGGAAGAAGCTCCAGCTATTCGCGAAGCATACGGCCTCAACGAACACCTGCACAAAGGAAACCAACCGTCCAATATCTGGACGTGCAAATCCAGGGTCGTCAGAACGCGACCATAATGAGTGTGTGTGTAAAGGGGAAACAACTCGTGCAGAAGAACAATGTGCATAAACAATAATAAGAACAACTACAGATAGAAAAGACTAAGTAACAATAAATAACTGAACAATAACACATATGATGAAGACATGAATACAGATAGCAGTCAAATGGCACAACTGTAAATATGCAATCAATGTCAAATAGGTATCCATCACATGTCACTAAACTGGTATCCAAGTCTGGTCATAAGTCTGGTCCTGGTTACAATCATGTGGTCCTGGTTACAATCATGTATACAGTCATGTGTCATAAGGCAGGGTAACCATTCAGGTTATAACACAATGTGTTCATTCAATTCATTCAATAACAATCAGTAATGTTCTACGTTATCTTTATCACTTTCCCACCGGCGTCCCACAACATCCGACAGTTCACCCTGGAGCCCGCACATCCAGTAGAACTCATCCGAACTCCGATATGCGGGTATCATTGTTCGAATAGGGAAAGAGAACCAAATAACATGTATCCTAGGGTTATCATCATACAAGTGCGTGTGGATGCTAATAGGCACTGAGAATGCAATATCACGCTAACACCAGGCGTCACGTACAATAGATAGCCCTACAGATTCAAGAGGTGGCCCCCACAGATTCAAGAGGTGGCCCCCACCATGTGTATGGTGTGGCACTTTGCTCCGTGTGGCACTTTGCTCTGAGGGAAACAGGATTCTAGAGGTGGCCCCCGTGGATTCAAGAGGTGGCCCCCACCATGTGTATGGTGTGGCACTTTGCTCCACGTGGCACTTAGTTCCTTTCAAGATCCGCCGGACGCTAGCACGATTGTGGGATACATCCTCGTCAATCCCGACACCAGGCGGCAAACCGCCGGACGCCGGTTTGACTGTGCTATTAACAGGTCAATAGTACATGGGATATGGGTACCGGGTACAGGAGTCCAGATGTCAAGTAACAGTGATACAGTCATATGTCAAGGTCCAGTGAAAGGTGTCTAGTGTACAGTCAGTGAGGTAATGCCATCAATAACAATCAATACCTTATGCCATTTCAATTACTGGGAGGCTACTGGACGGTAACAATATCAGTACAGTAACAGTCAATCAATAATCGTATACACGGTGAACAATATCAGTAACAGTAACAGTAACAGTAACAGTAACCGTGTATACGATGAACAATAGAACTGTACCGTGGTTACGGTCAAACAATCATTTCCCAGTAACTTTCAATAACATGGATATAATAACAGTAACAGTCTAGACACTGATCCTCGAGTCACCAATAACAGATATCAAATAGTAAAAGCTATCAAACTCTGAATATATATAAAATCACCGATATCGCTAAATTCACTCTCACAATAATTCCATCCATAACACTGAGTAACCCAGTCTCTAACATCATAACAAGACCATATCAATATCTAAATGAGTCATCACCAATAAAAGAATATCAAGTCTGAAAAGTCCTCTACATGAAATATACCAACTCATCTTAATGCATATCAGGTTTAATCGTAAAGAATGTAAATCCATATCATCTATAACACAAGTTCAGTCCAACTCCGAATAAGTTCATGTACCAATCCAATCGTCATAATCTTTTAGTAAGGTAAGTTCACATCCAATATGTACTCGATCAACGGCAATGTAGAATAGTTACTACTGATACTTAACATCAACGACATATCATCTATCAGACCCCAAATGCCAACAATGTCCATCTCATCTCAATATCAGTCAGGCTCCAATGAAAGGAATATAGTTTCTGGGTACTTCTAACTCAAGATCAATCTAAGACACAACTCAACTAATCCAGTTATATCTGATATGTCCTCAATACTCAACTAATAAAGTCTTGTCAATTACTGATCACCATACAATGTAAATAGCATAAGTCCCAGGTCAATCCAAAGTCATCATATCCAACTCATATTCCCAACAGTTACAGGATCATCAATTACCACTATACATCGAGCAATCTGATACAATAATTATATACTAATAATTATAGTCTAGTTCTCACACTCTACTATTCTACTCTGAACCATAAGTCTTCACAGTTCCCTCTTCTATTATGATCAGTCATAATATCCCAACGCCAGACAACATATCCAATACATGCATAACCTATTCCTATGCATTCAACATTGTAAAGTAGAAGGAGTGACAACTCACATTCGTGCTTAATGATCTCTACACAAAATTATGTAACATATGCACTACGCATCAAATTACACCATATACACAAACATGTCTATGATCACTAAATTAATTAAAGAGAGAGAAAGAGAGAGAAACACTCACCTGAGCTCGATCGCAAATCCAAAGCACTGAAATCATAAGGCTCCAGTAAATTTGTTTCCTTGCTTTCTCCTTGACCTTGTATCCCGAAATCCTTCTTCGTTCACAATCAATTTGAGGGAAAATATGAAGATAAGGAAAGTTATACTAGGGTTTTTCTTGATGTAGGAGAGAAAGGAAATGTTTAGGTTATATAAGGCTATAAGAGATATTTTTTTTTTTTGAACCTGGACTCTAATTAGGTTAGATTAACAATTTGGTTAAGAATGGAAAGTGGTAGGAAAAATCTCAAAGAGATTTTTCTTGAATCTGGACTCTAATTAGGCTAGATTAGAAATTTAGGTAAAAATGGAAAGTTATAAAAAAAATCTCAAAGAGATTAGATTTAAAATTACAGATTGTCTAGCTTATTAGATTCAAATTAAATTCTGAGTGTTCTTAACTTACACGCCAATGTGGCACAATGGTTTAGGCATTAGTATTTGTTATAAGGGAATGAGGTTCGAAACTTGACATAAACATGTATAGATATATTTATTTATTTCTCATTATTATTATTTTTGTTTAACCTTTATTTATTTTATCTTACTTTATTTTTGGATAAGAGTAAATGGGTTATGGTTTATTAAATAATTGATTGGATTATAGGTTGGACAAGAAGATCATTTAGGAATAATACCAACACTAACATAATAAAAATAATAAGGCTAATCATAAGGTATAAAATATAATACATACATATACTAGTATAAACATAAATCAAAAACATATACACTTAATATGTATGCACATATTTTTATACACCTGTATAAAATAAATTAATCAATAATAATAGCTAATTCTATATAAAATTAATAAGAGTAGAAATACAGTATTACTAGTTAGGGGATATTACACTCTACCCACCTTATTAAAAATTTCGTCCTCGAAATTTCAATAAAGCGGGGAATGGTAAAAGAATCAAGGTCAAGAAGAAACAAACAAGCTTCAAACAGGGAATGATAAAAGAATCAACAATCAAGAGGAAATACAAACAAGCTTCCACGTCGCCTCGTTGGGACACCACGATTCCGCTGCGCGCTCTGATCTCTGCTACCAGCTTCAACAAGGGTAACCAATCAAGAGATAGAATCAGGAGGAATGAATAGGAAAGAAGGATGAAATCAAGATGGACATCCAAATCACTCTAAATGAAGTGTTGGAATCAGGGATATCAATAGATCAAGAATGGAATTTCAAAGGAAGGACGATCAATTTCCAAATGGAGTCAATATTATCACGTGAATAGTATATGTATATTGCAGTGTCAATATAACTGTCTCAGGTTACACGTAGGAACTAGGTTCTCTTTTATATCGAACCTGGGCTCTGATACCACTCTGTAACGCCCCGATCCTAAAGATACGGAGTCGTTATGGCGACGCATATACGCGAGGAAAATACCCCACGTATACACGCTAAGCCTCAATTGTAACCTGAAACGAGCTATAAATCTAAACGTAATAAATCATGACTACTGCAATACCACATATAAACAACCACGCATGATATCATATGAATCAAGAGATGGAAGAATGACTGGAATAAGAACTGAACTGATATGATAAGAATCAGGAAATAATATGAAAGCTAAAAAGATAAGAGTACCAGAATAGAATAGGAAGAAGCTCCAGCTATTCGCGAAGCATACGGCCTCAACGAACACCTGCACAAAGGAACCAACCGTCCAATATCTGGACGTGCAAATCCAGGGTCGTCAGAACGCGACCATAATGAGTGTGTGTGTAAAGGGGAAACAACTCGTGCAGAAGAACAATGTGCATAAACAATAATAAGAACAACTACAGATAGAAAAGACTAAGTAACAATAAATAACTGAACAGTAACACATATGATGAAGACATGAATACAGATAGCAGTCAAATGGCACAACTGTAAATATGCAATCAATGTCAAATAGGTATCCATCACATGTCACTAAACTGGTATCCAAGTCTGGTCATAAGTTTGGTCCTGGTTACAATCATGTGGTCCTGGTTACAATCATGTATACAGTCATGTGTCATAAGGCAGGGTAACCATTCAGGTTATAACACAATGTGTTCATTCAATTCATTCAATAACAATCAGTAATGTTCTACGTTATCTTTATCACTTTCCCACCGGCGTCCCACAACATCCGACAGTTCACCCTGGAGCCCGCACATCCAGTAGAACTCATCCGAACTCCGATATGCGGGTATCATTGTTCGAATAGGGAAAGAGAACCAAATAACATGTATTCTAGGGTTATCATCATGCGTGTGGATGCTAATAGGCACTGAGAATGCAATATCACGCTAACACCAGGCGTCACGTACAATAGATAGCCCTACAGATTCAAGAGGTGGCCCCCACAGATTCAAGAGGTGGCCCCCACCATGTGTATGGTGTGGCACTTTGCTCCGTGTGGCACTTTGCTCTGAGGGAAACAGGATTCTAGAGGTGGCCCCCGTGGATTCAAGAGGTGGCCCCCACCATGTGTATGGTGTGGCACTTTGCTCCACGTGGCACTTAGTTCCTTTCAAGATCCGCCGGACGCTAGCACGATTGTGGGATACATCCTCGTCAATCCCGACACCAGGCGGCAAACCGCCGGACGCCGGTTTGACTGTGCTATTAACAGGTCAATAGTACATGGGATATGGGTACCGGGTACAGGAGTCCAGATGTCAAGTAACAGTGATACAGTCATATGTCAAGGTCCAGTGAAAGGTGTCTAGTGTACAGTCAGTGAGGTAATGCCATCAATAACAATCAATACCTTATGCCATTTCAATTACTGGGAGGCTACTGGACGGTAACAATATCAGTACAGTAACAGTCAATCAATAATCGTATACACGGTGAACAATATCAGTAACAGTAACAGTAACAGTAACAGTAACCGTGTATACGATGAACAATAGAACTGTACCGTGGTTACGGTCAAACAATCATTTCCCAGTAACTTTCAATAACATGGATATAATAACAGTAACAGTCTAGACACTGATCCTCGAGTCACCAATAACAGATATCAAATAGTAAAAGCTATCAAACTCTGAATATATATAAAATCACCGATATCGCTAAATTCACTCTCACAATAATTCCATCCATAACACTGAGTAACCCAGTCTCTAACATCATAACAAGACCATATCAATATCTAAATGAGTCATCACCAATAAAAGAATATCAAGTCTGAAAAGTCCTCTACATGAAATATACCAACTCATCTTAATGCATATCAGGTTTAATCGTAAAGAATGTAAATCCATATCATCTATAACACAAGTTCAGTCCAACTCCGAATAAGTTCATGTACCAATCCAATCGTCATAATCTTTTTGTAAGGTAAGTTCACATCCAATATGTACTCGATCAACGGCAATGTAGAATAGTTACTACTGATACTTAACATCAACGACATATCATCTATCAGACCCCAAATGCCAACAATGTCCATCTCATCTCAATATCAGTCAGGCTCCAATGAAAGGAATATAGTTTCTGGGTACTTCTAACTCAAGATCAATCTAAGACACAACTCAACTAATCCAGTTATATCTGATATGTCCTCAATACTCAACTAATAAAGTCTTGTCAATTACTGATCACCATACAATGTAAATAGCATAAGTCCCAGGTCAATCCAAAGTCATCATATCCAACTCATATTCCCAACAGTTACAGGATCATCAATTACCACTATACATCGAGCAATCTGATACAATAATTATATACTAATAATTATAGTCTAGTTCTCACACTCTACTATTCTACTCTGAACCATAAGTCTTCACAGTTCCCTCTTCTATTATGATCAGTCATAATATCCCAACGCCAGACAACATATCCAATACATGCATAACCTATTCCTATGCATTCAACATTGTAAAGTAGAAGGAGTGACAACTCACATTCGTGCTTAATGATCTCTACACAAAATTATGTAACATATGCACTACGCATCAAATTACACCATATACACAAACATGTCTATGATCACTAAATTAATTAAAGAGAGAGAAACACTCACCTGAGCTCGATCGCAAATCCAAAGCACTGAAATCATAAGGCTCCAGTAAATTTGTTTCCTTGCTTTCTCCTTGACCTTGTATCCCGAAATCCTTCTTCGTTCACAATCAATTTGAGGGAAAATATGAAGATAAGGAAAGTTATACTAGGGTTTTTCTTGATGTAGGAGAGAAAGGAAATGTTTAGGTTATATAAGGCTATAAGAGATATTTTTTTTTTGAACCTGGACTCTAATTAGGTTAGATTAACAATTTGGTTAGAATGGAAAGTGGTAGGAAAAATCTCAAAGAGATTTTTCTTGAATCTGGACTCTAATTAGGCTAGATTAGAAATTTAGGTAAAAATGGAAAGTTATAAAAAAAATCTCAAAGAGATTAGATTTAAAATTACAGATTGTCTAGCTTATTAGATTCAAATTAAATTCTGAGTGTTCTTAACTTACACGCCAATGTGGCACAATGGTTTAGGCATTAGTATTTGTTATAAGGGAACGAGGTTCGAAACTTGACATAAACATGTATAGATATATTTATTTATTTCTCATTATTATTATTTTTGTTTAACCTTTATTTATTTTATCTTACTTTATTTTTGGATAAGAGTAAATGGGTTATGGTTTATTAAATAATTGATTGGATTATAGGTTGGACAAGAAGATCATTTAGGAATAATACCAACACTAACATAATAAAAATAATAAGGCTAATCATAAGGTATAAAATATAATACATACATATACTAGTATAAACATAAATCAAAAACATATACACTTAATATGTATGCACATATTTTTATACACCTGTATAAAATAAATTAATCAATAATAATAGCTAATTCTATATAAAATTAATAAGAGTAGAAATACAGTATTACTAGTTAGGGATATTACAGAATCAGTGTTGGCTTCAGAATTAGGTCCGAATCGGGTAAGGATACCGGAGTCAGTATTGATTCAAAAAGTGAAATTGAATCACAACATTGAAAATCGGTGTCACATTCATCTTCAAGTTCAATCTCATTGAAATAAAAACTTGCCAATTTATCAATGGATTGATATTGGTCAAGTTCAAATTTATGTGGTGAAATTGAATCTTGATTAAAATCTCTAAGATACCATGATTCTTCGTCAATATGGCTAGGAGAATCTGGAGTGGTCGAAAATGTGTTAGGTAGAGTTTCTTCATTCCTATCATTAATTATTTTGACCAATGACTCACTTTTACTTCTAGCCTATTGATAGATTGGAGACGATCCATTTGTGATTGAATAATATCATTTTGGGACTGAATCATGAATTCCATAGTCTTTTCTAAGTCAACCGGTTCTTTTTGTTGTGGTTGCACTTGAAAATTAGAGTAAGGATCTTGGATTTGGGAATTGTTTGGGAGAATTGAGTCCGCTATGATTTGTACTTGTCGTGTGGACTCAAGGAAGGCTTCAAAAGTCTTTTCTAAAGAAGATTTCTCTTCTGTAGGTTAGTCTTGGTATGAATTATATGAAGCTATTTGTTGGTGAGATTGTTGATGGTAAGACTCGGGGAGTTGTATCCCCACTGACTCGGTGAAGAGTGGTGATGATTGTCCCATTCTTGTTCATAATATTGGGATTGGGGCATATTTTGATTCGGATAAGAGCAATCTGGCATACTTGGTTGGTTAAAGTTATGTAATGCTGGGTTGGTAATATCCGAATTGAAAGAGGTTGGGGTGAAATATGGATTTGAGTTATAATTAGAATAATTATAATTATAATCCATTTTCACAAGAACAAAAAAAACAAACAAATAAACAAACAAGAAAATAAAAAAAATCTAGCCTATGTTAGGGTAGAGCTTAGACCTAGACGACTCCTAAC
Source organism: Agave tequilana (assembly GCA_038442645.1). Lineage (NCBI taxonomy): Eukaryota > Viridiplantae > Streptophyta > Magnoliopsida > Asparagales > Asparagaceae > Agave > Agave tequilana. Next base: position 144,458 of record JAVJIF010001485.1, read on the forward strand.
TGTTGATTATCCACAGGAGGTACATTGCAGAACCTGGCCACAAGTTAATCGGCCAGGTAAGGGCAAGATTGGTGGGAGGTATCCGTGCCTAAGCAACGGGCCTAATTATGCCAAACCACCAGCCTTCGGGGTTTCGCCCCTTATTCCCCAACCTTAAACACCGATTTGGCAAGAGTCAACTTCTAACAACTTTCCCTTTAGGTCAATCCCTATTTGAGTCCGAGATGTCCCTAGGGCCAACGTTTACTTAATTTTAAGTTAGGAGGGGTTAGTGAGTGAGGAGATGATTTTGGGGCTAAGAAAGGGTAATGATTTTCCCACCTTATCTTGTTTAAGGATATGCCCTTAGTCTTTTTAGTGCAGTGTACAAGTATAAAGCAAAAGGTAACATTCAAGCAATATGAATCACTCAAAATGTGTTTCCTAAACTATATGCAATGCAAACATACCTTTGCTCCAGTACTCTTCAACAGTAATGTAAAGAAACAAAATAGACAAATGCCCTAAAATGCAAGGGTCTAAACATTTTTTAGCATTTACAAAGTAACAAGTTACTGTTGATTAGAAATATATACAGAGTGAGTTAAACAAATAAACTAATAACTATAGAGAGCTAATCTATGTAAAGCAACCTGCAAGAGACTACAGTTAGTAGTTCACCACAGTTGTGGGCTCTGATGCTCTGCCTTCTTAAGCAGAGGCACAGAGTAACAATATGTCCACTGCAGCTCCTAATTTTCTGTAATTAGCCTCTGTACATCAAAACAGAGAAGAAAAAGAGTAAAACTGTTAAAGTAAATCAAGAAGAAAGAAAACTTACAATCCCTCCCCGGCAACGGCGCCAAAATTATGATCGAGCCAAACCTGCATAAAAAATAATAGAAATTTAGAACAGTACTAGGTCCTCAATTCTACCGTGTAGCCTGGGGCTAACGGGTCGTGATCCACAGGGAGAGACAGGGATGGAAGTGTTATGTAAGTTTCTTTTTTTAATTTACAAAAAAACTAGTTAATACTTATCTTCTTAGTTTACAAAAAGGAAATAAAAATATTAAGTTAAGTTAAGAAGAAGATGATAGAAGAAGAGATGATGGTGTTGTTTTATTTTAATTATAAAAGAAAAAGAAACAAAAAGAGATAAAGAAAAGTGTTGATGCAAAAATCAAAAATAAAAAGAAATAAAAGAAGAATATTTACCTCTACTATTGAACCATAATGAAATTTACCTTAGCATGGAGTAAAGCAAAGTAATAAAAAGAATAAAGGAAAGCAAGGCTTCAGCGAGATCGAGCACAATGAAGAAAAGTGGGAAACCTCCATTGATTGTCACCTTCAATATAAGCTTCTTGAAGAAAGATTACAATAGTGTCACTCTACAATAACTCTTCCTCTCTTTTAATCATGTAACTTTCTCTAACCTAAGCTAAAAAGAAAAATAATAAAAATAAAAATTACATTGAAGAAGAAAAGAAAAATCTAAAGTAAAGCTCTCTCTGAAGTGGTGCTCTTTTTGCCTTCGAGGTATGAGGGTATTTACAGGAGAAAAGTAGAGGGATAGAAAGCGTATGAAGATAGGAAGATCTGGATATTTCTGAATTTGAATTCTCCCCTTATCTCTAAACTAAATTTGATTTATCCAGAAATTCAATTCTGATCTGCAGGCTGTTGGCGTGTTGATTGCTGAATATCACTTATCAAATGATAGAATTGGAACGAGTGATAAACAGAAGAATTATAGCCGTCTTCTTTCTGGAGCATCTTGAATCATCAGATTTGACCTTCGGTAATGAAAGTTACGATTAAAATGCTAAACTGTATTCAGCCTGAATCCAAATTTAAATTGCTTCATCTCATCCGTTGATCTTCTCTATCCATTTATCCTCTTTGATTTTCAGTTTTTCTTCTAGAATTTATAAGATATTTACTTATCTTCAGCGAAACAGATAGGGACCTCAAACAATCCATTTTCTCTTGAAATTAGATAATATTATCCTATCAGATATATCCAATTTTCAGATAAGATAACTTTTAGAACCTTTGAATTTGAATCGATCCCCTTTCTTTTGAACTTTTGAATTTAATGGATAAATTTCATAATTATCTTCTCCCTATCATACCCTGCATGAATTAGGACATTAAGATAAGTTATTTACAATATTCATTACAGAATATATGTAGGAATGTAATAATATTTATGCAATATATGTGTCCAAACAAATAGCCAAGACGCAGAGCTTGAAACCTGTGTCTCAAACGTCTATGCAGTTCCAAGACGCAGAGCTCAAAACCCGCATCTCACACAAGGCTTGACGCAGAATTTGAAGCTCGTTTTTTAATCAAAACGCAAAAACTCAAGCGTTACCTCAACGGCCAAACGCGAGACTCGAAACCCGCGTTTCAACTGTAGAGAGGAACCCTGCGTCTTTATTATAACTGCCCTCATTACTGGGTCTATTACTGCCCACGTAATAAGGGGAGTTAACCCCCACTATGGAGGATTTTTAGGGGACACTTCTACCTCTAGAAACCCCTATAAATAGTCCAGTTTGCTACTTAAGAGGGGTCAGAAAATTTTCAAAGAAAAAGGAAAGGAAAGAGGAAAAAGAAGACACACAGACACAGAGAGGTCGAACTCTTCTACAAACTTGCTGAGTTCAAGTTATTTTACTAAAAGTCTCTTTGAGATTTTACTGAACGAGAGCTGTGTTACTCCGTTCAAAATCCAAAGGGAACTCTTCACAGAAGATCGTGACGTTCACCCGGTCAACGGAAAACAAGATTCACTTTCCATCACCACATCAAGAACCCAGTATTAAACAAAGGGAAGATTTGGCCTTGACATCTTCCCTCTCTTGTAATTGGATTATTGATCCGCTATAACTTTCTTTACAATCTGACGAAGATACGCACTCAATTTTTTTCCTGCCAAACAATGGGCACTTCTCTGCTGCATCTATCTCTACTGGCAGATTCCTCATTGGTTGTTGCCTCACACGCAATAAGTGGTACCAGAGCATCCCAGGTTTGTCGTGTGATCATGTGTCAATTCCTAGGGCATCAATTATTGTTAGGCAGAGATCGTGCATCGATCTCGGAGCAGAGTTAGGACTGTTTGCGGGATCATGTGTCGATCTCAAAACAACATTTGGATTGCTCGAGAAATCAAATTTGGAGGAGTGGATCACTTTAGAAACTCTTCAAGGGTTCGCTTTGAGGTAAAGATCATATCTTTATCTAGTTTTTTTGATCTAACTCTGTTTATTTTTCGCATTGTTTGAGGAATCAATTAAGAAGATGGCTGAAGATAGTACATCTACGGTAAAATCCGTAATTCCTCATCCATTAAGGATTGATGTGGTAAAGTTTGACGGCAAGAACAACTTCGGTATGTGAAGATTCGAGCTGATGGATGCATTGATAGCATCAAACCTCGAAGACACTCTACGGCTAAAGAAAAAGTGTGTTTCTACTACTGAAAAAGATTGGGACAAGATGAACAGGATGGCGTGTGGCTTAATCAGGTCTTGTTTGACACAAGACATCAAGTATCATGTGTTGCATGAAACATCTGCGAGGCAACTGTGGGAGATCCTGGAGAAAAATATCTGAAGAAAAGCATCGAATAGTGGTTGCAGTTGAAGAGAAGACTTTATCATTTCCAGATGAAGAGAGGAATCTTCGTTGATGAACACATAAATAGCTACACAAAGCTTCTTACAGATCTAGTTAATCTGGATGTGAAGATTGATGAAGAGGATAAGGTGGTGATTCCATTGAATTCTCTTCCTGAAGAAGAGTATGAGACCTTTACTCTTACACTAATCAATGGAAGATAATCCCTTAACTACAATGAGGTGTCTGCTGCTCTTGTGAATTATGAAGTAAGGAGACATGACAGATTGTCTTCTTCTGAGAGTATAACAACAGAAGCATTGGCGGTAAGAGGTAGGAGTTTCTATCGGAAGGACAAAAGTGATCAGGAAAGATCGAAGTCCAGATCAGAATTTAGAGATCTGAAGAAGAACCAGTGCGCTTTATGTAAGGAGCTAGGGCACTAGAAGGTTGATTGTCCGAAGGCCAAAGGTAAGAAGAAAGAGTCGAAGACCGAGGCAAATCTCGCACAGGTGGTCAGTACTCATGCCAGTACTTCATAGGCAGATGGATCAGACTCAGACTCATCGGTATTTTCTTTCTTTGTTAATACTCATACTGTTGGTTTCTCAGGTAATTCTAAGTGGATCTTAGATACTTGAGTTTCCTATCACGTATGCCCGAACATTGCCTGATTTTCTAACTTTGAGAAGCTAGATGAATGTTTCACTGTCATGGGTGATGATTATCTGTATATTGTGAAAGGGATAGGTACAGTCCGTATCAAGATGTTTGATGGAATAGTACGAGAATTAAAGTGAGGTATGTGCCTCAACTCAAAAGGAATCTTATCTCAGTTGGTGCTTTGAAAACGTAGGGTCTTATAGCATTTATACGAGATGGTGTTCTCAAGATGACCAAAGACTCAATGGTGGTTGTGAAGGGCGTCCGCTGGAATAATCTCTACTACTTGAAGGGTAGTATAGTTATAGGTCAGGTGGAGACTTCTATCTTTTTGATGATGTTTGCACACAGGTCTGACAGATGAGGCTCGGACATGGAGGTGAAAAGTCTTTGCAAGTTCCAGCAAAAAAGGGATCATTGGAAGGTGCATTTACCTGTAACATAGAATTGGGTAAACACGGCGTTTTAGACAAGATGAAGGTGCATCTACCTACAACATGGAATTGGGTGAACACGGCGTTTTGGACAAGATAAAGGTGAAATTCAGCATCACTACTCACCACTCTGAAGGTCTTTTTAATTGTGTTCACGTAAGTATTTGGGGACCTGCTAAGACTGCATCGCTTGGAGGTCATAAGTACTTTGTCTCTTTTATTGATAATTTATTTAGGCATTGTTGGATATATCCCATGAAATTAAGATATGAAGCCCTAAGTATGTTGGTGAAATGAAAGATATGATGGAGAAGCAGACTGGTAGGAAGATCAAGGAGCTACAAATTGGTAATGTTGAAAGATATAAGAACTAATTCCTACAATTTGGCCAGAACACTAGTATTGGTACTCACTTCACAAATGGATTACATGGTTTGACTAAGGAGATAAACCATTTCTTGATGGAGAAGGCTCGGTGTTTGTTGTCTAATGCACAATTAGACAAATCGTTTTGGGCTGAGACGATTGTATATGCTAGTCATCTCATAAATGGATTGTCATCGACTGCGATAGGAGGTAAAACTCTTCTGAAAGTTTGGTCTGAAAAAGCTGCTCAAGATCATGGTTTGCTGCGGGTATTTGAAAGTCCGACTACTTTAGTGCCAAAGATGGTAAGGTAAATCCGCGAGCAAAGAAGTTTGTGTTTTTGTGTGTTAAAAGAAATATGAAAGGGTAAAGGTTATAGGACCCCAAAAATAAGAAGATTGTGTTGAGTTAGCATATCACATTTGATGAGACTTCATTGTTGAAGTCTACAGTCTCTCAGTAAGTGGAGGGGAAGAAGACTAAGAATATATCGCAGTAGGTGGAGATTGATGTTACTCCACTATCTCCAGTTGGTTTAGTATCAGTGAAGACTTCACCGGATGTGATACCGAGTGGAGATCATGTAGCCAGTTTTGATGCTGAACAGGTTAAAGACATTGATGAGAATGTCGAGTTATTTGCAGCAATTAGAACCAAGATAAAACCACGAAAGTGGGTAAAGAAGCATGAATCTCAAGCTTGTCACTACGATAAGCTCAAGTTGAAGGTCATTGTTCTCCATGATGGTAGTAAGGAGATTCATATGACTCAGCTAGGTCGGTTCACTGCTGAAAATTCAGTCACAGGTGCTTGAGCTCAGTGGAGCTTATTTCAATGAACTATGGTTAGCTTGATCCCTTGGGCAAGGTACATAGGCAGCCGTAAAGGCGCAACAATTTGATGATGCAGCCCGTATGAAGATATTATTGATTCTGGAGAAGCTGATTGGGACTTCGCATAGAGGTGAAGAGTTAGACTTCATGTAGAGGTGAAGTGTTATGATCTCGATGAACGGATGATCTTCTGGTGAGAAAAACAGTTGAGCTTGCATAAAGGGGGGGTGTGCATCCAGTTTGTTGAAGCTGATGATAGTGTTTGGTGTGTTCTACTCAGATTTGGTTAGACCGTCTTGAAGATATTTGAACTGGAAAACCAGTCTGTTGGAGAGTCAGTGTTGGCTCATGATTGTATTCTTCTTGAGGTCATTTGGAATAGTGTTCCATTAAGTTGCTGAGTTGGAGACACGTTCGTTGGTTGGCTCATATTGTATTATTTCTTATCGGTGGAGTGGTGGGAAAGCATGTATGGTGCATTCTGTTTAGATAGCTGAGCTGAAGTTGGAATCTATATAATTGATATTGGAGTTTGGAGAGAGTTGCTAGTGGCAACGACAAACTCAATTTGAATCTGATATGATCAGTGAAAATCAAATGTATGTGTGCTGGTGATTCGTTTTGAAGGAACGAAGTTTCGTCTGTTAGTCAAGTCGAGATCATGTGTCGATTTCATTCGAGCGCTCAAGCAGAGATCGTGTATCGATTTCGCCAGGTGTTTGTTGGAGTTCGGCTCAGATTTGAGAAATCTTTACCGAGGTGGAGAATTGTAGGGAGAGAGGGTAAAATCTTATTGAAAGGGTTTGTTAAACTTTGTTGAAGGTTAGCCAAAGATCGTTGCAATCAATAGGAACAAATACGAAAGCGTATTGGTCGTATCAAAGTTGGATTGCACAGATGGGAACCAAGTATAGTCGACTAGGTTACAAGACTAGTCGACTAATGTGACAAAGAAAGAGTTGGAAGTTTCTGTTTCATTACAGACTAGTCGACTAATTATGTATTAGTCGACTAATCAAGGTTATACGTTGACTAATCAATATTACAAGTCAACTAACTCTGTTGCGCGGCCTGTTTCAAATCTGATTCAGAATTTGTTTCTGATCCGATTTTGGTGTTTTTGGTTTCTTTTCTTTGCGGATTCTTTGGCTATATAATGAGGGGTAGCGTCCACAATATTTGTAACCTATAATTGATTAAATTCAATAAGAACTCTCTCCCCTTGCCCCGAGGACGTAAGCGAATTGCTGAACCTCGTTAAATATTGTGTTGGCTTACTTTCTCTCTTGTTTCTCTGTTCTTATTGTGTGGGTACTTCTCCGCTTCATCTATCTCTATTGATGATTTCACATTGGTTGTTGCCTCGCGCACAACACCTGGTACTCTTGTGTGCTTCGAGAAAGTGTGAAAGATTCAGTGTACCTATCTCCTGTTCCACTCTCTTTTTCATCATCATAACCCATTCTTTGTTTTTTCTTGTTCGCCTTCCGTTTTACATCTTGATTTTGCTTGCCCACCTCAACTTTCACTTTTTGACTTCTTTCACTTTGTTCTCTGTCTTGGACTTGACGAGCTGCTCGAACCCATTGAGGAGGGGTACTAAATCCCGTATCATCATCATCATCATTCATGGAGGGTGCAAGAAGCGAATTGTTGAAGGAGAGCCGATCCCGACATCGGTGCATCACCAAATTTTTTGGCCATCGCGACACTTTGGCTTCTCCTTCTGCAACTCGCTTTTTTGGTTTTCTTACTTCATGAATTTCTTCATCTATTCCCTTATGACGAAATTTCCATTGGATGCTCCTAAATTGTCCCCTTCATTTTTTGGATTCTTGATGTCTTTCACACATTTGCTCCTTGTTGGTGGTGTTTCTTCCTTGTCCACCAGTTCAAGATCATGATTTCAGAAATTGCAGCATCACCAATGTTCTATTGTTGTTTACTTTAGCTGCTGGTGTACATTGCCATTGACGCTGGCTTCATTGATAGGTTGTTTTGATGCTCGCGGTGCCGGTGCTTTCCTCCTGGCTATGGTTGACTTTAGTACATCATGTACTGCGATCGTCGTCTTCTCTGTAGCTTTTCTAAGTATTAAAATAAACTTAATGCGGATTAACAGCCATGAATTTAGAATCAATCATCTCAAGAATTGAATATATAATCAAAAACACATATACTTAATTCCCATACCTGAGGCCATTGATGAACTGAGGAAGGTTAATGGATGAAGATCTTGATCCTTTCCTTTGATCCTGCAAACCCTAAATGCAAATTTCCTTCTTCTCTCTATCTCCTTGTCTTTTCACAACCCTTGCAAATATGATGGATGTCCCTCAAAAAAAAAAGGAGTGAGTTGTATTCTTTACAGGAGGAGAGATGAGGGTCTCACATTTGCAAATAAGCCCTTGAGATAAAACACCCATCATGGCACCTTTATACCTCATGAGATTATAAACTATATAAATGTGACTTTAATATGGGCATCTTATTATATCAGTTAACTTTAATTAGGAATCCAATGTTAATTAGCCAAGGTTATTGGGCCACCTTTATGTGAGATTAACATTCTCCCACTTGGACCAGTAACCGTTTAGGTTAAAACTTTAGAAAACAAATAAAAGAAAAGACTCATTTTCAAAATATTTTGACTCCATTGGATTCCATACTGAAAAACTTTGACATGTGATCACGAATTTTAAAAACAATAACTGATAAGCCCAAATTATGAAATACTGTAATACTGCAATTAGCTTGGACCATCAATGCGAGTCATAGCGGTTATACAACTTCCATGTCATACTCCCTTCTATGTACCACAACATTGATAACCCTCACTAATTGAGTCCATAACCAAAATGACCCCTGTAATTGTCTTGTAAAGGCATTTCCTGTTAAACAAACATCCATACATAATATGTGCACACATAATTGGATAACAGGAAATACAGAAACAAACTTTCATTGCGCAATATTGTCAATTACATAAGTACCAAAACATACATTTACAGATTGCCCAAAAGACCCATTCTAACAACATGTTCCTTGAATGTCTTTGGAGGCAATCCCTTTGTCATTGGATCAGCAACCATTAAAGTGGTACTTATACTTTCAATTGACACCTTCTGTTTCTGAACTCTTTCTCTAACCACCAAGTACTTAAGTTCCATGTGTCTGGAACCATTAGAGTACTTTCCATTCTTAGAGAAGAAAACGGCTGCTGTATTATCACAATATATCTTCAGCGGCCTGGCAATAGAGTCAACTACACTAAGTGCTGAGATAAAATTCCTTAACCATAATGCATGATTTGTGGCCTCAAAACAAGCTATGAACTCAGCCTCCATCGTGGATGAAGCAGTGATAGACTGCTTTACACTCTTCCACGAAATTGTCCCACCTGCTAGCAAGAAAATGAAACCTGAAGTAGACTTCCTGCTATCTGGGCAACCAGCAAAATCTGAGTCCGAATAGCCGATCACCTCCAACTGATCTGATCTCCTATATGTGAGCATATGGTCCTTCGTCCCTTGAAGATACCGCATAACCTTCTTAGCTAATTTCCAGTGCTCCATTCCTAGATTGCTCTGGTATCTTCGCAGCATCCCTACAGCAAAACTGATATCTGGCCTGGTACAAGTATGTGCATACATCAAGCTCCCAACAGCTGATGCATACGGAACTTTCTGCATTTGACCCTTTTCTAAGTCATTTCTGGGACACTGGCTTTTACTTAATTTGTCACCCTTCATGATGGGTGCACAACTGGTTGAACACAGTTCCATATGAAATCTTTCCAAGACTCGATTAATATATCCTTTCTGAGACAGTCCTAGCAATCCTCGAGATTTATCCCTGAAGATCTCTATGCTAATGACATAAGCTGCCTCACCCATATCAACCATCTGAAAGTTCTTGGTAAGATAACCTTTAGTTTCATACAGCAACCCAATATCACTACATGCTAACAAGATATCATCCACATACAGAACCAAAAATATAAACTTGCTCCCACTGATCTTCAGATATATACACTGATCAACAGTGTTTTCTGTAAATCCGAAAGAGGTAATGGTATCATTAAACTTTATATACCATTGCCTGGAAGCTTGTTTAAGTCCGTATATGGATTTCTTTAATTTGCAAGCCAAGTGTTCTTTTCCTTCATTTGCGAACCCTTCAGGTTGCTCCATGTAAATTTCCTCATCCAAATCTCCATTTAGAAAAGCAGTTTTCACATCCATTTGATGTAACTCCAAATCATAATGAGCTACAAGTGCCATAATGATTCTAAGAGAGTCCTTCTTTGATACTGGAGAGAAGGTTTCTTTATAATCAATGCCTTCCTTCTGAGTGAAACCTTTAGCCACAAGTCTGGCCTTATATCGTTCGACATTGCCTTTAGAGTCGCGCTTGGTCTTAAAGACCCATTTACACCCGACTTTCTTACAGTGATCAGGCAATTCGACGAGATCCCAGACTTTATTTTGGTCCATAGATTTCAACTCATCATTCATAGCATCAACCCATTTACTAGAATCATTGCTTTCTATGGCTTGTGAAAATGAAACTGGATCTTTATTTATCCCAATATCATAATTAGATTCCTGTAGATACACCACATAATCATCTGAAATGGCAGATCTTCTTTCCCTTTGAGATCTTCTCAAAGCTGCCGGTTGTGGTGGTTCTACTACATTTTCAATTGCAATATCCTCATGGAGTGGTGAACCAATATCATTATGTTGTTCTGGTATCTCAGCTTGATGATCAAGCTGAGGGACAACAATTTCTCTTGAAGGAAAGGTAATTGGGATATTTACCCTTATCACTTCAAGATCTACCTTTCTTGGTTCATCACTCCCACTAATTTCGCCATTTTCAAGGAATCTGGCATTACCAGTTTCAACTATTCTTGTACTATGGTTAGGACAATAAAATTTGTACCCCTTAGACTTATCTGGATAACCAATGAAATACCCAGATATTGTCCTTGAGTCTAATTTTTTTTCTTGTGGATTATATATTCTAGCCTCTGCTGGACAACCACAAACATGTAAATGTCTTAAACTGGGTTTCCTACCAGTCCACAACTCGAAAGGAGTTGTTGGGACTGCCTTACTAGGAACCCTGTTCAAGATATACATAGCAGTCTTTAAGGCTTCATTCCACAATGAATTAGGTACATTAGAGAAGCCCATCATACTCCTAACCATATCCATAAGTGTTCGGTTTCGCCTTTCAGCAACACCATTCTGCTGAGGCATACCTGGCATTGTGTATTGAGCACAAATACCATGCTTTTCTAGAAATTTGGCAAATGGACCAGGATGTTGTCCTGACTCATCATATCTAACATAAAATTCACCACCTCGATCTGATCTTATGATTTTAACTTTTCTATCTAATTGTCTCTCGACCTCTGTAATGAACACTTCAAGGATGTCAACGGCCTGAGACTTTTCATGAATTAGATATACATAACCATAACGTGACAGATCATCTATAAAGGTAATGAAATATCTCTCTCCCGTAAAACATGGAATGGAGAGTAGTCCGCAAATATCTGTATGAATTATTTCAAGGAGTTCTTTACTTCTTGTGGCACCTTTCTTAGTGTGTTTGGTTTGCTTTCCTTTTATGCAATCCACACACACACTAAAATCAGTGAAGTCTAGGTTATCCAAAATCTCATTCTTCACTAATCTTTCAATTCTATCCCTGGAGATATTCCCCAGTCGTCTATGCCACAAGATAGAGGACTTTTCATTAATTAAGCCACGTTTAATACCAACATTCGAATGCAGAGATAAAAGAGATTGTGCAAACTCATCATTCAATGAAATTTTATATAAACCATCACATAAAATTCCATGTCCAACCGGCATTGAATTATACATTAAACTGAGTTTTCCACAACTGAATAAAATAGAATATCCAAAAACATCTAATTTGGATAATGACATTAAGTTCCTAGAAATCGAAGGTACATAAAAAGTATCTTCAAGATTCATCTGATGACCTGTCTCTAAGAGTAGTCGGTAAGTACCAACAGCCTCGACCTCCACTTTGAGACGGTTCCCCATAAAGACAAATCTCTCACTTTCCTTCGGTTTCCGGGTTGTAAGGAATCCCTGCATTGAATTAGTTATGTGAGTTGTGGCTTCAGAGTCAATCCACCAAGTATTAGAAGGTACTTCGGCAAGATTTGATTCATAACATACAAAAGAAAGATTTATACCTTTCTTTTCGAACCAAGCTTTCCTCTTGTTGCAGTCCTTCTTCACATGTCCTTTTCTGTCACAGAAGTAGCATTTGACAGTGAAAGCCTTTCCATGACCTTGGCTGCTTTCCCCATGGTCATGCCCTTTCTTTGATGGAAATCTCTTACCTCTTCCATATTTACCTTTCTTATGGATACCTCCTTGAGTTACTGCCAATACTGAGTGATGCCCTTCTTGCCTCAGTCTCACTTCCTCTTGTACACACATACCAGTTAGCTCATTCAAATTCCACTTATCTTTATGAGTGTTGTAGTGAATCTTGAATGGCCCAAACTGAGGAGGAAGTGAGTTGAGGATGAACTGTACCAAGAAGGATTCATCCACTTTCATACCCAGTGATCCTAACTTAGCAGCCTTATCAGTCATATTTAGAATGTGTTGTTGAACTCCTCTATTACCATCATATTTCATGGTAGTGAGTTCAGCCATAAGGGTGCCAGCTAATGACTTATCTGCAGACTTAAATCGGTCTCTTACAGCAGATAAAAGTTCAGATGCACTAGTAGTATGTGGGAGTGAAGTCTTGATGTTATTGGCTATGGTCATCTTTATGAACATGAGACTGAGTCTATTCGACCTTTCCCAAGCTTTGGCATGACTAACCTGCTCTGCTGTGCTTTCAGCAGTCACTTCATCAGGTTTCTCTACTAAAAGAGCCATGTCTAGATCCAGAACACCCAGTGTAAATTGTACATGCTCAAACCACTCGGAGAAGTTTGTACCATCCAGGGCTGGAATGCTGGTGGCATGAGTGTGAAGGGAAGTGGGGACGTTCACTGAAACATAATAGGACATTGCTCACATTAGGCCACAAATCAATACAAAGTTTTAAATTTAATGAAGATGAACTATTGATATCACTTTGATTTTTCCTTTGGGCGAAATCTAAGCATATCTAGTGTTCACTCTTTAGGTGAGACCTTTTATCACCTATGTAGGTCTAATATAATTTATGTCACTTAGACAGTAAGTCATGTTACCTTTGGGTATCCACTTCTACACCACTAAGTTGCATAAATTACACTACCCTACCCCGGTTCATAATTACTTGAAAGAGACTTTCCTTTGGGCCAGTCCCAATCTCCTAACTAGAACCGCCATCGAGAGTATTATTGTCTTTAATGTCACTTACATTGACAAGTCTTTTATGTAGTTGTATATTCATAAGGTTTACTAACATAGGTCACTTTGGCAACTACTAAATCAATAAGACATATGAATACAAACTAACCAATAATATTCTCTAATCCTGTTATTTGAGTAATGCCATAATACTTCAATACATTACTTGACCAACATCAATCAATATTAACACAACAAATTTAATGTGTAACATACTTTAATGATTGATTATAAACAACCATTAGTCAACTACAAGGAAAGACTAGTCGACTTGGGTCAAGTCAAGTCGACTATACATTTAGGTCTAGTCGACTAGGGCAAGGAAAAGTTAGTCGACTATACCCATATAATTAGTCGACTACAATTTTATCAGTCGACTTCATATATTATTAGTCGACTCCTGTTGGAAGGCAAACTCTCGGTTAAATGTTAGTCGACTTGGCAAAATGGTTAGTCGACTATACACTTTACTAGTCGACTAATCAAAAATACAAGTCGACTCCTGTTAGAAACAGAGAGTTCTCAACTTTCGGGAAAAAGACTTAGTCGACTATAACATATGACTAGTCGACTAATAGTCGACGAAACAGTTATCAAATGGCAGTTCCTGTTCCGACGACTTAATTCTAAATTAGGGAAAATTAGGGTTTCTTAATACTGAATTATGATCCCTATTAATTGCATAATTAGAGGAATATGAACATAATATTAGGGCTATTAAATCCTCTACAAATTCTACAATTAAAATGATCAAAAAAAAATTGATTTTGAACTGTTATCAAAAACCCTAATTTCCCATAATCCTTAATCCAAGATGTATTGATTCTAAACACAGGCTCTGATACAAAATGTAAGTATTAAAATAAACTTAATGCGGATTAACAGCCATGAATTTAGAATCAATCATCTCAAGAATTGAATACATAATCAAAAACACATATACTTAATTCCCATACCTGAGGCCATTGATGAACTGAGGAAGGTTGATGGATGAAGATCTTGATCCTTTCCTTTGATCCTGCAAACCCTAAATGCAAATTTCCTTCTTCTCTCTATCTCCTTGTCTTTTCACAACCCTTGCAAATATGATGGATGTCCCTCAAAAAAAAAAGGAGTGAGTTGTATTCTTTACAGGAGGAGAGATGAGGGTCTCACATTTGCAAATAAGCCCTTGAGATAAAACCACCCATCATGGCACCTTTATACCTCATGAGATTATAAACTATATAAATGTGACTTTAATATGGGCATCTTATTATATCAGTTAACTTTAATTAGGAATCCAATGTTAATTAACCAAGGTTATTGGGCCACCTTTATGTGAGATTAACAGCTTTAGCTGTTTTCACTTTGCTTTTGTTAGTGTATTGCACAAACGTCGTGCTTCCTACTATTGTAATATCTCAGTGAAATGAAATCGATGATGAGATTGTAATACATGTTTTAATAATAATAATAGTATTTTAATGTAAATATAATTTGTATTAACTATTATTTATTTTTTAATATGATATTATTAATTCCTATTAATTACTTCTATCAATAATTATTATGATTTTTATTAATACGAAATGATCATTAATTAATATTATTTAGGTTAATGTTATTTTCTTTATATCTTCCTTTTCTTAATCTATTTTCATTGAGCCCAACCAAAAAGTCATAACTTAATCCGCTATTCAATAGGGTTTAGATTTTCGCACCCAAACCCAATAAGAAATCAAAATTAAATAGACTTCTTTTAATTCCTTATCTATTTAAATCTAATAATATTCAAAAGATTAAAAAAACAAACAAAAATCATTTAAAATTCGTACAAAATTCTCCTCTATCTAATAGATAAGCATTGAAATTTGTGGGCATATTTAAATCCTAACTAAAAGTCATTTAAATTTAACCTAAACACTAGAAAAACATGCTAAAACTCATCTTATATAGTCATCTATAAATAAATCCGAAATTAATCCATTAAAACTCTAAAAAAAAATACAATCTACTCATGGAGGGAGGAGAAAGCCATTACCTATCAGCTTTGAAGTTTAATAGTCAAAAAGTAAGTACCTAGTTTCCTTTCCCTTACTTGATTCTAATCTAATGGAAACTTTGCGTGGCACATTTGTCGTGTTAATAAAATCGTTTCCATAACTCATCTCTGAATGCTTCATGAAACTTAAATTATCATGCTCTAATCTTAGTTTTTGATCATGTTCATCACTCTTTCTCTTCCTTTCTGATATTGGACATATTCCACATAAATACTTCAATAATATTTCTTATATGCATGCATATTCTTAATGAGACTTCACTCATCACCATCCATCATCTAGGAAAACTATGGTTTAGACTGGCAACTGATTCATAGGTAAAAACCCAAGCTTAGTTTGATTAGGATCTAAACCTCAAGTATTTCTGGGTTGAAACTTCAATAACAATATTAATTAGTGTGCATCCTCATTTAGCATAATACATCATCAACAGAACCCAACTCTGGGCCCAACGGACTTTGAACTCCACTCCTGGTAGATAAAGCCCATTGTTTGTCTCAATTGGTGTCCACAACATACATGTTGATTACATAATCAAATTATATTTTATTTATTTTATATGCATAACTTACTCAAGCTAGCTTTTGGTCATCAAAAAAGATACTTTTATTTGATAATCGTGTATGCTAACTGTAAGAATGATTTAGTGCTGTGATGATTCTGTGTTTAGATACAAAAGAAACTTAATTATTTGATGATTCTGAGTTTAAATATTTATAGAGTTGATATGACATTTTCCCAATTGGGAAATGGGGCCTCATTCGGAATGGAGAAGATGAGGGACTACAAACACAACGCATTTTACTCTATGAATATTGTTTTTTTGTGGGAAGAATTTTTAAGTTGAATCATGATTCTTTGTGATATTTTGTTGTGACACAGCTCATGTGAAACTTATTTAATAAATCAAGAGAATGGTACGTTCTTTACGTCGAGGTCATGTCACCCTGTCAAGTAACATATTCTATTATAGTTTTTGCTTGTTAAAAAGTTTAAAATTAATCTTTTCGCATTTAATAGACTGATTTACATAATAGCTTTGTGCATGCATTTATGCAAAGCAAACCCTGAAACTTATGATATTATAATATAATGTTATATGAGAAATATTTGTTTTACTATATTTTAATGTTTGTACTTTCTGATTTTTATAAAACTATATTTTTCTGCAATTTTATAAATATAGTTTCAGTATTAGAAAATTTTTGTTGAGCCCTGAGTATTCCTGAATTTTGTTTCACTCCCAAATAACTGTTGTTTAGGCCTTATAATTTCTAAAAACTGTTTTCAACCCTGAAATATTACCGTTTAGACTCTAGATATTTTCCAAAAATCAATTTGGTTCAGTTTGCTATCTTAAAAGAGTAGTTTTATTTTTCCTTACATGCATTTGTGCAGAAAAGCCTCAATTTCTTTGTATTAATAATTTACATAAAAATTAATTTATACAACTATTGAAATTTATTTTCTATAAGTTGTTTATATTCATGAAAATATTTGCCATGACAAATTCTTTGTTAAAGTAGTTTACTTAAAAATTTATTTAATCAGTCATAATAACTTAAGTAGCCCAACGTCGAGTTTTCTAAAGAAACTTAAAAACCCTTTAACCTATAACTGACATGATTGATCTTGTTCACATAAAAAGACACCATGATATAAGAATTATAATATGAACATCTTGGATATGGAAACATGAACATGAACATGAACATGAATATGAACACGAAAGTTCAAATATCACGCCCCACTTCTCAAAATACACACAATTGAGTACGTGACGAGAGTCGGCGACGTATTCTCAATATGAATACGCTAAGCCTCAATGTATTAAAACAAAACAAAAGATTCATAATTTATTCCAGCATCCAAAAGTAAGTACAATAATGACTTAAAAGTTCACTTATTATAAGCATAACAAGAATAAAACCAAAGATACAAAAAGTCCTCACGAAATTAATTGAGGATGGTCTATTGGAGATCTGCAATGCTCTCAAAGTACTCCTGATCATGCAATGTCCTTGAATCTGAATCTGAGCATAGAAAACTCAGGGTCGTCAATAAGCGACCTAGTGAGTGGTAAAATAAAAGCGAAAAATTCAGATGCATGTATTGTGTGGGCATACTATGAAACAAAATATATATGATAAGATTGGAATAACATGCCAAACAATAAAAGAATAGTAACTAAGTCGGTCAGTGATATAGTAAGGTGTACATCAGGTCATGAGCAAAATCCAATGTCTATCATAACATGCATGCATATGTCAGGTTCAGTTTATAATGTCAATGTAAGAGTTCGGTATTTCATTATTGATTATGTCAGCGAACACCAATTGTCACATATAATAGACACATCCCATTCTACGCCTACTACACATGCTAATCGAGGTCCTGAGTTATTGAAGCTGACTGCTTAGAGACATTATCTGTGTTTTAGGTGGGTCCTGTGCATACCCAGGACCACGGCCCAAACTCCTGGCGCTAAACCAGGCCCTACCGTAAGGTAGTCAGGTAATATGTATAACAAGTCAGGTAACATGTAAAATAGGAACAGGACGGGGTGCCAGTCACCCTCCAGGAACCTTCCAGTGGAACCCGCTTTCGGCTGCGCAATCTAAATCCTAAGTCCATCCAAAATACAGACGTTGTCTCCTCCATCAATTTCTCTAATCCCAGTGTAAGTTGTTTATTATCAAGATTATTTAACTTGCATGTTACGTAAATTCACTGAGATAACTCAGTAATGACAACAGTAACAACATCCATAATGTAATCATGACACATGCATCATATGATATATATGTCGGTGAACTAGATAAGCAAGGCAAGGTTGTTACCATATAATAATATTTTTTCTAGTAGTTAGGTAATATGAACAAGGTAGCCATCAAGTAAATGTCATAAATCTCATTTAAATCACCTTTATAGCATAATTAAATATCTAAATAAAACTATTTATCACAAAATTTATTGTTTAACTGAAGGAGAAAAAAGCACTCACCTGAGCTAGGTCATAATCCTAAACACTGAAATCCTAGAATCCCAATAAATCTAAATAAATTATTTCAAAAGAAATTGTTAGGATCCTCTTTTTTTTTTATTTAAATCTTGTTTAATTAGCTTAAGGTTGGGAATATGATCCTCTGGATTACATGAAATTAATAGGTTTAATTTGACCAATTTTTTTTGTTGGGTTTTTAAAGACTTTATAACATTAACTTTCTTAACGGGTCTGAATTTGTCATTAAGGAAATCTGACTTTAAAGGGGTTATTTGATTTAATTTATGTTGTTATTCCTCTGAAAATTTTATCATAAAAAGTAGAAGTAGTGTAGATTGTTATTTATATTTTTCTCTATTTTTTGATATTTTTAACTAATTATTTTATTTCTTTTTCTGCAGGTAAATGGGCTTGAATTTTCTCTGTTGGGTCGGGTTTTGTCATGCGGATATGGATCCAGAAGACGTAGCCCATGAAAAAACACCTAGAGGGGGGGTGAATAGGTGTTAGTGCTAATCTAAGAACTAAGTGCGCTAAATGCGGAAGCTAATGCAAATTTTGCAATCACACTTAGTACAATCAACAAGTGTAGCCGAATTCCCCGTGAAGGGCTCTAGACTAACTCCTCTTGATTCCCCTTCAATGGGTTGAGGTGATATGTGAAGCTCTTGTTGATTAGGTACAAGTGAGGCACACACAAACAACCAAGCATATAAGATGATATATAAATATGAATCAATGCAAGGCACAACACAAATGCAAGCAAGTATGATATGAATGAAGTATGATGCTTTGCACAATATAAAGAGAGAGAGAGAGAGAGTTAGAGAGACAAGTGGATCAAACGCTAACACAAGGATATATTTTGAGGTTCGAGCACCTTGCTCTACATCCCCGCCTACACCACCGTGTAGGATTTCCAATCCACTATACCGTCCACCGAGGACTCCTACCGAGGGAACCTTCACCGAGAAGGATTTTTACAACAATGGAGTACCGAACTCCTCTCTCAAACAACCACCTCACAACCGAGGGGTAGGCCCGTAGCCAAACAACAACAACCAATCACCTCTACCGAAGAGGGATATACAAACCAACTCCACCTCTCACTAGAGGGAGCAAACCAATCACCCGATCACCTCTACCAAAGAGGGATGCAACAAGAATAAGGGTGTTTACAACAAGTGGTTCCAAAGACCACAAACAATCTCTCTTTTCTTTTCTCTTTTTCCACAAAAACAAGATCCTAAATAGATTAGATAGAAGATAGCTCAAGTGTGGAAATAAAGTGTTTTTGGAAACAAGCAACAAAGAAAATACTTGGGAAAACTCTTGTAAAAGATAGAGAAAAAAAACCAATACAAATATCCCAAATTCCTATTTTCTTTGCTTTTCCAAAAACCTAAAATAATAAAGATTGAAGGATTAAAGCCCCAAATACTTTTGAAAACTCTTTAAAAACACTTAAGAAGGTCTGGAATTTTTGCTCTTAAAAACTTCTACAAATACTATGAAGAGATGGGGTATATATAGCCCCAATACAAAACTAGCCGTTAGGCTGATGTGGCAGCCTGACAGGCTGACGGTCGACCGGCCCGGTTGACCGCCAACGGTCAGAATTATGACCGTTGGGCAACCACGGTCGACCGGCCCGGTCGACCCAAACAAACAGAGAGCACTGCTCTCAGACTCGGTCGACCGCCCGGGTCGACCGTCCCAGAGCTGCCAAACGTGCACAGATTTGTGCACGTCGGTCGACCGGCCCGGTCGACCGACTTCAGCCAAGTCGACTAATAATCTGAGTTAGTCGAATGGTTGAGCCTGGAACAGAAAACTGGGTAAGAAAACTCTGAAAAATATTTTTCTAAAAATCTTTTAACACTTCTAAAAATCCACAAAATTTTGTTTTAACATTTTATATTAAAACACAAACTTGTGATAAAAATTTCAAGACATATATCAATCATATCAATTCATTTTTGAGTCTTGCAAATTTTATCAAAACCAACACTTGTATTTTTCCAAACTTGATTTTTCAATACATGAATAGGAAAGTCAAAATAAGTTGTTTAGGAAGTTAGAAGCATATATGTATATCTAGAACATATCTAATATACATAAAAACTATTTAAACTTGTTTTGATCAAACTATTCATGAAAACCAAAAATCAAACATAAAACATGTGTGTTGTGCACTTGAGCATATCAACTATACTAAGCTTTACAAATGGATCTAAAACACACTATCTAAACTATGGATACCTAAGTCTTCTTGATGATCTTCATCTTCAAGTTGACTTGCTCCAAAACTCCATCCATGGGCTAGGCAATGTATGATCTTGAAGCTTTGGCCCTGGAATCACTATGAAAAGCTTCTAAACTCCTTGTTGAAGCTAATCACCAACTAATATCTTGGTTAAAGATCTGAAACTTAAACAACACAAGAATATTAGTAAACATAACTACATGAGTTAATCATCATCAAAACTAGGGTGGAAGGCCTTTGGGCCAACAATCTCCCCCTTTTTGATGATGACAAAACTCATGGAGTTATATATGCATGGATTAAAGTTAAGCTTCAAAGAAGCTCCCCCTTAACTCATGCATAAACAAATAAACAAAAGATATGCAATGAATGTACATAAACATGTATGCATCAACATGCATAAAACATGTTCTAGAAGCTCTAGATACCAATTAAATTAATAAAACATTAACAAAACACTAGATGCTCTAGATACCAATAAAACTTAATATATGCAAAAACATAAGTATGCATATAAAAACATGTACCAATCGTGCATAGAATAATTTGTGTTTTATAATATGTTTATGTGTTTTATGCATGTTAAACTCTCAAATAATTCTCCCCCTTTTTGTCAATCATCAACAAAGGGGTAAACAATCAAAACAATAAATGAGGGGTAAAAATCTTTCTTCCTCCTTTTGTCAATCAAAACAATAAATCAATGTTCTCCCCCTTTTTGTCTAAAAACAAAAACAAGATCAATAAGGGGTGACTTTAAAAACATGATATCAATTGAAAATGTGTCAATGAAGCATCTTGATATCAATTTAAAGTAAACAAAGATCAATAAATGTTATATGCTATATACATTCATGAAGAGGAAGACGCTAAGTTAGCTTCCCTACACATATGCATTACATGAAGGAGGGAAGTTAAGCCCTAATTCACATAACACACATTATGTAATGCATAAGAGGAGATGTGAAGCTCCCCCAACACACGTGTACCACATAAAGAAGAGATGTTAAGCTCTTCAATACACAATACACTCAACATGAATATATATGTAGAAGAGATGTTAAGCTCTCCTTGCATATAATCAATATAAATCAAAACTTTTGTATTTATCTTTAAGAAAAATTTTTAGATATCAATTTTAAAACATAAGACATTTTGACAACAAAACATAGTATTTTTCTTTTTAAGCCAAATAAACAATTGAAATGACTATTTTTTTATCATAAAGTAAGGGAGTGGAAATACAAGTACCAATTGAAATATGAAAAACGAATTTTCTCTCCCTTTATGAAATACCAACAAAAAACTATGCATAGGCTTGTAATAAGATACCAATTGAAAACTAAATCAATTGAAATAAAGTTGAAACTCAAGCTCTAGCATAAACAAGATTTGTGCTAATGATATAGAAATAAAATAGCACAAATAAAACAAGTATGTGTATGAAATAGAATGAGTATCAATCACCAATAGATGATACCAATTGAAAAACATACATACACAAGAAACATATGAGTATACAAAAAGATCAAATTGATACCAATTGAAAGAGTTCAATGATACCAATTGTCATAACAATAAAAGCATGGTATAACTCATATAACTAATCCACCCATCTCATGCACAAGTTTAAAAGGATTTTCAATATAAACATACAAGGCATGGACTCCCATCCAACCTCCCATAAAGGGTAGGGTTTTCAAAAATAGATTTGAAAATATGCTTGGTTTGAAAAACTCTACCAAAATGAAGAATACCGTAACTAGTTAAATGGAAAAACTTGTTAACTAGTACGAAATCCTTCAAGTAAGGAATAAACTAAAATTATTTTTCATGAAACATGAAATTCACATGATAATCAACACTCTAAGTCAATTAAGCATAAATATAACTCATGAAGGCAAAACACATGAGTAAATAAGAAATGTGAGTGTACAAATACAATGTGAAGAACATGATTATAAAAATATAGGCAATTAAGCTCAATTAATTCCTTGAACGAGAAAACATGAAAATCATTAAAACTTATTTAATCTTCAAGGCATATGTATGTCTAATACAAACTAAAGTATACATACATATCCAAAACATAAAGAGTCCACAAATTATATATGCATGAAGGCACGTGGCTCAAAAGGATATTCATGTATATCTAATAATTTGGATAAAATAGACATATACATGAAGTTAAATATAAACACATGGAAACATGAAAAATTAAATTTCCATTAAAACAAATTTCATTTCAAGGTATATGTATGAATTGTCAACACAATAAGTATACATACATATCCCTAAACACAATTGAGTCCATATATAGATTTGCATGAAAGGAAAATGACTCAAGGGGTATACATGTATATCTCAAAGTTTGGCAATACAAACATATACATGAAGTGAAACACACAATCATAAAACAAATCCAAAAATAGGAATACAAGTTTAAAATGTATGGATCATCAAAACTAGACTGTACTAGCACATCTAATGGGTTCAAATAAGCAATCAAGCCCAAACATATATAGATTTATTTGTGGCCCACTATATGCACGAATATATACCTAGTCTTAATGAAAACTAACATTCAAAACATATATTCAAAACATGAAGCATCAAAACACAAGATAAAAATCAACATGATAAACTTAAACATAATTACTATGAATATCCACATGTTATTAGAACTATGATATACGCAATAGCAACCAAATGGAGAGAACACAAATGAATTTATCCATATTAAACATGGGTGTCTCAAAATAACTAAACATGTATATCACAAGTCTAATAAGCATGGCATTTTCATACTAATCACTAAACAATGAAGCATGCTATGAAAGATAAACATGGAAAGCATGTAAACAAAATAAGGAGTTAGGAATCGTTACCAAAACCTAGAAGGCAACTTCCTTTGTCTCCAAAACATGGTGGTCTTCCCACCGAACCTTCCCTTGAAAGTGATGTATCCAATTGATTTCCTTTAAGTACGGAACGCATCCACTTCAAGGTGCCGCTACTCTCACGTCATGTGAGAGCCCACACCTACATTAAACAAAGGAGGGGTGGTCTTTGGTACCCATACTCTTTTGGGTCCATGGGGGTTAGCCCCTTCTCTAACCCAAACAAAATTCTTTGCTAAATTAGAAGCATGTATACGATCATAACAAAATTTAGTAAGGTGGCCCTTACGTCCATAATATGTACAAGTGTACACATGAGCATACATATGGTGATGGGTGTGTCCGTGTGGAGCATGTGTATGCCGTGGAGGGTGTGCATGAAAAGATGGAACTTGTTTCTTTCGAACCAAGGATTCCAAGCGTGTATGGTTCATGGCACATTGGCTCATAGTAGAGCCCAAACAATCTACTCTCTTCTTTAACATACAAATATCATCATTAATCTTAGAAGAAGAGGTACATGCATTAGATAGACTAGATGAAGAAGCTACACTAGCATGGCAAACATGTGCATCAATCTTATTTTGTAAAACAATATTTTTATCTAAACAAACATTCAACTTATTTGAAATAGAAATAATTTTATTTTTCAAAGCTACATTCTCTTTTAAAACAAAATCAACTCTTGAAGACAAATTTTCATTTTTCTTCAAAATATCATGGCAACCATTTTTAGATTTTAAAAACTCATTTTCTTTAAGTGCAAGTTCTAATTGAGATCTCAATGAATCCCTTTCATTATAGACCTCAACCTTCTCTTGCAAAACATTGTTAAGTTTAGAAGACAATTTTTCATTTTCTTTATTTAAAGCAAAGGTCTTCTTTTTCAACAAATTATATTTCTCAATTAGTTTTTCACAAACAATAGATAGTTCTTCATTTAAAGCATGAGCATCATAATCATCACATGAAGAACTAGCACAATCATCTCTATCTAGTTGAGATTCCGAATGTACCTCAAGGGAGTCATTCCCTTGGACCATGTAGCATTGTTGTGGTTCGGATTCTCCACTAGACTCCTCTTCTTGTTGGATTTGCAATTGAAGCTCAGAGGTGGTGGTTGTTGTCAACAAATTCCACACTGCAAAGGCAGAATTCATGTTAGAAACACTCATAAGATAATCTTTGGATAATG
Organism: Agave tequilana; assembly: GCA_038442645.1. Taxonomy (NCBI): domain Eukaryota; kingdom Viridiplantae; phylum Streptophyta; class Magnoliopsida; order Asparagales; family Asparagaceae; genus Agave; species Agave tequilana. The sequence continues at coordinate 169,182 of JAVJIF010001485.1, forward strand.
TGCTTCTAATGGCCTCTAGGGCTTGTGCATTGGCCCCTATATGCATGCGATTTCCAAGATAGCATTTCTTGGTAGCCGCAAGGAAAACATGTAAGCCTAGGGTTTGGAGGTATATGGACATCCTAGTCTTCAAAACAAGAATGTTGGAAGAATCATACATAGGTGGGGTCATGAAGTCCATGGTAAAAACTATATGTGTGCAAACACGCAAATGCAAACAAGATTAGCAAGCAAATGGATCTCACTCCTAGGATGTTAAGCCTAAGTATCAGGAGCACTAGCTCTGATACCAATTGAAAAAACACCTAGAGGGGGGTGAATAGGTGTTAGTGCTAATCTAAGAACTAAGTGCGCTAAATGCGGAAGCTAATGCAAATTTTGCAATCACACTTAATACAATCAACAAGTGTAGCTGAATTCCCCGTGAAGGGCTCTGGACTAACTCCTCTTGATTCCCCTTCAATGGGTTGAGGTGCTATGTGAAGCTCTTGTTGATTAGGTACAAGTGAGGCACACACAAACAACCAAGCATATAAGATGATATATCAATATGAATCAATGCAAGGCACAACACAAATGCAAGCACGTATGATGCTTTGCACAATATAAAGAGAGAGAGAGAGTTAGAGAGACAAGTGGATCAAACGCTAACACAAGGATATGTTTCGAGGTTCGAGCACCTTGCTCTACATCCCCGCCTACACCACCGTGTAGGATTTCCAATCCACTATACCGTCCACCGAGGACTCCCACCGAGGGAACCTTCACCGAGAAGGATTTTTACAATAATGGAGTACCGAACTCCTCTCTCAAACAACCACCTCACAACCGAGGGGTAGGCCCGTAGCCAAACAACAACAACCAATCACCTCTACCGAAGAGGGATATACAAACCAACTCCACCTCTCACTAGAGGGAGAACACCAATCACCCGATCACCTCTACCAAAGAGGGATGCAACAAGAATAAGGGTGTTTACAACAAGTGGTTCCAAAGACCACAAACAATCTCTCTTTTCTTTTCTCTTTTTCCACAAAAACAAGATCCTAAATAGATTAGGATAGAAGATAGCTCAAGTGTGGAAGCAAAGTGTTTTTGGAAACAAGCAACAAAGAAAATACTTGGGAAAACTTTTGTAAAAGATAGAGAATGAAAACAAATACAAATATCCCAAATTCCTATTTTCTTTGATTTTCCAAAAACCTAAAACAATAAAGATTGAAAGATTAAAGTCCCAAATACTTTTGAAAACTCTTTAAAAACACTTAAGAAGGTGTGAAATTTTTTCTCTTAAAAACTTCTACAAATACTATGAAGAGATGGGGTATATATAGCCCCAATACAAAACTAGCCGTTAGGCTGATGTGGCAGCCTGACAGGCTGACGGTCAACCGGCCCGGTCGACCGCCAACGGTCAGAATTATGACCGTTGGGCAACCACAGTCGACCGGCCTGGTCGACCCAAACAAACAGAGAGCACTGCTCTCAGACTCGGTCGACCGCCCGGGTCGACCGTCCCAGAGCTGCCAAACGTGCACAGATTTGTGCACGTCGGTCGACCGGCCCGGTCGACCGACTTCAGCCAAGTCGACTAATAATCTTACTTAGTCGACTGGTTGAGCCTGGAACAGAAAACTGGGTTAGAAAACTCTGAAAAATATTTTTCTAAAAATCTTTTAACACTTCTAAAAATCCACAAAAATTTGTTTTAACATTTTATATTAAAACACAAACTTGTGATAAAAATTTCAAGACATATATCAATCATATCAATTCATTTTGAGTCTTGCAAATTTTATCAAAACCAACACTTGTATTTTCCAAACTTGATTTTTCAATACATGAATAGGAAAGTCAAAATAAGTTTGTCTAGGAAGTTAGAAGCATGTATGTATATCTAGAACATATCTAATATACATAAAAACTATTTAAACTTGTTTTGATCAAACTATTCATGAAAACCAAAAACCAAACATAAAACATGTGTGTTGTGCACTTGAGCATATCAACTATACTAAGCTTTACAAATGGATCTAAAACACACTATCTAAACTATGGATACCTAAGTCTTCTTGATGATCTTCATCTTCAAGTTGACTTGCTCCAAAACTCCATCCATGGGCTAGGCAATGTATGATCTTGAAGCTTTGGCCCTGGAATCACTATGAAAAGCTTCTAAACTCCTTGTTAAAGCTAATCACCAACTAATATCTTGGTTAAAGATCTGAAACTTAAACAACACAAGAATATTAGTAAACATAACTACATGAGTTAATCATCATCAAAACTAGGGTGGAAGGCCTTTGGGCCAACAGCCCATACAGAGCTGGGCTGGAAATGGACCTCTGTTGCAATAGCAGGCCACTTGAAATTTTTTTTTGAAAAACAATGCATGGGGGGGCCTGCCCCCTGCAGCCCAGGCCGGGCTGCCAGGCCCGGCCAGCCTCCAGTCCTGGGCAGCCCTGGGCCAGGCCAGGCCCGGCAATGGCCTGGGCCGGTCAGGCCCGGCCATGCCCAGGCCAGGCACAACCAGCTGTTCTCGGCCTGGCCGAGAGCAACATGTTTCCCTTTTTTGCTATCTCTTTTTTTTTTTGGTTTACAATTGTAAATTTTTTTTTATAAAGATGTGTATTTAGATAATGTTCTCTCACATGTATTTTAATTGAATTGATTTTGGTGTATACAAAAATTCGTAAATGGCCCTAGTATAGACATAGTATCAAATAGACTATTTGTATCATATTAATTACGGAAAACAGATTGCTGAAATAAATAAATTATTATTTTTTGTTTTAATTTAATTTATTATTATTTTTTTTAGAGAAAAAACTGAAATTAAATTCACAATTTAGATTTACTTACTTGAGTTGTTCCTCCTTACTTTCTCCTTAATTTTGTACCCTAAAACCTTTTTACGTTCACGATCCGCTTGAGGAGAAAGGAAAGAAGGATGAAGGGAGAGTTTTGGATTAGGGTTTTTTTGAGATAGAAGAAAAGAGAAGGAGATTAGGTTCTTTCATATAGGTTATTAGATATCTTAAAAATCTGAATTTCAGTTAGATTTAAATTGTGTGATTTAGTAGTTTAGATAAGGATTGAAGATTACTATAAATCTCAAGGAAAATTCGGTTTAAATCTGAAAATATGGGTTGACTAGCTTATTAGGTTCAAATTTAAATTTGAGTGCTTTTAGATTACACGCCAATTTGGCATCATGATTAACTCATTCCTCTCCCTCTAGGCCAATCTGGGTTTAAGCCCCAGTGGCCACAATAATTTTTTTTATTGTTATTATTATTTTTTTTATAATACTCAATTAGGATATTACATCAAATGGCATGGATAAACACTTGCATGAGACATGTAATTGAAATTATTTGGAAAAGTGGTACATGGTGATTATATGGGCTTGACATGGACATGGTGTCATGCTTGTTCTTGGCACTTGGTTCATGCATTCATGTTCTATAATAAATTTGGTTGTAAAAAATGACAAGCCACGGGGGCTAATATGGGAGAAATTGATGGTGAAAACTGAGAAAGTGTATCTTGAGTATCCCTACCTATGTACAAGATATGGTAGCGTTTATTTTACATAGTGCATGTCACTTTGTGACATGGGTTGTTAATGAGCTTATTCTAGTTATATTTTACTATACTGTATTACTCCTGACATGGTTTCCGCTGGGGTACATGGGCGCTTTTTTCAATATTAGTTTCCAAACAATAATAATTATTGATTGATATGCAAGAATAGGTTGTAGTATGGGACACAGTCGTTCCACGTCTTAGGGCATAATTGACATGTGTAGTAGGTATAGGATGGCGTACGTTTTACTGCACGTGACAGGTAGGGTAGTCTCACCTAATTAGTAACCCCTAGGGACAACTTTTATAATTAAGTTTTGTAGCTAAGTATCTCTTGTGATGGTTGTTACTGTTTGATTGTTTATGTGATGGTCACTATATTTTGATCACTTTATGCTTCAAAATATATTATACTTCTCGAATGCTTGCTTATCATCATGATTTGAATAATGAATGACTAGTTTTAATGATAAACTTATGCTACAAATACTTGGTGTTGTTAATGAAAATAAGTATCATGTAACTGTATATCACATGTCCTTTCCTTGACCATATACTTCGCGTGCTCTGCACATACTGCGTATTTCTTTTCTTTGTTAGTACTTGTCGGGAGCTTTCAGACTCCCGGGGTTTGCTTACCTTAGATAACGGAGAGTTCATGGAGGCGCTGGCTTGAGATGAGAAAAGTACGAGGAGCCTTCTAGAGCTCAGTAGAAGACTTGGAGACTGCTTTTAATTATTACTTTCATAGATGTTTGAATAGAGAAAGTTTAGCATTATTTCTTAATATTGAAATTTGTATCTAATCATTTGATTTTTATGGCCTTCATTTGTTGAATAAATTTTTGATTAGTTTTTATGTATGTGTACCCAATTTGAAATTGATATGTATATGCAGTAGATAGAAAAAAATAGTATATTTTTCAAGCTAGAGGCTTAGCACGCTCCTTTGAGCATATCGCCTGCCCAAGTCACGTGCTTATCTCTCTATAGGGGGAGCAGGGCATGACAGGGTTCTTTTTTATATTAGAGCATAGGTTTAAATGACACCAATTAATTATAATACAACAAACATAAAAGGCTAGGTTCTTAACTGCTGTATACTGATTCACACATACATGCAAATCCATCTTTTCACCGCTTAAGATTTCTTTTCTTTAGTTTTTATGTATCTTTATCTCTCTATTCCTGTTTTCAGAGAGATATCTCCTCGTCATTCTTCAAACACAAACACCGATTCTCGTGCTAAACTCTTGGAAGCTCTTGTTTTATTTGAAATATCATTAAGGCCTAAACTACTATATTAGAAAGAATTACTATTATAAACTATTTGATTACTATTTCTTCTGATAATATTTGTTTTGGTGTAGTATTAGAATAATATTTGTACTTGCTATTACCTTACAATTTAAGTAATTAAAAATTATTTAGTTTTTATAAGGTTTTAGCTAATATTAGTTAACTAACTCGTAATACTATGTGATAATTTTATAGTAGATATTTATGATTATCCAGTAGAATAGATTGACCTAACTTTGAGGTGACTTTGCTTTTTGTTTCTCTTTTCAGTTATTTCTATATTACACTGTAATTGATTATCTTAGTTGATTGTAACTTGTATTATTAGAATAAGTAATGAAGTTTTACACTGATTGCTATTATTACTTGTAGTATATGTAAACTCGGTAATCCTATGTACTTAAATTTTATTTAGTATTTTGCATAATCAGTACAATGTGTTTTTATTTAATAAAATTTATATAAATATTTTTCTTTTTATATTATATTTATATAAATAATCTAATGTGTGTCTTTCTAGTTAATCTATTTTATGTTATAGATTTTCATTAATTTTTTAGTTTTCTGCTAGTATAATTTCATATTGATCTATAATAGATTCATAAATTATAAGATTGTATTGACTTCATTTAGCTTTTTCTTTTAATAATAATTTTTTGTTGCACACCAGTGTGCATACTTACTCATATTGATTTCTTATGAAAGAATTTTTATTATTTCTACTATTATTACTTAGTACTCAATCTACTACCTTTTTTTATCAATTTTTCTTCACATATTATAACTTATTTTCTTAAACTATTAGTCATTAACTATTTACTTTATTCCAATTATATTTGCGATAATATGACTTTGATCTTACTTTTATTTAATCCTTGTTAATGTTTTTCATTTCTCTCCCTTATGATTAGATTTTTTTTGCCTTTTATTCTTTTTATTACTAATTTCACACTATTGCTTATATTTAAATCTTCTTTATATAGTTCTTAATAAGCTTCAGATAATTACACTACACTATTTTGTAAAAATTAATTCACTTACATTTTTTTATCTTTATTCTGTTCATTGTTAGTTGTTTATACCTTTATACCTTTTATATACTTTTAGATATTTTATTATCTTTTACTACAATGCATATTTTTCGTTAGTACTGATTGTCTATTCATATTCACCTCCTTTTCAAATATCCAAATTATGTAAATTACTTCTTTCTCATTTACTTGAATACATCTGATCTTATTCATCTATTTTTTAAAATATTTTAGCTAGTTATACTGCATTGCTACTTTCACTTTTATTACTTATCACAAATTATGAATCTTCATTATTATGGTACTGATTTTTTTATATTAATAATGGATTTACTTTTATGTACACTAATCTAATCATAATTTTTCATATTTTTCTTATTATAATTAAAGCTTAAAATTTGACATCTATGTAAGTTTTTTGGTGACTGTTGTATTGTATTATTAGTCTTGTATACTATTTTGTATAAGTAGTTATTTAAAAATGTTAAGTAGTTATTTAGATATGTTAATTAATGATTTTAAACTAGTTGCGTGTATTACTATATTCACTCATATTCTTATGTAATCATCATTGCAATAGTTATTTATGTTGGCCTAGAGGCCGTCCACTCTAGTTTTGATGATAATTAACTCATGTAGTTATGTTTACTAATAATCTTGTGATTTTAGTTTCAGATCATTAATCAAGATATTAGTTGGTGATTAGCTTCAACAAAGGAGTTTAGAAGTTTTTCATGGTGATTCCAGGGTCCGAGCATCAAGATCATACATAGCCTTGCTCAATGGATCACGGTGTTTTGGACCAAGCCGACTTGAAGATGAAGATCATCAAGAAGACTTAGGTATCCATAGTTTAGAGTATGTTTAGATCCATTTGTAAAGTTTAGAATAGTTAATATGCTCAAGTGCTCAACACACACGTTTTATGGATTTTGGTTTTCATGAATAGTTTAGATCAAAACAAGTTTAAATGGTTTTTATGTATATTAGATATGTTCAATATACATACATGATGCATATGTTAAACAAACTTACTTTGATATGTCTATTCATGATTTTTAGGAATATTCAGATTTCCTATTGAGAAAAATCCAAGTTTGATAAAATACAAGTTTTGGTTTTTGATAAAATTTGCAAGACACAAAAATGATTCAATATAATTGATATTTGTCTTGAAATATTTATCACAAGTTTGTTTTTCAATATAAAATGTTAAAACAAGTTTTATGGAATTTTAGAAGAGATAAAAGAATTTTTAGTAATATGTTTAACTGTTTTTCTGACCCAGTTTCTGACCCAGAACTGTGCTGACATGCCATGCCGGTCGACCGACGTGCACAGACCTGTGCACGTCTGCTGGCACAGTGGGCCGGTCGACCAGTCGGTCGACCGGACTGGAGAGCTTTGCTCTCTGTATTTGGGCGGTCGACCGGGCGGTCGACCGGAGCAGAGAAGTCTGCTCTCTGTATCTGGGCGGTCGACCAGGCGGTCGACCGGGATGGCCCAACGGTCATATTTATGACCGTTGGCGGTCGACCGGCACGGTCGACCGCAAGCCTGTCAGGCTGACAGCTCAGCCTAACGGCTAGTTTTCTGTTTGGGCTATAAATACCCCATCTCTTTGGGGATTTTGATAATACTTTTGACAAGAAAAATCTCTGAGTTTCTCTAGTGTTTAAACAAGTTTTCAAAATAGTTTTTGTGCCAAAAAGATTCATTATTTTGTTTTAAGTGTTTTGTTTATTTCAAAGAAAATAGGTTTTTGGGAATTGTTTATTGATCTAAAATTCTATATTCATTTTGTATTTTTCCCAAGAGATTTTCTTTGATCAAAACACTTGTTTTCCACACTTGAGCTATCTTCTATCCTATTCTATTAGGATCTTTATTTGTGGAAAAAAGGAAAGAGATTTGTGGTTGAGACATACCACTTGTTGTAAACCCTTGATTTCTTGTGTTGCTCCCTCTTTGGTAGAGGTTGAGGTTGTTGTATTGGGTTGGTGTTTGCTCCCTCTTTGGTAGAGGTGGAGATTGTTGTTTACTCCCTCTTGGTGAGGTGGAGTTGGAGTTTGGTTGTAACCCTCTTCAGTAGAGGTGTTGTGGTTGTTTGGCTACGGGCCTACCCCTCGGTTGTGTGGCGGTGTTTGAGAGAGGAGTTCGGTACTCCATTGTTGTAACAAATCCTCCTCGGTGGAGGTTCCCTCGGTGGGAGATAGTGGATTGGAAATCCTACACGGTGGTATAGGCGGGGATGTAGAGCTAGGGGCTCAAACCTCGAAACATATCTTGGCTTTTGCGTTTGATCCATTGTCTCTCAACTCCCTCTCTCTTTTATTTGTGCAAAGCATCATTCATATCATTCATATCATTTATTGAGTGTGTTGTGCCTTGCATATTTCATATTGTTATATCTTGTATATGCTTGGTTGTTTGTGTGTGCCTCACTTGTACTTAATCAACAAGAGCTTCACATAGCACCTCAACCCATATCTAGGGGAATCAAGAGGAGTTAGTCCAGAGCCCTTCACGGGGAATTCGGCTACACTTGTTGGTTGTATTAAGTGTGTTGCAAATTAGTTTTAAGCTTCCGCATTTAGCGCATTTAGCGCATTTAGTTTTATAGATTAGCCATATCACCTATTCACCCCCCCCCCCTCTAGGTGATTTCAATTGGTATCAGAGCCTACGCTCTTGATACTTAGGCTTAACATCCTACGAGTGAGATCCTTGTTTGCTAATCTTCATTTGTATTTGCTTGTTTACACACATATAGTTTACACCCATGGATTGCTTTTCACCTCCCATGTTCGACGTCTCCAACATTGACACATGGAAATATAGGATGTCCATGTATTTGAAAACCCTAGGTATACATGTTTTCCTTGCCGCTACCAAGAAATGCTATCTTGGTAATAGCAATCATATAGGGGCCAATGCACAAGCCCTAGAGGCCATTAGAAGCACATTAAATAAAGAATATCTTATGCTTGCTTCTAACTTTGATTCCGCATTTGCAGTGTGGAATATGTTGACAACCACCACCACCTCCAAGCTTCAATTACCAATCCAACCGAAGGAGTCTAATAGAGAATCCGACTCTCAATGCTTCATGGTCCAAGGGAATGACTCCCTTGAGGTACATTCGGAACCCCACTTAGATTGTGATGATAGTGCTAGTTCTTCATGTGATGAGAATATTGATCCCCATGCTTTGAATGAAGAACTTTCTATTGTTTGTGAAAAATTAATAGAAAAATATAAAGTTTTGAAAAAGAAGACTATTGCATTAAATAAAGAATATGAAAAATTATCTTCTAAACTTGATTTGGTTTTGCAAGAGAAGGTTGAGGTTTATAATGAAAGGGATTCATTGAGATCTCAACTAGACCTTGCACTAAAAGAAAATAAATTTTTAAAATCTAAAAATGATTGTGAATCAATTTTGAAGAAAAATGAAAATTTGTCTTCAAAAGTTGATTTTGTTTTAAAAGAGAATGTTGCTTTGAAAAACAAAATAATTTCTATTTCAAATGATTTAGATGTTTGTTTAAAGAAAAACATTATTTTGCAAAATAAGATTGATGCACATGTTTGCTATGCTAGTGTAGTATCACACACTTCACCTATTGCATGTGCCACCTCTTCTTTAATTGAAAATGATATATCCATGCTTAAGAAGAGTGTAGATGTTTGGGCTCCACTTTGAGCCAATGTGTAGTGGGTCATACACGTTTGGAAACTTTGTTTCGAAAGAAACAAGTTCCATCTATTATGCATGCACACCCTCCACGGCATACACATGCTCCTCACGGACACCATCATCACTTGTATGCTCATGTGTACACTTGTACACATTGTGGACGTAAGGGCCACCTTACTAACTTTTGCTATGATCGTATACATGTTGAAAATTTAGCAAATAATTTTGTTTGGGTTAGAGAAGGGACTAACCCCCATGGACCCAAAAAGATATGGGTACCAAAGACCACCCCTAGAGTTTTTGATGTAGGTGTGGGCTCTCACATGACGTGAGAGTTGCCGTACCTTGGAGTGGATGCGTTCCAAGCTTCATGAAAATCATTTGGATGCATCACTTTCAAGGGATGTTTGGTGGAAAGGACCACCATGTTTTGGAGACAAGGAGAGTTGCCTCATAGGATTTGGTAACGGTTCCTTACTCCTTATGTATACATGCTTATCATATTCATTATTTATAGCATGTTTGTTGTTTATAGATTAGTATGTAAATGCCATGATTATTAGTTCATTGACATGCATGTATAGTATTTGAGACACCCATGTTTAATATGGACTATTATTTTGTGTTCTCAACATAGTTTAGCTATCATGTACATCATGAATCTAATAACATGTGAATTTGCATAGTAATCATGTTTATATTTATCATGTTGATTCATATCTTGTTTTGATGCTTCATGATTTGATTACTTAGATGTTAATTTTCATTAAAACTTGGTATATACTTGTACATATAGTGGGTCACAAATAAATCTATATGTGGTTGTGCTTGAATGACTATTTGTACCCAATAGATGTGTTAGTATAATCTAGTTTTGATGATTCATGCATTTTAAACTTGTATTCCTATTTTTGGATTTGTTTTATGAGTTTATGTTTAACTTCATGTATATGTCCATCTTGTCCAAACTATTATTATACATATACATTCTTTTTGAGCCATGTGCCTTCATGTATATATCTTTGTGGACTCGTTGTATTTTGGATATGTATGTATACTTTAGTTTGTATTAGACATACATATACCTGAAGATTAAATGTTTTTGATAATTTTCATGTTTTGAGGAATATTGAGCTTGATGTCTATCTTTCATAATTATGATCTTCACATCTTATTTGTACACTCACATTTATTGTTTACTCATGTTTAGTTTTCATGAGTCATATTTATGCTTCCTTGATATAGAGTGTTGATTATCTTGTGAATTTCATGTTTATGAAAAATAATTTGTTTTTATTCCTTACTTGAAGGATTTCGTACTAGTTCACAAAACTTTTCATTTTAACTAGTTCGTATTCTTCATTGAAATATGAGGTATACACTTGCTATTAATGTTGTTTCAATTGGTATCATTGAACTCTTTCAATTGGTATCAATTTTGATCTTCTTGTATACTCATATGTGTTTATGTATGTATGCCTTCAATTCAAATGGTATCTACATATATGTTTTATTTGTGCTTATTATATCCCTATATCTTGAGCACAAAATTTAGTTTATGCTAAAGCTTGAGCTTCAACCTTGTTTCAATTGATTCACTTTTCAATTGGTATCTTAAATCAAGCTTATGCATGTGTTTTGTTGGTATTTCATAAAGGGGGAGAAAATTTGATTTTATATTTCAATTGGTATTTGTATTTCCACTCCCTTACTTTATGATAGAAAAGAAAAATACTCTTTTTGATATCAAAATGTTTATTTGAATGATTTAAATTGGTATCTCAAAATTTTATTTAAAGAAAATATTCAAAACTTTTGTGTTATATTGCCTATATGCAAGGAGAGCTTAACATCTCTTCTACATATAGATTCATGATGAGTGTATCTTGTATTGAGGAGCTTGACAACTCTTCTTTATGTGATACACATGTGTAGGGGGAGCTTCACATCTCCTCTTATGCATTACATGTCATGTGTTATGTGAGTTAGGGCTTGTCATCCCTTCTTCATATAATGCATGTATGTTGGGAAGTTACTTAACCGTCTTCCTCTTCATGAATTTATATCGCATATACCATTGATTGTTTCTATGTTCACTTTCAATTGGTATCAAGATGCTATCTTTGACATATATTTAAATTGATATCTTAATTGATTGTAACCCCTTATTGATATCGTTTTTGTTTTAGACAAAAAGGGGGAGAACATTGTTTTTTTATTGTTTTTGACCCCTTTGTTGATTCTTTGTTTCGAACAAAAAGGGGGAGAAAAATTTATTGTTTTGATTTTGCTTTAACCCCTTTATTGATGATTGATAAAAAGGGGGAGAAAGATTTTGAGTTTTATACATGTTTTATATATGCATACATATGGTTTTGCATATATTAAGTTTAATTGGTATCTAGAGCATGTCTTGATAATTTCATGGTATCTAGAATCTTTTATTGATCATACATATCTATGCATGTTTCATGTTTCATATTCATTGCATATTTATGTTTATTTGTTTATGCATGAGTTAAGGGGGAGCTTCTTTGAAGCTTAACTTTAATCCATGCATATATAACTCCATGAGTTCTGTCATCATCAAAAAGGGGGAGATTGTTGGCCTAGAGGCCGTCCACTCTACTTTTGATGATGATTAACTCATGTAGTTATGTTTACTAATAATCTTGTGATTTTAGTTTCAGATCATTAATCAAGATATTAGTTGGTGATTAGCTTCAACAAAGGAGTTTAGAAGCTTTTCATGGTGATTCCAAGGCCCGAGCATCAAGATCTTACATAGCCTTACTCGTTGGATCACGGTGTTTTGGACCAAGCCGACTTGAAGATGAAGATCGTCAAGAAGACTTAGGTATCCATAGTTTAGAGTATGTTTAGATCCATTTGTAAAGTTTAGAATAGTTGATATGCTCAAGTGCTCAACACACACGTTTTATGGATTTTGGTTTCATGAATAGTTTAGATCAAAACAAGTTTAAATGGTTTTTATGTATATTAGATATGTTCAATATACATGCATGCTTCATATGTTAAACAAACTTACTTTGATATGTCTATTCATGATTTTAGGAATATTCAGATTTCCTATTGAGAAAAATCCAAGTTTAATAAAATACAAGTTTTGGTTTTTGATAAAATTTGCAAGATACAAAAATGATTCAATATAATTGATATTTGTCTTGAAATATTTATCACAAGTTTGTTTTTCAATATAAAATGTTAAAACAAGTTTTATGGAATTTTAGAAGAGATAAAAGAATTTTTAGTAATATGTTTAACTGTTTTTCTGACCCAGTTTCTGACCCAGAACTATGCTGACAGGCCAGGCCGGTTGACCGGGCGGTCGACCGACGTGCACAGACCTGTGCACGTCTGCTGGCACAGTGGGCCGGTCGACCAGACCAGAGAGCTTTGCTCTCTGTATCTCGGCGGTCGACCGGGCGGTCGACCGGAGCAGAGAAGTCTGCTCTCTGTATCTGGGCGGTCGACCGGGCGGTCGACCGGGATGGCCCAACGGTCATATTATGACCGTTGGCGGTCGACCGGCACGGTCGACCGCAAGCCTGTCAGGCTGACAGCTCAGCCTAACGGCTAGTTTTCTGTTTGGGCTATAAATACCCCATCTCTTTGGGGATTTTGATAAGACTTTTGACAAGAAAAATTTTTGAGTTTCTCTAGTGTTTAAACAAGTTTTCAAAATAGTTTTTGTGCCAAAAAGCTTCATTTATTTTGTTTTAAGTGTTTTGTTTATTTCAAAGAAAATAGGTTTTTGGGAATTGTTTATTGATCTAGAATTCTATATTCATTTTGTATTTTTCCCAAGAGATTTTCTTTGATCAAAACACTTGTTTTCCACACTTGAGCTATCTTCTATCCTATTCTATTAGGATCTTTATTTGTGGGAAAAAGGAAAGAGATTTGTGGTTGAGACATACCACTTGTTGTAAACCCTTGATTTCTTGTATTGCTCCCTCTTTGGTAGAGGTTGAGGTTATTGTATTGGGTTGGTGTTTGCTCCTTCTTTGGTAGAGGTGGAGATTGTTGTTTACTCCCTCTTGGTGAGGTGGAGTTGTAGTTTGGTTGTAACCCTCTTCGGTAGAGGTGTTGTGGTTGTTTGGCTACGGGCCTACCCCTCAGTTGTGAGGCGGTATTTGAGAGAGGAGTTCGGTACTCCATTGTTGTAACAAATCCTCCTCGGTGGAGGTTCCCTCGGTGGGAGATAGTGGATTGGAAATCCTACACGGTGGTGTAGGCGGGGATGTAGAGCTAGGGGCTCGAACCTCGAAACATATCTTGACTTTTGCGTTTGATCCATTGTCTCTCAACTCCCTCTCTCTTTTATTTGTGCAAAGATCATTCATATCATTCATATCATTTATTGAGTGTGTTGTGCCTTGCATATTTCATATTGCTATATCTTGTATATGCTTGGTTGTTTGTGTGTGCCTCACTTGTACTTAATCAACAAGAGCTTCACATAGCACCTCAACCCATATCTAGGAGAATCAAGAGGAGTTAGTCCAGAGCCTTTCACGGGGAATTCGGCTACACTTGTTGGTTGTATTAAGTGTGTTGCAAATTAGTTTTAAGCTTCCGCATTTAGCGCATTTAGTTTTATAGATTAGCCATTTCACCTATTCACCCCCCTCTAGGTGATTTCAATTTACTTAACTGATTAGTTAATAAATTCACGTTTATGAGTTCTTATTGATTATTTTAAGTTAGCCAATACTTTTTATAATTGTTCGCCATTTTTTTGCTATTATATTATTAACTTCTTATTTTATTATTAGTGAAATTATTTCTCCTTATTTTTTTAAATCACTTTATTTTAATGTGCATAACTAACTCATAATTTGAGATTGTTTATTTTTTTTACAGAATTATCTTTTATAGTTTCACAATACACATATGTTCCTAAATAGGTTTTGAAATTTTTTCAGCATGTTTTTTGAAATTTTCAAATTTTATACTTTTGAATGAATGGACTTTAATTCTGTTAGCATATTTTTTTATTCTTCTTAATTAATTTTCTCAACTTATCTATTTTAAACTAGTTTTATGGATGTTGACATTTTTATTCTTTCAAAACCTTATTTGGTTTCATAAAGTAATATTTTTCAAATAAAGTTTCTGAGGTTTTTTTTTAAATTCACTCATACTTTAGTTAAGTATTTCTTTCACATTTTATAAATTTACAATATTTATAGTGTTTACAGGTACACATTGTGATTTTCTAAATTATTGTTTATAAGTTTATTATTCTCAAATAGTTTTCTCAAATTTCCAAATTTAAATTGCCAAACTTCAGTATCTAGGCCCATAAATTGACTATTTTAAAATTTCAAAATTTTAGTAGTTTCAAAAGAAAATATGTTCTATTAGTTATTATTTTTATGACAGTGCACATCTGTTTAGAGTTATATATCTTTTTTTACCTTATTAACTTTCAACATATTTTTTTATTAATGGTAAATCTAAAATATCATACATCTTTTACAAAATAACTTTTAAAAAGTTCTTTTTACAAATATATATTTTTTAAATTTAATGTTTTAGAAACAATTTCTTTTCACATTTAGTTTCAGTTTATATTGATACAGTATTTTAATAAATTTTGTACTTGTGAAGACAATCTGCTTGTTCTGGTTTTGTGGATTTCATAGTCTTCGAGAGAGTCCACTTAATAATCGACTATTCTTCTTTAGAAAATTCATCTCTTGGATCTTTTGATGTTCCTAATTCTAACTATCCTTTTAGAGTGATTTGGATTTTTCTTGATTCTCATTTTCTATCTTGATTCCATTTCTCGATTTTAACTCTTGAAACTAGCCATCACACCCGAATCGACGAGAAAATCAAAGTACCACAGCGGAGTCGTGGTACCACTGAGAAGCGATGTGGAAGCGAGAAGACATCATCCGCGATCGACTATCTTTCCTTTGATTCCTATCCTATCGCGTCTATTACTAATATTTTTTTCTCTTCAATATATCAATCTTGATCTATTTTATGATTCCCTACTTTACAGAAATTTTGAGGACAAAATTTTTGTAAGGTGGGTAGAATGTAATACTCACTCTTTGTAATATATGTTTTAATAATAATAATAGTATTAGTATATATAATTTGTATTAACTATTATTTATTTTATAATGTGGTATTATTAATTCCTATTAATTACTTCTATCAATAATTATTATGATTTTTATTAATACGAAATGATCATTAATTAATGTTGCTTAGGTTAATGTTATTTCTTTATATCTTTCCTTTTCTTTTTCTATTTTCATCGAGCCCAACCAAAATGCCATAACTTAATCTGCTATTCAATAGGTTTTAGATTTTCGCACCCAAACCTAATAAGAAACCAAAATTAATTAGAATTCTGTTAATTCTTTATCTCTTTAAATTTAAGAATATCCAAAGACTAAAAAAACAAAAATCATTTAAAATTCATACAAAATTCCCATATCCTGAAATACCCCCAAATCAAGTTCAAACTAATAGATAAGCATTGAAGTTTGTGGGCATATCTAGATCATAACTAAAAATCAATTTAAACTTAACCTAAACACTAGAAAAACAAGATAACACTCATTTTATATGGTCATCTGTAAATAAATCTAAAATTAATCCATTAAAACTCTAAAAAATACAATCTACTCTAGGAGAGAGGAGAAGGCCATTACCCATCAAGCTTTGGAGTTTAATCATCAAAAGGCAAGTACCTAATTTTCTTTCCCTTCCTTGATTCTAATCTAATGGAAAATTCGTGTGACAAATCTGTCGTGTTAATAAAATTGTTTCCATAAATGCTCTACAAATGCTTCATGAAACTTAAACTATCATGCTCTAATCATAGTTTTTAATCATGTTCATCGCTCTTTCTGTTCCAAATTGACATGGGGGTGAAAACTGAGAAAGTGTATCTTGAGTACTCCTACCTATATATAATGTATGGTGGTGTTTATTTTACATAGTGCATGTCAATTTATGACACGGGTTATAGATGAGCTCATTCTAGTTATATATTACTATATTGTATTACTCCGGGCATGATTCCCGCTGGAATACAAGGATGTTTTTTCTACTATCAGTTTCCAAACAACGATAATCATTGATTGATATGCGAGAATAGGCTGTGGTATGAGGCATAGTCATTTTCACGTCTTATAGCCTAATTGACATGCGTAGTAGGCATAGGATGAGGTACGTTCTACTGCACGTGACAGTTGGGTAGTCTCACCTAATTAGTAACCCCTAGGAATTTATAATTAATCTTTGTAGCTTTGTGTCTCTTGTGATGGTTGTTACTGTTTGATTGTTTATACGATGGTCACTATATTTTGATCACTTTATGCTTCAAAATATACTTATACTTCTAGAATGCTTGCTTATCATCATAATTTGAATAATGAATGACTAATTTTAATGATAAACTTATGTTACAAATACTTGGTGGTGTTAATGAAAATAAGTATCATGTAACTGCATATTGCATGTCTTTTTCTTGACCATATACTTCTACGTGCTCTGCAAGTACTGCATATTTATTTTCTTTGATTAGTACTTGTCGTGAGTTTTCTAACTCTCCGGGGTCTGTTTATCCTGGATAACGGAGAGTTCATGGAGGCACTGGCTAGAGATGAGGAGTACTACAAGAAGCCTGCTAGAGCTGAGTAGAAGACTTAGAGACTACTTTTAATTAATGCTTTCATAGATGTAAGAATAGAGAGAGTTTAGCCTCATTTCTTAATTTGAGATTTGTATCCAATTATTTAATTTTTGTGGACTTCATTTGTGGAATAAATCTTTGATTAGTTTTCACGTATGTGTACTCTATTTGGACTCGATATCTATATGCAGCAGATAGAAAAAAATAGTATAATTTTCAAGTTAGAGGCTTAGCGCGCTCCTTTGAGTGTGTCACTGGCTCAAGTCACGTGCTTATCTCGCTATAGTGGGAAGCGGGGCATGACAGAGATCCTATTTCCATTGGTAAAGCAGACGTATGCTCCTTCTGGTAGTCTTTATTTTCAGTCAGTCGAGGATTAGAGAAGGAGGTTAGCCGCCAGGTTTGGTCCTGGCAAAGTCCCTCCAACGCAAGCCAAAATCTAGAAGAAGTTACGAAGAATATAGAAGGGCTAGTAGAGATTATCATACCTCATACTAGAGCCCCTTCCAACTATTTGTAGACGGAGGGAGGCGGTTAGACCACCGGGAAGTGATGAGTAAGTTTGGGACTCGCTGAATTGAACATTAGAGTCTTCTGGGGGAAGACTTTGATTGGCATCCTCTTTCAGGGGAGATGAAGAAGTGCAGTCCTTCGTTGGAACTAGACCATGCTCGAACAATTGGGACTTGTTACATTCGACCAGGTGTTTCCCATTAACTAGGGAAAGTCATACTTGTCATATTTGACTAGTCTTATACTTACCAAACTTGATGGTTTTGATCTGGATGAAGTAAAAGATTACGATATAGAATTAGAATATATGCCTAACACATCCAACATTTTAGAAAGAAAAAGGAAATAAAAATTGCGGGAACACATATATACATGTTAACTGATTTGACCGCTTCGACAATGGTAAGTGTTACATCCCTCGGTTGGCGTGTTACCATACTAGCTTGGCACGCAATTACCTGATTAAGGTTAACCCTACCCTGCCAGCCTATCTGGATCAAGAGCACTACAGTCAATGTGCCTTTTTTTCAGGGAGAAACCGATGATACATGCATAGCATATTCCATCAGGCATTAGGAACTCCTCTTCTTCTCCTGAGCACGCAGCTACTGAGCCGTTCCATGTTGTAGCATCGACATGATTACCTTGTATGCAAATGCTACAAAATGAAGTATAGACAGAAGGACTCTCTTCTCTTTATCTTCCTAACTTTCAGAGCTTATGGTACTGAAAATCTATATTCAATATGGGTACAGCTTTCACTTTCAAGAATATTAATATCAGCTGATATTAAAGTAGCTCAAAGTAGGGGCCACTGAGTGAAAAATAACAACAGGGATCATGTGATCCTGTAAAGTCCTTATAATTTTATCATTTATAATTCAA
The DNA here is from genome assembly GCA_038442645.1 of Agave tequilana. NCBI lineage: Eukaryota > Viridiplantae > Streptophyta > Magnoliopsida > Asparagales > Asparagaceae > Agave > Agave tequilana. The sequence goes on from JAVJIF010001485.1 coordinate 187,882, forward strand.
GTCTGCTTGTTTGGCCTTACTGTATGGGAGCAGCACTGGGCTTAGCTTGAGCACACGCACGTTTACAATATTAGCATTGCTCACAAATTGCTTCACTATGCTTAATGCTAAACTTTATGAGGCTACTAGCTATTATCCTATTCTCGACTAGTGAAATGATTCTCATTCAATTTACTTTGCAGGCTTAACCGAATGCTAATTTCGAGATCAATTGAGATTCTGAGACAATGCACATTGTTGATAGAAACTAATGGTATGTTGTCTTAATGCATACCATTTAGACTGTGTGGACAAAAAGTAATAGGCAATTTTTGTTGCGCCCTCCGGAGGAATTCCTAACACCGACAAGCCGAACATTCGAGATCAACATTACAACACCGAGTTAATCAACAAACAATATGGCACAAACACAAATACAAAAGAGAAAGCGATGGCAAACAATTTAACGAGAGGTTCGGTGTAGCACCCTGAAAATTTTGAAGGTTTATTGTCATGTATGGATGGGTATATATATGTGTGTGTATTTATATGTTGTTAAGAGTTTTGATGAATAGAAGTGTATATATATAAGTAAATACATGTTATTAAGAGACTTTGTAAAGTGAGGCATAGACTAGTCGACTAACATGACAGTATAGTTGACTAATGAGGATACCAGTACATGTGTACATTAACATTTAACTCAGACTAATCGATTAACACCTTAGTATAGTTGACTAGTGGCATTTTACAAAAACTTGTGATGCTAGACTAGTCAACTAATCTTTCTTCTAGTCGATTAATACAACCGAATTACTTTGTTTTGGCCTATGAACTATTAGTCGACTAATCCTTCTTATTAGTTGACTAATTTGGGCGGCAGAGCTTCATTCTGATTGGACCTCAACTCCACTCACTCTACCCTATATATAGGAACTCTTGGGCTTTTTCTCTGACTCTTTTCACTTTCTCCTCTCAATCTCTTCTTCTTCACCTTGGCCGGTCACTCTAGAGAGAGAAAGAGAGAATAGTTAGAGAGAGTGAGATTTTGAAGGAGAAGATCATGGATCTTTCTCTTGGTATGAAGTTAGCAAGGAAAGGACCTTCTCTTCAAGTTTCTTCATAAAAATCACCTCCTCTTGATCCACCAAGTCAAGTCTTCCTCCTTTCGTTGCCTCTAGCTATATTCTTGATGTTTAGTAGTTTACCTAAGAATAGAGATATGACTTTGTGGCTGATTTTCATGCTTAAATTTGTCTAAGTTACGTCTATATGCATCCTATTAGTAACTTATACCCATATGAATATAGAGTGGTGTGGATCCATAAAAATATGATTTTTATCATATTTATAGAAGAGATAAATTAAAAGACAAAATCTTTATATTGAAAGCATGTTTAGTTTTAGTTGAGATTTATACATGTTCACCATATGTTGATAGGTTGCATATACATGAATGATGTGTTTGACTTCTATATTTTAGAATCATGGAAATTTATTTATTAGGATTAATTGAAAAGTGATACTATGCTTGGTGTGATGAGTGAATTAAATTCATATTTCATATATATGGTGATATGCATGTTGTGATTTGTATGAGATGGTGTATTTTGGTATTTATGTGTGTTTGTATTTATACATTAGTGGTTGGGGGGAAGCATGAGTAGCATACGTATGTGTTGTGTTCATTCATGGATGGGAGAATGTCAATAGTATACCTTGTTGCCATTATAGACATTTATGGGTAGGAGGTCGTGAATGAATACCATTCGTGGATGGGGAAAATGCAAATAAGTCCATTCATGGATTGGGGGTAATTATGAATGAGACTACTCGTGGATGGGGGATTACGAACGAGGCCGTTTATAGATGAGAGGAATGCGAATGATGGTTATATGGTGTGTTTTTAGATGTACCTTATCAGTTCGTATTGTACAAGTAGTATTGGTATTGAATGATTGCATTTCAGCATCATAAGAAATTTGTCATGTATCAACTATCATGCATATTCACTTTTGTCGCTTATCATTATTGTATTATATCATGTTCACTACCATGCTATTCATTTTCTTTTATGTATGTGGACCTCTCTTAGTTGCCTCCACGACTTCTTAATAAGTCGCCTCAGGATCATGGTCAGAAGGTACCCATTTGAGGATAGACTTTTTGGCGTTCTAACACCTGTTGATTTATTATTTTTCATACTGTTCACAGGGCGTCGAGAGAGATATCGAGTGATGGAGACATTGGTAGTCATCTTTCCTATTGATAGGTAGATAGAGTGATTTATAGAGAGTTTTTCCTTTTATATTCATGCATCCATTTTTTTTGTATTGTATATATTGTACTTTACCTTGACGCCAGAGCCTGAGTAATGTTGTATATGTTTTAGACTTGGACTTAATTTTCAAATGTTAAGACTCTTTGTGTATGATATGTATATCTCTCCCATGTCAGATTTCTACCTATATGATTTATTTTCTACAATATATTCATATTTGAATTGCCTGAGTTATGTATCATATTATAACGACTCTAAAGTTTCTGATATTGCAGTCTAATCGATGCAACTATTGTATGAAAATTAAGGAGCTTTACAGTTGATATCAGAGCTCTAGGTTCAAATTTCCCTGGGATTTATAACTTGTGTTAAGTTTGGAGCAAATATAGGATTCTTTAGGATTCTTCGAGTATAGAATCCGAGGTATTATGAGTCAAAGTGAGGACAATCACATGATTCTATTGTGTTGTTGATTTCAATTGAGTTGAAATCTACTTGATGTTTTGGTGCTTTACAATTGATATTGAGTGATTCTATTTCGTTTGAATTGTCGCATGCATAAGACGCGTGGGATAACTACGTGAACTTTGCATATGTGTGTGGACACGTGTATGAGCACATGTGATTTTCTGTGTTGTTTGAATTGTTGCATGCATTCGACATGTAGGATAATTAAGTGGGCTTTGCATGTGTCTATGGGTACATGTATGGGTGCGTGTGATTTGATTTAATTGTTCGGTATGCCAATGTGATAATTGTTTGTATTTGGATATTGGATTAACATTGATCATGTATATTCAACATATAATTGCGTAAGACATATGGTATATATATGAGAATTTTCTTGTTTGAATTATTCCTTTGACGTACCAGTTTTGTACAATTAGAAGATAGGATTTACATAACTGTGTTGACCCATCTTATTTAACTTTTATAGATCCTCTTGGTAGTTAAATTTTGGGGACAAAATTCTTATTTAGATTGGGTGAATGTAACACCTTAAAATTTGAAGGTTTATTGTTCATGTATGGATGAGTATATGTGTGTGTTTGTGTATGTTGTTAATAGTTTTGATGAATAGAAGTGTGTGTATATATGCTTATACATGTTATTAAGAGATTTGGTGAAGTAAACATAGACTGGTCGACTAGCATGACAATATACTCAACTATTGAGAACACCAGTACATGTGTACATTAACATTTGACTCAAGTTAGTCGACTAACATCTTAGAATAGTCGAGTAGTGGCATTTTACAAAAAATTGTGATGCCAGACTAATCGACTAATCCTTTCTTCTGGTTGACTAATACAACTGACTTATTTTGTTCTAGTTGACTAATTTTCTTCATAAGTTGATTAACCCAACTGACCTATGAACTATTAGTCGACTAATCCCTCTTCCTAGTTGACTAATCTGGGTGGTAGAGCTTTATTCTGATTGGATCCCAACTCTCCTCACTATACCCTATATGTAGGTGCTCTGGGCTCTTTTCTCTGACTTTTTTCACTCTCTCCTCTCAGTCTCTTCTTTCCATCTTGGTCAGTTACTCTAGAAAGAAAGAGAAAATAGCTAGAGAGAGAAAGTGAGATTTTGAAGGCGAAGATCATTGTAGGGGCCGGAAAATTTGGTGGTCGGAGAAAGTGGTTTTAGCTGTAAAAGATTTCCTTGATTCAAGCGAAACGATTACAACCAAAAGAACTACTCTTCCCTCTTTTCCAGTTACAAGGGAGGGAGGATGTCTGAATCTTCCCTTTGTTTAAAGCTGGGTTCTTCGTGTGGCGATGGAGAGTGAATCTTGTTCTCCGTTGACCAGATGACCGTCCTGGACCGTCGGGGGTCTTCTCTTTGGTCGGTAGAAAGAGTAACTCAGCTCCGTCTTCCAAAACTCTCAAAGAGGAGGTAGGCGAAGAGCGGCTAGTACTCAGTAAGCTCGCTGAAGAGTCTCCTCCCTCTGTCTGTTGTTGAAGTCGTGCTTCCCTCTTGATGATCCTCTTGCCTGGATTCGATCGATTTTGATGATGCCTTGACCTTCTTAATTTTCGATCTTTCCCAAGTTTCGATCTTATCTCAAAGCTCTCTCCCTTCTCCAAGCTTCGATCCTCTCTTCATAGCAAACAAGGCTATTTATAGGGGTCTCAGGGGGTGAAGGTGCCTCCTGAAAACGCTCCCGAATGAGGGGCCACTACCCGCTACATGCGCGGTGACTGGCCCCGCAATCAGGGCAGTTGCAACTGAGACGCGGGCGTTGGGCCAAACGCGCCTTGAAGTTTGAGACGCGGGCTTCGGGCCTTCACGTCTGGATGCTGAGGCGCGGGCGTCGGGCCGACGCGCCTTGATGCTGAGACGCGGGCTTCGGGCCGACGCGCCTTGATGCTGAGACGCGGGCTTCGGGCCGACGCGTCTTGATGCTGAGACGCGGGCTTCGGGCCGACGCGTCTGATCGTTGAGACGCGGGTGTAGAGCCAACGCGTCTTAATGCTGAGACGCGAGCATCGATTCCTCGCGTCTAGAGCTTGAGACTCTGCTTCCTTAATGGCTGGTCTGTTAGTCATTTTTAGACAGCCTACAGAACCCCCTCCAAAGTTTCTGATATTCCGCAGTTGAATGGGACGGATTTCGGAATACTTTGGATCTTAGCCGTGTTCGCGTTTATGACTGGACTGTTGATGCTTCGGGTTTGATCTTATCTGGAATTGGTCTTCGTGAGTGTACTGTTGAACTCTTTGAAGCCGTCAGAGTTGATCGTGTTGAGTGTCTAGATACACAGTCTAGACCTCCCCGATTGCTTTTAGTCTGTCACGGGTGCGCTTTTGGCCGGGAGTGGTTGGTTGTCTGTTTGCGTCAGTGTACTGTTGAACTGACTTGCAGAAGCAGGAGACTGGACGCAGGTTCCCTTTTGAAAAAGCAGAGACTGCTTTAAAGACGCGACTTCTTAGCGAGACGCGATGTTTGGCCTGTTTGAGGGGACGCGGACTTTGGAGAGACGCATCTCTTGAAATGCAGACGCGATTTTCTGGGTGCATTTATGATGATGCTGACGGGGCATGTCCACCGAAGAGCCGCGTACTTTGGGACGCGCACCTGTGCCATGTCATGATTACGCCGCCAGCTGGCCTGGGGAAACGGCGAGATTTCGCCTTTTGGCGCGCGGATCCCCCGGTTCATTAAATGAACTGCTCCACGTGTCAACTTCTGACTTGTGGCGGGGTCGCGACGCATGATCTTCCCTGTTCAAACAATGATTTGGCTCCACGCGTCAGGCAGCGATTCGCTGCAGCGTTTATTGGGCCAAACGCTGCGTATCTTCGCGAATCTCTGTGCCTATAAAAGGCAATAGTTAGAGAGATGTATCTTCTTCTCCGAACGAACGCATTCTCTGAGAAAAAGAACTTCCTTCTCTGTTCAACTATTCATCTCCTCGCTCGGATTTCTTGATCTTCAATGGCTCCCAAGACAAAACCGACTGCATCGACCTCAAGGGCGACCGTCGCCGAGGCTGAGAGAGATGCTTCCTCTGCGCAGGAGGGTGTTTTCCGAGGTAAAAATGCACCTTCGGTGTGGGTTCCGTCATTAAAACATGTTCATAGAACCCTAAGGACCTTTAACACAAGATCGTGTTTGATTCTCGGACGCTGTCCTTGAGATGATAACCGGGGCGCGGGCCTGATGATCCGACGCTGGTGAACTCTGCACTCTGGGTCCTTCACTTAGAATATTTCTAATTGTGAAGGTCTCTGGACGCGATTTGCAGAACGCGGATTTGATCCATGCGTTCTGTGCCGCGTTTTGTGCCATCAGGCGCTGGCGTCCGAGTCCAAGCACTTTGAAATTTCACAAGTCTTGGTTTGCAGAACGCGGATTTGATCCTTGCGTTCTGTGTCTTCAACCGCCGATTTTGTAGAATCTGGCGTTTGAGTCCAAGTACTTAGAATTTTCATAAGTCTTGATTTGCAGAACGCAGCTTTGCAGGTCTGGACGCGGATTCGAAAAATTCCTGCGTCCAGTATCTCTTCTGCGTTTTGGTGCAAGTTCGCAGGTCTGGACGCGGATGATAACTCCTGCGTCCAATGTCTCGGCTGCGTTTTGAATTATGAACACTTAGCGTCTTCCCTTATTTTTTGGCAAAGTATCTGACCAAGTGTCTTTTTCTTTTGCAGTGCCGCATGTTTCAGGTTCACTCGCCAAGATGCACCACTTTGGACGCGTGGGTGGTGCCGACCGGGGCTTGACCTTTGTGCAAAGAATGAGTGTCCCCGTGACTGCTGACCAGTTGCTGGATCGCAGGCTCTCTAATGTTAACAGGAGAACCTTTCGGGCACTTATGACCGATGCCGCGCTCAAAACGGATGACGGTGTCAGGTTGGAGAAGCCTGCCTTCTTCTTTGGGGATCATATCTATGATGATGGTCGTCGTGTGTCTGAGGGGACCTATAAATGGCTCCGTGAGATAAAGGGCGGAAGATTCTTTCTTCCAGACATGGAGAGGATGTTCCCGATGTCCTACTTTCAACACATGTCTGTCCCCCGAAAGATGGAATGGGACATTTCCCAGTATATCCCTGAGATCGCCCTTGGTGACTTTGGCCTCCAAAAGGTAGACCGCCATGATAGTCATGACGGGTCAGTTGTCGGACTGTTCCCTGCGTCGTCCAAGCCTGAAATCCCAATTGGAGAGATCCCGGAGCTTGCTACCACCTTCCTCAATTCCTTCATAGAAGCAGGGGGTGACTATCCTGTCGACTTCCGTGCGTATGGATGGGTCCATTCTCCAGAGAATTACTGGTGGGGCAGGATGGTGGGTTTTGTCCTTACCAATCTTGAGGGGCCGCTGAAGCGTGTGGGGCTGTACCCAGCAGTCAGGGCCGTGCAGTGGGGCGTCCCGATGAGTTCCCATAACTTCTTTGGGATTCTGGAGCGCTACAATCCTCGGACGGGGACATTCTTTACTCCGGTCGGAGAGATGGGCCTTGCCCTACACGAGTTGTATGAGGTCTCCGGGTTGTCGTCGGGGGATATTCCTTACGAGGAATTTGTCCCAACCACCAGGGAGCTGCGCCTTTTGGAAAAAGAATCTCCTCAAGTGTATGAGACCTACTGGGAGGTAATGTGCCATTTCTACATCTGCGGTCAGACAACTGCCTGGAGGTCAGGAGGCGTCAAGCAACTATCCTGGGCTGATTATCTGTTTAATAATGTCAGCAATAAAGATCTCCCAGTAATCCGACTAGCTCCTAGTTCTGGTGGGGAAGTTGAAGACAGGATCGACGCAGCTTCTGACAAGTTCTACACCACGGAGTCGAACGAGGACGGCTGCGACCCTGACTTGGTCTTTGAGAGCTTTCACCATCAAGCCCGGACCCCTATTTCTGATCAGGCGCTGTTGGCGGGCTTCCTGATGTTGTGGCTGAAGAGGTGTGTGGTGCCCACGCTACCACATGAAGTTATTGTGGCAGATGTGGTATACCCGGCGGTACTCTTGGCTCATGGCCACCCCATAGCCCTTCTTCCCGCCGTGGTGGCTGGTATTCAAAGCGGGCTGCGGGTGTTGACCAAGAGCTTCTGCGGACCCCCAAAGACTGCTAATTCTCGTGGGGAGCCGTATACCGACTCAGAGGGGAACCCGACGGTGAGGCACCCCAACCCGCGGATTGAGCTGCCTTACACGTACCTCATGGCTTGGTACGTGATGCATTGCCCATCTCTAATGACGGCGGCGCGTGGGAGCGTGGATCATATCCCATTTGTGCAGCGGCTGGAACGTTCGGAGTGGCATGACACCTACCTGTATTACATTAGGAAGCGTCTTTCCTGTGCCACGAACTATCAGCTTAACCGTTGTTTTCCAGAGGTTCAAGGTGTAGCCCCCGGGGAGCTGTTCACGGATGTCGCTGGGCGGGATGACTTCTCGCAATTGCCTGCTGGAGCCTTCTGGTGGTTGATCAATATACGACCAGGATATGTGCTGTTTCGCCAAGGAACTTCCTGCACTATCGAACCGTATATGCCAAGTCGTTTTGCCCGACAATTTGGCTATGATCAGCTTTACGTCGGGAATCCCAATGCTCAACTTGCCTTTGACGGGAACCTGTTCGAAGGCGCTCGGGCTTGGTATTACAGTGTGGCTGGAGGGACGGGAGCAACGTTCCATCTACCCGACGAGGCGCCTAAGTGCCGTATGAGCTTCAGCTTCTGTATTTGGTACTCCCAAGCCGGCCAGACGCCAGATCTTATTCCGGAGTCTTCATGTCTTGAGAGTATCAATGCCAGTCTCGAGAAGAGGTCTGAATCCAGTAAACGTACTAAACTCCTCGACCAGTACCTGAAAGCTCAGAGGGAGGTCGAGAAACGATCGAGGAGGGAGCCCCCAGTAGTGAGGGCGGCACCGCGACCGGCAAGGGCAAAGCCGCAAGCGACGAGGGCGGAGCCACCAGCAATGAGAGTGGAGCCGCGACCGGCAAGGAGGTCGAAGCAATTGGCGAGGAAGCGTCGTCGACGCTCTGCTTCTGTAGTTGAGCCTGCCCCAAAGAAGGCTCGGAGGGACTTAACGGCTGAAGTCTCTCAATCCAGAGCTATCTCTGCTGGAGTTGAGGTTCCTCCTGAAGGTGTCCCTGTTAGAGTTGAGGAACCGCTGGAAGATGAAGATTTTCCAAGCTTGGTCCGTGCTCCTAGGTCACGCAGCGAGACCGTGGAGGAAGGGGAGCTTGTTGAGCGACCCCTTATTGCTGGTGATGCTGAGTCACCGGAGGTTGACATAATGGGCGAAGAGGATGTCGAGATTCCAGGAATCTCAACTCAGCCCGAATTTCCTTCTGCTCATGAAGGGAGAGACGAGGTACAGCAGCCGGGGTCTCCTAGCGTCTTTATTTCCAATCCTCGGGCAGTCGACCCTAGTCCTACCACTGGGGTGATTGGGGGTAAGGCTCCTGTTGCAGAGCTTCCTCGTGTGGCGCTATCGTCTTCTTCGTCATCGGGAGAAAGTGACTTTGAAGATGAAGTCGACCATGGCGATGAACCCGCTCTTCCTGATCAGAGCAAATTCTTCCACATCTCGGAGGAGAAAATATACGGGGGTGAATCATCGACTGCGTTACCGCTGGCGATAATCCCTGCTGAAGGTATAACTTCCTCACATGTCGAGGCGATGGAAACAGAGTTGACCCAGCCCAAGGGGATTGAGGCTTCGGCCGCTGAGATAACCTCGGAGGGGGTAGCTGTTGAAGTTGGGGAGCTTCCCCTTTGCCAGGAGGGGAAACAACCATTGAGGCTGAGGAGGCTCTCACTCCGCCGGTGGAGAAGGCTACTGCTGAAGCTGAGGAGACTCCCCTTCTACAGGACTTGACGCCTCTGGACCTCGAACCTAGTAAGGCAGCTCTGACTGAGGGGGCTCAGGTGGGGAGTCCGACGGTCGGCACCCTTCCAGGAGGCCACACAGCTCAATTCTCGGTGGAAGTTTCTGAAGAGATTGTGCTTACAACTCCTTCATTGGTCGTGGAAGCTCCTGCAGAGGCAGCGCTCCAGGAAGCGCCAGTGGGTAGTCTTGCTCTTGCCACATCGACGGCCGGCACGGCTCTTGTGCGAGAAGACCCGCCCTATATCCCTTATCCCGTGACAGAAAAAGGGTCGGGAAGCTTCTTAGGTGGTGAAGACATGGGGGAGCTGGCACGTCAGATGGTGCAACAATTCTTCACCTCGATGGGATCATGTATTGATCTCATCTTCCGTGGACACAGCACCTTCCAGTTCGCCCAGAGGCTTCTTGAAAATATGGCCGTGAGCGTCGAATTGGCGGGAGGCCCTTCACTTGCCAGGGCATGCCTGCGGGTGGTAGAGCAACTTGGAGATAACCTGCGGGAGCTGGAATCTTTGGAAGATGCTGGCTCTTTTGATGAAGCCCAGGCCACCTTGACTAGGCTCCTAGCTGCTCAGGAACGGGAGCGACAGGAGGCGGAGGCGCAGATCACTGCCGAGGTCCGTGACCTTGAATATTCCAAGGCTGAATTTCAAAAATTAGCCGGAGATTCGAGGGAATCTGAGCTCAGTGTGCAGAGCACGGAGCAAGTCATCCTCAGAACTCGGGACATTATCGCCAAGGCGGAAGCTGTTCTTGCGCTAAATGAGGAGAAACTTGTTTCCCTCAAAAAGGAGCTTGAGGAGCAACGGGCTGCTACGGCGCGTGCTGAAGAGAGTCTATCCCTACAATCTTCCAGGGTGGAATCTCTGCGGATGCAGCTGGCTGCCAGAAGTTTCTTATCTGAGGCGGAGCTGCGGGACCGGGCTATCATGGAGGCTGAGAGGACGCGCCAGCATGAGATTCACCGCCTTAGGGAACAAATCCGTTCCTTGGCGAACCAGGACATTTAGCCTTCTTTTCTTCTTCTTTTTTTTTGTAAAGAAAAGGGACACTCTATTTATTAAGAGTGTTTGTATCCACTTCTATCATTTCTTGATATAATAGAAGTTTTCTTTAGAGCTTTTGTCCCAATTTCTTTGTCCTGTTGTGGATGAGTCTAACTCTTGATCACTAGTCGTGATTACTGAACTTAGGTAGGACTAAGTTCTTTTAATGAGACGCGGTCTTGGCGAGACGCGGCATTAATCCCGTAGAATGAGACGTGGCATCAATCTATGGGGACTTTAGATTTCACGAAGTCTTTTTGACGAGACGCAGCGGTGATCACAGAATGAGACGCGGTCGTCAGTCTACCGGAACTTAGATTTTACTAAGTCCTTTTACTGAGACGCAGCGTCAATCATAAAGTGAGACGCGGTCATCATTTCATAAGAACTTAGATTCTACTAAGTCCTTTTTATGAGACGCGGCGTCAATCACAAATCGGAACGCGGTCTTCTTGATGAGATGCGGCGTCAATCAAAAGATGAGACGCGGCATTGATCCGTAAAGTAAGACGCGGCTGTCAGTCCCTGAGACGCAGCGTCAATCACAAGGTGAGACGCAGCTCTGAATAACGCAAATCTGTCTTGCGCGGATCGGGCAGACGCAAGAGATGCAGCCTTGTCTGCTGAAGGGACGCGGCTTTCCCATCTGCGTCTAATGTGATCTGACTCAAGATTTTAGGAGATCTTTGCTCGTCAGGTCTTCACTGTCGATTGGGATTCCGAGTCATCCGTTGATTCCCAAGGCAGTTATCCACGCGTCAACTCCTTATTGGACTCAGGAGTTACTGCCCTTGGACGCAAAACCGATGCGGGCGGTTGAAAACCGGCGCTTGCGACGGTTCCCAAAGCGGCGTTCCACGCGTCAATCCTTCACTGGGCTTTGACAATCGTGCGTGACGGTTCCAATTAATGCCTCATTAATGGCAGTTATTAGGGCCTGCCTATAAATAGGGTGCGCTCCCCTTCTATAATTCAAGCTTGGATTATTTCTCTTTGGATTGCTCTGAGAAGTCACACCTTCTTCAGAAAAGAGTTTCTTGATAGGGACTCCGTCTCCATGGACGAAGGTAATTCCGAGGATGAAGATGACCCAGAGCTCTCACGCTTCGGTTTGGTCTCTTCAAGAAGAACCCCCTCTCGGATCATCTTGGACGCCTGCGTTTGGGTGCAGAGAGGCCAACTCTGGCCAGAGGTCTCTGCTGGTATGTCCCCCGATGATGTGTATAGCCTGAACTTCGGCATGATGATCTGAATGAAGTCCCGGTGCATTCCTCCTCTGGAATTTGTGCCAGTGACTTGACTTCTCTGAATGCAGGCGCTTGACGCTGGCTTTGCCCATTGCGTTTTACTGCCTTGGCGCGTTTCAGACCTGAATCTTGCAACTCCTGTTCACCCAACAGAGAGATGGCAATTTTTTGGCGTTCTGAAATTCTTTGCGTCTGGCGCATTAGGCGCGGGTACAAACTGAGGCCGCGTTTGAATCCTATGCGTGGCGCAGTTTGACTTGCGTCTGTTTGACTGTGCGGGTCATTCCCGCGTCTGAAGTCTTGAATGGCTGCCGCGTTCTGTTACTCAGTTTCCTTTATAAAAATGTACTGAGTTCCAGATTTTCTGACTCTCTTACTTATTCTTTGCAGGTAGGCTTGCTTGTCCTTTTTCAGGTTTGCTGGGCCCCGGAAAGAATATACCGGCTGGCGAACTGCTCCACGTTCGTTTGTGAGAGATTAAATTATGGTCCTCGTCGTTTGTGAGAGATTAAATTATATCTCTGACGAGGACCCAACCCTCGCCAAGGTCTCTTCAGATCTGGTGCAAGAGACGGATAGGCTGAGTATCGGCGAGGGTGGTCCGGCGGTTACGGTGGCGGAAAAGATCCTCTTCCTCTCCCAACTCCAGAAGTGACATCAAGGACATTCCGTTGGATGGCCTGCTGGGGAAAGGGATGGTGATGAATGCAGGACTCTCTGCTGCCGCTGGACCTAGTGGAGGGTGGCATCCTTTGTGATGACTCCGAAACTTCCTCTCTCACCCCAAGAGTGACTCCATGTTTGTTGGATGATCTGCTAGGGAAAGAGACGCGCCTGAACGAAGGGTTGCAGGACCTTCTGTTGCCACCGGACCTCAAGAACACCATTGCTCTTGGCTTAGTCAGCTAGGGCGCTTTCGAAAGTTGGCGTCGTCGCCATGGCGCAATCGGTTCCAGTTATGCACCTGGGATCAGATGCGGTTTCAAGGAGTGAGTACGGCCTCTGAGAGAGAGAGGGACTTCTTTGTACTCCTTAATTGTAACACTCAATCTTATTGTATAAGAGAGCGTTTTGTATCACTTTCATATGCTTGAATATCAAATAAAAGTGACACTTTTCTTTTTGCCTCTTTCTGTTGTCTTGAATGTTTTGTTTTAGAAGCAAAAGAATGATTTTGGTGGACCCGCCACTTTATAAAAGAAAGTGACAAGTGGAGTGCGTACCCCCAGAGAAGGTGAACTTTTATCAAGGATTTGGGATTAACTTGATTTAAGATCAGCTGGGGATTTTGACGGAAGCATTGTTTATCGGTGTAATGTTAACCAAGAATGCCTCCCAAATGAATTTGATACTCGGTTGGGGAGAATATCAAATGAAACTAGACTCGTGGGGAATCTAGTAAGATTTTTACCGCTAGAGGTGTGATATTAACTTAACGGTTTAGAAGTAGTCTTGTCAAAAGTGTAATATTAACTTGACAAGGACGTGAGTTAGAGGTGTGATATTAACCTAACTCATCAGCATCTCAGTTTTATTTGGGAAAACTGAGGGTGTCACTGTCATAGGTGTGATGTTTAACTTAACAGTGATAGTAATGCTAGAGGTGTAATGTTGAACTTGGCATTAGTCGTCTCGGCTTAAAGAAGTCAAGGAAAGGTCATAGCCATAGGTGTATTGTTGAACTTAGCAATGACTCGGATGCTAGAAGTGTAGTGTTAACTTGGCATCGTTCATCTCGGCTTGGACAAGGAAGTCGAGGAAAGGTCATAGCCATAGGTGTATTGTTGAACTTAGCAATGACTCGGATGCTGGAAGTGTAGTGTTAACTTGGCATCGTCCATTTCAGCTTCGATATGGAAGTCTGAAGAAAGGTGACTGTCAGAGGTGTGATATTAACTTGACAGGCACTCGAGGTACCGCTTAGAGGTGTAATGTTAACTTTAAACAGTAGTTTTGTCAGAGGTGTGATATTAACTTGACAAGAATTTGCTTGCGATAGGAGCAATTTGAGGACCTGTCATTCTATTGATGAGAATTGACAAGTGGAATTTGAGGTGCCAGAGGTATAGTGTTAACTTGGCAAATTTGAGAGTTTGTTACTCTATGCAGAGTTAACAAGCCAGGTTTGTACTCGACAAAGAGTATTCATTACCAGAGGTATAGTGTTAACATGGTAATGATTGCATTTTGTGGTCCTACCATTCTATGGATGAGAATTGGTAAGGGATTTTTGGAGGGAAGAGTGGAATCAAGTCCACTTAGGATTTTTAGCAAACCCTCAGCTATCAACGGATTTGAGGTGCCTTTACCAACTACCGTTTAGGTTGGGCTAGCCATGCTATTCCCCTCAGCATGATGAGTTGTCGAAGACTTATGTTGGACTTAAAAGCCAACATTTTCCTCTATCTTTAGCCGTCGGAGGCGTCGGATCAAATGGGAACGTGTCCTTTAGGATTTTTAGCAAATCCTCAGCTGTCAACGGGTTTGTCATGCCTTTACCAACTACCGTTTGAGTTGGGCTAGCCATGCTATTCCCCTCAGCATGATGAGTTGTCGAAGACTTATGTAAAAGCCAACATTTTCCTCTATCCTTAGCCGTTGGAGGCGTTGGATGTTTCCGATCAGAGGTGTATTTTTAACTTGATCGGTGGAAGAATGCTATCTAGGGATAGTATTTCTTCAGGAATTTGCCATTGATTGGCATCATGAGTGTATCGCCATTTGAGGTTATGAGGCGATACGATCCATTTGAGTAGACTGACTCTACTACAAACGGTCCTTCCCATTTGGGTTGGAATTTTCCTTTCGTCTTGTGCGTCATGACCATGGGTCTTCGGACGGCTAAGACGAGGTCGCCTTTCTTGAAAGTTCGGGATTTGACTTTCTTGTTGAAGGCTCTGGTGATACGAGCTTGGTAAAGCTCGATTTGTTGTTGGGCCTGCAGACGCTTGTCGTCCAAGGCTTCCAATTCTTGGAGTCGCTGTCGATGCTTCTCCTCTGTTGTCATTTCCGCTGTCAAGGCGACGCGAAGAGATGGAATTTGGATTTCCAGTGGAAGGACGGCTTCGCATCCGTACACCAAGGAAAATGGCGTGGCTTTAGTTGGGGTTCGCACAGTCGTGCGATAGGCCCATAAGCATTCGCCCAACTTATCGTCCCAGTCTCGTTGACTTTTCGAGACGAATTTCTTGAGAAGCTTGCCAATAGTCTTATTGAAAGCTTCTGCGAGGCCGTTAGCGGGCGGATAGTATGCCGTTGATGACACACTCTGGATTCTGAACTTGGCGCAGAATCTCTGAAAAGCCTGGCTGATGAACTGGGGTCCATTGTCATGGACAATCCGCCGAGGCACACCGAACCGGTAAATAACGTGATGTTTCACGAACTTGATCACGTTAGAAGATTTCACCTCTTTCAAAGGGATAGCTTCGGCCCACTTTGAGAAGTAATCGGTTATTGCTAGGATGAACCGATGTCCCTTTGATGATGGTGGGCTGATAGGACCAACCACGTCCATCCCCCACATTTCGAACGGCCAGGTAGAGGTCGTAGAGTGGAGGTATCCTGATGCTTGATGGATGAAATCGCCATGTATTTGACAGGCGTGACATCTTTTGGCATAGGCAACAGCATCGGCAACCATCTTGGGCCAGTAGTAACCCAATCTTTGGAGTCGGTTTGCCAGCTTCGGGCCAGGTTGATGAGCTCCACACGTACCATCGTGGGCTTCTTTCAACACTTCGTGGGCTTCTTTTGATGAGAGGCACCGGAGTAAGATCCCGTCATGCGATCTACGATACAATGTTCGCGAAATCGCATTGTAGTAGAATTTGGAGGCTTTCCTTCGGATGGCAGCCGCCTCCCTGGTGTCTTCGGGCAAGATGCCGTACAAGACAAAATCAATGTAGGAGAATCGCCAGTCTTTAAGCTCTGGATCGGTTGACACTTCAAGTGTTTCTTTACCGCGACGATCTCCCGTTGACCTCTGGTAGTCTCCGAGGGGACTTTTTGGGCAGTATAGGTCGTGGCTATAGACGAATACCTTCTCCATTGCTCCGGCTGGAAGAGCTAAGGAGGCAGCAAGGGATGCAAGTGCATCTGCATGCGCATTTTGCTTGCGCGGTACATGGTCGATGTAGAAGTTTGAAAACCTCTCGGCCATGTGGATTGTCGCGTTGTAGTAGGGTACTAGATCTTCATGCTTGACCTCATACTCTCCGCGAACTTGGCTGACGATGAGTTTAGAATCACCGTATGCCTCGAGATTTTTAACGCCAATCTCATCGGCGAATTGCATCCCAATCAAAAGAGCGTTGTATTCCGCCACATTGTTGGAACAGGGCTCGGTTAACGAGATAGCTCGGGGAATCACGTAATTTTATGGGGAGACGAGTACCACTCCTACCCCCGCTACTGTGTGTCCCTTCGGGCTTGCCCTTGATGCACCGTCGAAGAAAAGTTGCCATACTTGACTTTCGAACGGTGTCTGAGCTAGGCAGACTTCGGCGACCTCATCTGGGAGATCCTCGTAGAGTTTGGCTGCCCTGGGATCTGGGTGTTCAGCTAAGAAGTCCGCCACCGCTTGTCCCTTAATAGCCTTTTGTGACAGAAAATGCATCTCATATTGTGATAGCAATATGGCCCATTTTGCCAGCCGGCCATTTAGTGAAGAAGGCTTTGTCATGAGTAACCTCAGGGGGTTGACTTTGGATATGACATTTATGGTTTGGCCCACCAGATAGTGTCGCATTTTCTGAATGGCGAACACTAATGCCAAACATTCCTTCTCGATCGGGTTATACCGATGTTCGGCTCCGATCATCGTTCTACTTAGGTAGTAGATTGCTTGTTCTCGCCCCTGGTCATCATTCTGAGCTAGTAGAGCTCCCAAAGAATGATCCATTGATCGGACGTACACCAGGAAAGGTTTTCCGGATACCGGAGCTGCCAGGACTGGTGGTTGGGTGAGGTAGTGCTTGATCTCCTCAAATGCTTGCTGGCAAGCGTCGTCCCAAATGAACGAAACGCCCTTCTTCATCAGCTTAGCGAAGGGTTGGCATCTCCCGGAGAGATTTGAAATGAATCTGCGGATGTATGCCAATCGTCCTTGTAATCCTCTGAGCTCCTTGAGGCTTCTGGGGGGTTGCATCTCTTGGATAGCACGGACTTTCTCCGGATCCAAATGGATTCCTGTGGAAGTCACAACAAACCCTAGGAATTTGCCACTGGCTACCCCCAGGAAGGACTTGGTGGGGTTCATCTTCAATTGATGAGCCCGCATGATGTCGAAGACCACCCTCAGGTCTGCTATGTGATCACCTTTAGTGCGGCTTTTCACCGCGATGTCGTCGACATAACATTCCACCGTTTTGCGTATCTGCCGATGGAAAATGGCATTCATGGCCCTTTGGTAGGTTGCCCCCGCATTTTTCAGACCGAAGGGCATGACGGTGTAGCAATATACCCCTAGAGGTGTCCTGAAGGAGGTGTGCTTTTCGTCATCGGGATACATCTTGATTTGATTATATCCTGAGAACCCGTCCATAAAGGACATTCGCTCGAGTCCACAAGTATTGTCAATCATGACATCTGTGATTGGCAATGGGAATTTGTCTTTGGGGCAGGCCTCGTTTAGATCACGAAAGTCGATGCAGATCCGGATCTTCCCGTTCTTCTTGGCGACGGGTACGATGTTGGCTACCCAGTCGGGATGTTGTTCCTCCCTGATAAAGCCGAAGTCAATAAGCTTCCTAACTTCTGATTGGATTGCCTCCATTATTTCGGGACGGAACCGTCGCTGCTGTTGTTTAACAGGCTTCATGTCCGGATTGATGTTGAGGCGATGCATAGCCACTTGAGGATCAAGTCCAGGCATGTCCTCATAATTCCAGGCGAAGACATCTATATACTCTTGTACAAGAGATATTAAATCCTTCTTCTCTGGAGGCGACAGGCCGTCACTTATGAAGATGGGTTTAGGATTGTCTTCATCTCCTAGGTTGACTTGAACAACCTCGTCTTCTGTGGGTGGCTCACGCTGTTCAAAGCGGATGTCCCAAAGAGCATTCAAATGTTTGATCCAAGGATCTGTATCAGATTGGATCATTTCTTCATCTTCATCCTCCAGATGGCTTGTCGAAACCATGTTTACTGAAAGCCCTTTGAAGATGTTGCCGACACTGACATCTGATTCCCATGACGTGTCTGATGAGCAGTCATGACTTGACAGTCTCTCCGAATCAGAGGCTGATGGCACTGGAGTTGATATATAGCCCAACCCCCGGCGCGTCTGATGATAGTAATCAGGGGTTTTCCCTTTCGATACAAAGGATCGAAGCAGTGTTCTTCTTCCTTTTCCGAAGTTCAACCCAGGCCTGTTGGTTAGATCATACCCCATGCGCTTCATCATCTTGAGCGTTCTCGGTTCATAATGATCGAACTGAGGGGATTCATCCTCACCTTCCGATTCTTCGTGGGGCATTGGTTCAGACGCGATTCGCCCAAAAAGTATTGGTCTTTGGCCTTTTCGTCTGGCTGGAACCATGAATACAGACTCTTGCGCGTCTCCATTATCCTGGTACGTCCCGAAGGATGATTTTATTGGTACATGCAATGATGTCAAAGCATCCATTGCCGACCAGACATCCTCATCTACGTCGGTACTAGTATCCGACGGTATTGAATCAGACTCACACGCAGGGAAATACGCGAAATCTAAATCTTCATTAATATACCAACCGCCTGCATCGTCGGTGGTATCAACATCGAGCTTATTAGTGCTCTTTACAATGGGCTCCAACTCCCACAGGCACTCTTCTTTCTCAGGCTCAATGTCAGCTTCATTACCAGAGTCTGGCTCCTCTGGTTGTGGGGTTTCATTAGTCTCCTCCGGATCCTGATATAAGAGGGAGTCCGTGAAATAATTTTCAACCCCTTTAAACGGATGCCTTTCGGCAATCAACGTTCGGACCTGTCCACTCTCGTCAATGTATTTCATGACTTGGTGGAGAGTAGAGGGAACGATGGAATTGCGGTGAATCCATGGTCGTCCCAGCAACAGGTTGTAGGAGGTGTCCGCGTCAATGACGTAACACGTCACTTCCGACTTGAGGCTCCCGATCTGGCATTTGAGCTTGATCTTCCCCATCGGGCGGGAGCTGTTGGCATTAAACCCGTAAATAGTCGTCTGGGTAGGGCTCAGACGATGGGTAGGAATGCCTAGAAATTGCATAACCCGGCGAGGTATGATACTCAGCGCGGACCCTGGGTCTACCTGGATGCGGTTCACCTCGGATGACCCAATATACCCTGTGAAGTATAGGGGTCGGTCATGCTTCCCTTTAACCTGCATGTCGTCTGTTGTGAAGGTGATGCAGGGAGCATTTGGGGAGGCGTGGAGGCAATCCTCTACATCTTCCTCCCTTGGCACACGAGTCATGAAGACCTCAGCGTTTGCCAAAGCTTCTTGTAGAGCCTCTCTGGTTGACTTTGATAGCCTCAGGAGTTCATACAAGGTGATGCGTGCCGGGATGTTGGCTAGTTGAGCCAAGACGTCGAAGCGGTAAGGTGTCGAGGATCCTTCCGTTACACCTTTCGCAAGAACTCGAGAAAACCGAGTTTCTTTCTGTTTCTCCCCAGGCTGTTTAGAGGAGGGCTTGGCTGGTTCCACGGCTGGTTGCGGAGAAGCCGCTGCTGTCTCGCCGTACTGCTTCAAGTATGCCTGTCCTGAACGGGTCCCCGCCGTAGGTTGGCTGGGCTCTGCGGCCAGGACTATTGTTTCCTCTTCTGAGTCAGTCAGCGAGGGAACATCAGTGTCCGCTTCTCGGAGGAAGCGCATATCACATGGCAGGATGAAGCCTTCCCTTTGCCTTTGGACTTCCTGTTGGTCACAGTCGTCCATTGTTGCTTGTCGACGAGGTCAGGGTGGACCCACATGATTTCCCCTCGAGGTGTAGGGACGGGTACCAAGCCTTTCTCCTGCTGCTGATGAGGGTCTGTGTTGACCACCCTCAGTTCTCCTTTCGGGACAGAGATCACCCCCACGGGTGTCGGGGGTCGTGTCCCAAACTGGAGAATCGACGTCATGTTGGCCGTCATCTTCTTCTGCTCCGGTCGGAGTTTTAATACCTCCGCGTCAATCAGAGCTTGAAGGATGTCCTTAAAGACGTAGTAGCTTTTGGTAGGATGTCCGAGCATCCTGTGGTATAAGCAGTAGGTGGGATTGTCGGTCTTGCCGACTTCCTCCGGGCGCCTAATTTCAGGGAGCTTCAGTCGATTGCTCTTGTTGAGTAGCTTGAAGAGCGAATCGACGTGTTCCTCCTTGAAGGAATACTGCTTGTTGGGGCGTGGCTGGCTTGAAGAGCCACTTGCCCTGCCTGTTTGAGGTTTGGTGGGAGATTTGGTCTCCGTCGCCAAATTATCCTTCCGCTTCGTCTGGAGGGAGGTGTCTGGTGCACGCCTTGTCGACCTCTCTGGCCTGGGCTTGCCTTCTTCCGCTCTGACGCGGGCGACAATCTCCTCAGCCTGTTCACCTTGCTGGACTAATTGTTTCCAGGTGCGGCTTTCAGCAACTCCTATTTGAGCAAGGAGTGAGGTTTGGAGATTATGGCGACATGTTTCCACCAGGGTGGCCTGGGTCATACCGCTTGGACATCGGAGTGCCATGTTCCGAAATCTTTCTACGAAAGACTTGACGGACTCTCCCTTTCGCTGTTTTGTAGCTAAAAGGGTAGGCATTGTGACCTCCGAATCATCTTCGAAGAAGCGTGTCAGAAACAACTTCTCCAAGTCGCCCCAGTTCTTGATTGAACCTTCTGGGAGCTTCATAAACCATTCAAAGGCTAACCCTTTCAGGGTGCCGATGAATAGGCGTGCCAGGATGGCATCGTTATCTACCACATTCCCGGTCTGGGATTTGAAGTAGTAGATATGCTGGTTGGGTGACCCCTTCCCGTCGAATGCTTGGAGAGTTGGAGCCTTGAACTTAGGAGGGTACGGGACTAAGTCCCACTCGGCCGGATAGGGCCTGACTACTCCAGCTTCTTGGAGGCCTTTACGGTTGGTAAGGGCCTCGAGGCGCTGCTCCAGTTGACTCATTCTTTTAGCATGAGCCTTTCCCGGGGTCTGGTCACTTCTTGCCTGCGACGAGGGCTTGGACACATCCGAGGTAGATCGTCGTGTCTCGTCAGAAGATTCGGAGGGTGGGCTTCCTCCCTTTCTCCCTTTCCCCTTCGGTCGTCTAGGAGGAGATCTCGCTCTTTCTTCAAGCAATTTCTCAAGCATATGCTTGAGGGAGTCAATGGATCTCTGTTGAGAGGCGATTATATCCATCTGGTGCTTCT
Source organism: Agave tequilana (assembly GCA_038442645.1). Lineage (NCBI taxonomy): Eukaryota > Viridiplantae > Streptophyta > Magnoliopsida > Asparagales > Asparagaceae > Agave > Agave tequilana. The sequence continues at coordinate 209,130 of JAVJIF010001485.1, forward strand.
GCGTCTGCTCTAAACGCCTGGTCGTCTCCTCAGGAGTGTCGGCCATGTAGGCGGAAGCCTCCTTCTCGACGGAAGAGTTTGAAGCCTGCGACTCCACTATAGCGGAGTGAGAACCACCCATTCTAATGCCGCGGGCTAAGGCATTATAGTCAATTGGGGGAATGGCCCCTGTCCGGGTGCGAGTGTGTTGATACACCCCCTCTGGCTCAGAGAGATTCCTCTGAGTTGTCCATTAGTTGTTTCCCCTTGCTTCTGCTAGTCATGTTTGCAGTAAGCTCCGGGTATTCAACATCTGAGAAGGTTCTCCTCCTGTGGGAGCGTCTTCTTTTGGCTGACGGGGGAATCAGGGTCAGCTGTCTAATTAAAGACGGCTGTTGCACGCCTGACTCGCAATGGCATCCAGAGAGCATCTGGATGAGCTGTTGACAGCAGCATGGAGAAGTGGTCTGATTGGCACTCCTTTTCCTTGTCAAATAATCCCTCAAATCTGTGGGAGGGGGATTAAAGAGACTGGTCTCGCAACGTGGACGACGGGAGACAGTCATGTGCTGTTCAGCCTGGACACAGGTTTCAGAAACGCGGCTGTTGCGTCGCGGCTGCGTCACGCGCATCTGGCGTCTCTGTTGATATGAGACGCGACTTTCGCGTTGCTGTCTGCTGCGTTGGAGCAGAGAGACTTGGGAGAGAGTGGGCTGCTGGGCCCCACGCCTGTGGGCGCGTGCTTCCTGCGTTTGACGAGACGCAGAAGCTTCGCTTTGGCGTTTGGCAAGTTGGTCTCCAGAAGGCCCAACTTGGGGAGTCTCGCGTTTGGGTCGCCAAACGCGGATCTCTCGCACTGGACGAGGTGCGGGCAAGGCATCGGATCGTACGCTGCGTTCAACCCCAGTCAGAAAACCAACGGTTCCGACCGAGTGTTTACGCGCGCGTCTTCTCTGTCGACGCTCAGCATTCCGATTGCGCCGTGGAGGAAGAGAGAAGCCAACAACTTCCTGGTTTGTAGAACCAGGGGTGTTTGCCACGCGGGTCTCCTGAGAGACGCTGACGCGGGCGTTCTGTGCGACACGGTCGATCGCACCAGTAGATGTGCCGGGGACCACGCGAGCCTTCAGAGAGGCGTTGGCGCGTGTGCTCTGCGCGACGCGGTTGATCGCCGTAGAGGTGTCTGAGGTTACGCGGGCCTTCTGGGAGGCGTCGGCGCGTGAACCAAACTTGGCACAGTGGGCAGCAGGAGCACCCGACAGAGCCTCAGATTGGGCTTCAGGGGGCTGTCCACTTGAGACCCTGCGGCAGACGCGGGTCTTTGGGCTCTTGGAGCCAGAAGAGAGGAACTCTTCATACTTCGCCTGGTCGAACTCGACGACGAGGGATTCGACCATTTTCCCCTTACGGAGAACGTCATCTTGCACCACGGTGCGCTCGTCAGTAACGAAGGTATTCCCCAGCGGAGTCGCCATCTCTTGTAGGGGCCGGAAAATTTGGTGGTCGGAGAAAGTGGTTTTAGCTGTAAAAGATTTCCTTGATTCAAGCGAAACGATTACAACCAAAAGAACTACTCTTCCCTCTTTTCCAGTTACAAGGGAGGGAGGATGTCTGAATCTTCCCTTTGTTTAAAGCTGGGTTCTTCGTGTGGCGATGGAGAGTGAATCTTGTTCTCCGTTGACCAGATGACCGTCCTGGACCGTCGGGGGTCTTCTCTTTGGTCGGTAGAAAGAGTAACTCAGCTCCGTCTACCAAAACTCTCAAAGAGGAGGTAGGCGAAGAGCGGCTAGTACTCAGTAAGCTCGCTGAAGAGTCTCCTCCCTCTGTCTGTTGTTGAAGTCGTGCTTCCCTCTTGATGATCCTCTTGCCTGGATTCGATCGATTTTGATGATGCCTTGACCTTCTTAATTTTCGATCTTTCCCAAGTTTTGATCTTATCTCAAAGCTCTCTCCTTTCTCCAAGCTTCGATCCTCTCTTCATAGCAAACAAGGCTATTTATAGGGGTCTCAGGGGGTGAAGGTGCCTCCTGAAAACGCTCCCGAATGAGGGGCCACTACCCGCTACATGCGCGGTGACTGGCCCCGCAATCAGGGCAGTTGCAACTGAGACGCGGGCGTTGGGCCAAACGCGCCTTGAAGTTTGAGACGCGGGCTTCGGGCCTTCACGTCTGGATGCTGAGGCGCGGGCGTCGGGCCGACGCGCCTTGATGCTGAGACGCGGGCTTCGGGCCGACGCGCCTTGATGCTGAGACGCGGGCTTCGGGCCGACGCGTCTTGATGCTGAGACGCGGGCTTCGGGCCGACGCGTCTGATCGTTGAGACGCGGGTGTAGAGCCAACGCGTCTTAATGCTGAGACGCGAGCAACGATTCCTCGCGTCTAGAGCTTGAGACTCTGCTTCCTTAATGGCTGGTCTGTTAGTCATTTTAGACAGCCTACAATCATGGATCTTTCTCTTGTCATGAAGCTAGCAAGGAAAGGACATTCTCTTCAAAACTCCTTTGACCCAGCAAGGCAAGTGTTCCTTTTTTGTCTGCCTCTTATTATGTTCTTGATGTTTAGGAGTTTACACAAGAATAGAAATATGACTTTGTGGTTGATTTTCACGCTTAAATTTTTCTAAGTTAAGTCTATATGTATCCTATAGTCAGTAGCACATACCGATGTGAATATAGAATGGTGTGAATTGATAAAAATGCAATTTTTATGAGATATGTAGAAGAGACGAACTAAAGACGAAATCTTTATATTGAAAGAATGTTTAATTTTAATTGAGATTTATACATGTTCTGCATGAGTTTGATAAGTTATATATACATGAATAATTTGTTTGAATTCTATATATGGTGATTTGCGTACTATGATTTATATGAAATGGTGTATCTTGATATTTATGTGTGTTTACATTGTATACATTCGTGGTTGCGGAGAAGATACAAATAGTATATGTATGTGTTACATTCGTGGATGGAAGATATGTGAATGCTAGATGTGAATGAGTTATAGACATTCATGGGTTAGGGGATCGTGAATGAACACCATTCGTAGATGGAGGGAATTATGATTGAGGGTACTCATGGATGGGGATTACAAATGAGGCTATTCATGGATGAGGGGAATGCGAATGATGGTTTATATGGGGAATTTGAGATGTATTTGTTCAGTTCATGTTGTACAAGTGGTATTTGTATTGAATGATTGCATTTTCGTAGTATTAGAAATTTGCCGTGTATCAAACATCATGCACATTCACTTTTGTTGCTTATCAAGATTATATGATATCATGTTCACTACCTTGCTATTCTTTTTTCTTTATGTATGTGTACCTCTATTAGTTGCCTCCTTGGCCTAGTATTGAGTCACCCTCAGGATCATCATGGTCGGAAGGTACCCATTTGATGATAGACTTGTTGGCATTTTAACGCCCATTGATTTATTATTTTTCAGACTATTTGCAGGGCATCCAGAGAGACAAAAAGTGACGAAGATGTTGGTAGCAGCTTTCCTGTTAATAGTTAGACAGTGTGCTCTATAAAGAGTCATTCCTTTTATATTCATGTATCTTTTTTTGGTATTATATATGTTGTAAGCTACCTTGAGGCCGAGAGCCTGAGTAATATTGTATATGTTTTAGATTTAGTTTCTATATGTTGAGACACTTTGTGTATGACATGTATTTCTCTACCATGTTAGATTTCTACCTATATGATTTATTTCCTACCATATATTCATATTTAAATTGCCTGAGTTATGTATCATATTATAACGACTCTAAAGTTCATGCCCAGATTGCAGTCTTATAGACGTAACTAGTTTCTAAAAATTTGGGGCATTACATTCGGAACTTGCCTACATTCTTGGGATAGAATGGAGAAGAAATCTTATTCAACCAACAGAGTTATAAAGGTTACAAAGATGATCCGAAGATTCAACTAGAGAAACTACGCAATAGGTCACATAAATCTCACAAACTAACCCTAGAACTCACAATACAGTTCACCTCTCTCAAAAGGTTACGATCAATAGAGACAATATCCCTCTTTATATAGCCAGAGAATCCATGAAGAAAAAAAATCAATAGATCTGAATTTGGATTAGAAATGAATCTTGAATCCAACTAGAAAACAATCTATAATCTAACGAATCCATTACGGCTGCCTACGCACTTCCTGCCTAAGGGATAAAGCCACAAGTAGTTCATCCAAAAGAGCTCCATCGAGCTCAACCAACTGAAACTAATTTTGCAGCAATGAACCCAACCGACTGAGTCATATGAACCTCACCATCTAGATTGCCATGGAGAATAACGGTCTTTAACTTGAGCTAATCTAGCTTACCAATTTAAGATTCACGCTTCTTCACCCACTTTCGCGCATTCAACTTGATTCCTATGGATGCAAACAAATCAACCTATTTAGCATCCAACACAATTACACGGTCTCCACCCAGTATCATATTCGATGAGGTCCCAACTGATACCAAATCAACTGGAGACTGTGGAGTAGCATCAACTTTCACCCGCTGCGATACATCTTTGGTCTTCATCCTCTCCACCTGCTGAGAGACTACTTCAACAATGAAGCCTCATTGAATATGACATACCTGCTCAACACAATCTTCTTATTTTCGGAATATCATAACTTGTAGGCTTTCAAGTTTTTTTTAACTCCCAAAAATGCAAACTTCTTTGCTCGCGGATTTAACTTATCATTTTTGACACTGAAGTAGACTGGATATCCAAATACCCATAGAAAATCATAGTCTTAAACTGCTCCATCCGACCAAGTATTAAAAGAGTTTTACCTCCTATCGCAGTCGACGACAAACAATTCGTGAGATGGCTAGCATACACCAATACCTCAGCCCAAAATAATTTGTCTAATGATGCGTTAAACAATAAATACCGAATTCTCCAGCAAGGAACTGCTAATTTTTTTAGCCATCCCATGTTTTTCAACTGTGAAGTGAATACCAATACCATTGTTCTAACCAAATTAAAAGAATAGATCCTTGCACTCCCCAACATGATCAAATTGGGGCACCTTGATCTTCTTGCCAATCTATTACTCCATCAATTTTTCTTGCCAATCTGTTCTCCATCAGTTTTTTCCACTTCATCAACATATTTAGGACTTCAAACCTTAGTCTCATAGGGTATACACAACAATACCTTGATAAATCATCAACAAAAGAGACAATGTACCGATGGTCTCCAAGTGATGCAATCTTTGTAGGACCAAACATCAACGTGAACATAATTAAGAAGACCTTCCGAGCGGTGAGTGACGATGCCAAATTTCACCTTGGTCTTCTTGTCCAGAACATAACATTCACTAAATTCTAAGTTGTAGGTCAACACACCTTCCAATACTTCTGCTTCGCCAAAGCTTGCAAAGAATGCAAACCAACATGTCAAAGCTTCTACTGCCCTAACCTGGTAGAATTGCAATCCAACTATTTTGAAATACCTAAAGTTTCAGTGACTGCAGTACTCAAGTTGTTGCATGGAATTCCCTTCAAATCCACCAAAAAGCTACTGGACATCTTAAGAATGCCTTATTTAAGAGCCCTCCAAAGGCCCTGCACCTCAAAAGCTCCAATCGAGGTAAGGTTGTTCTTCAACTAAGGAACAAACCTCACATTCTTCAACTTATTATCTCATCAAAGAACTTGATTCGAACTGTACCTATCACTTCAATGTGTGTCCATCTCAGAATGACACCAAGTCTCCATCTAGTTTTTCAAAACAAGCAAACCACTCCTGCTTGGGACAAACATGATAGATAGCACCCTATCCAAAATCCACTCATATTAATCAAAATAGAAAACAATAGGGGTGATAGAAAGTGAAAATTCCGATGAGTCAGAATCAATACCTTTTGCCCCTAATTTTTGTCCCTTCTCCTTCTTGAGCCTTCGACAATCAATCTTTAATGTCCTTCCTTGCAGAATCTGATTATTAGTTATGGACTTACCAACATCTCTCTTGCCCTTTTGATGTTTAAGAACTCATCCCTCTTATAGTCAATGTTAATGTTGTTGTGCTACTGGAAGAAGACTTCTTGTCCTTCCTCCTTTCCTTGTGATTCACAAGAGCCGCCGAGACATGATTGTAGTTAAGTGATGCTTTCTCATTAATCAGGTTAGAACGAAGGTCTCATACTCTTCACCCATAAGAGAGCTCAAAAGAATCAACGCCTTATCCTCGTTCTTAATAACCTCAACGACGTTAGTTAGGTCTACAAGAAGCTTTGTATAGTTATTCATGTGATTACCAATGGAGATTTCTTTCTTCAACTGGAAAAAGTATAGCCTCCTCTCTAGTTGCAACCAATTCTCAATACTCTTCATCTGGTACTCACTTTCAAGGATCTCCCAAATCTTCTTTGTGAAAGTCTCGTTCATCACATGATACTTAGTATCTTGTGACAAACAATACCTAATGATGCCACACGCCATATGATTCGTCTTATTTCAATTCTACTCTGAAGTCTCTGCTGTATTCTCTTGTAAAAGCAACGGTCCTCCCAATTCTATGCGTTCAGCTCATCATTCCCTCACATCTCCACATGCCAAAGTTGTTCGTATCATCAAACTTCATCACGTTGATCTTCGACTGGTGGATGTTCACAGTCTTCACCGTGGACTGATTAACCTCGACCAAATATCCTCCAAAAAGCACCAATGACAATGCAGAAAACTAAACATAAATAGATCCAAGTAGATAAATATCGAAACTTTACCTCAAAATGAAACCCTACACAAGTTTTTGAACGATTTACTCCACCAAATCTGATCCCAATGAACAATCCAACGCTATTCCGAGATCGATACACGATTTTCGCTAAGCTGACCATGATGTTCTTGGATCAACACACAATTCCTAGCCAAACCTGGGAAGCTCTGATACCACTTGTTGCACCCTCCAGAAGAATTTTCACAGTGACACCCCTATCACTGGAGATCAGTGTTCCAATGCCAAGTCAATCACCAAACAATATAACACGAATACAAATACAAAAAAGAAAGCGAGGATAAATGAATTGACAAGGTTCGACAACTTGCCTATACGGGGCAGAAAGAAGGAGATCTTATTCAACTAACAAAGTTTTAAGGGTTACAAAGAAGATCCGAAGATTCAACTAGAGAAACTACGCACTACGTGCAATATCCTGATTCCACAATAAGTATCATTTTACGTTTTTCGATGTTTCGGTCTTGTACATGTCATTTCATATACTTATTTTTCCCTGTTTGATCTAAAATTTTTGCACAAGCTTCTAGACTGAACCTGAAATCTGTCCTAGAAAATTTCAATATTTTTCACTTTATTTATCTATTTAAATAAATATTTTCTCTTTCCTCCTATTTTCATTTTCTTTTCTTTCTAATTTCAATCCTTTTCAACTTTTCTCATTTTTATTTTTTTAATATTTTCTAGTGGACATTTAAACATAACCTCTCAACAATCTCATTTTGCATTTCTAATTCTTTCTTTTTTCTTTTTTTCCTTTTCTTTTTCTTTTCTCCAAGTTTCTACACACTTCCATGGCTTCCCATGGAAGACACCTCCCTAGCTTCTCATGCAAGCTTCCTCCACTCTCTAGAACACTCTCTCACTCATCCTTATCACCCCAAAACCAAACTCATCCTTTCCTCCCTCATTTTCTCTCCATTTCGGTAATATCCTTACTTTAAAATATTGTATTTTTATTTTTCTAAAGTATTTATTTTCTTTTACTGGTGATATTATTATTATTTATTAACTTGAGTTACAGTACAAATTATTTTAAGATAGTGAATGGTATTTTGGCCTTATAATTATATTAAGCATTGTTAAGTATTATCATTTTAATTACTAACTAGTATTTTTCCCATTACTATGTTACTAGTATTATTATTATAGTTGCTATTATTGTTAATATTGATATTGTTATTATTCTTGTTCATATTGTATTGTTTTAGTCATTATTATTAATGATAGTATTTTTATCAAGTATTATTAGATAAGATTTTTAATGTTAATAATTTTATTATTATTACTATTGTTGTTATCATTATTGTAATATTATTGTTAATTATTATTATGATATTTTTAATCACTATTAATAGTATTATTATTTTCATTCAAGCCCAATAAGCCTAACTCATTCTCTTTTTCCTTTTTGTTTTCTTTTCCCTTTTATTCTAAGCCTACATGAGCCAAGCCCACTTCCTTATTTTCATCCTTTTCTATTTCTCTTTAAGCTAAAAAAAAAACTAAGCCCACAAGCCCACTATCTATTTTTCTTATCTTTCATATTATTTATTTCTCTTAACTAAAGCTCAATAATCTCTAACCCATTACCATGAGATCCTTACCCATTAACCCAAATTCTAATCCTAATTTAAATCCTAATAAAAAAAATCATATTTAAATCAAAACTCTTTGAGATTTTTTTGCAACCTTCCATTCTTATCTAAATTGCTAAATTAAGTAATCTAACTAATTGGAATTCTAACTTACTAAATTAAGCAATCTAAACCTAATTAGAATTCAGGTTCCTAAAATACCTAATAATCTATATAAAGACCCTAAACTTCTTCTCTTTTTCTACCTCCAAAAGAAAATATGACCTAACTCTCCCCATCTCTTTTTTTCTCTTCTACCTCAAGAGAAACCCTAATCCAACTCTTTCCACTTTCATCTTTCTTTTCTCCTCATGAACAAAAGATCTTGAAGTGCAAATTGAGGAGCATGCTAGGGAACAAAAAAATCAAGTAAGTAATTTATTTTATCAAAATTTATTTGATATAAATTGTTTATTAAAATCATATCCTACTATAGTCTCCATGAATATTTTTATATATCAAAACCCAATCTATAATCCAACTAAAATAACATGTAGATATATCAACTCATAATTTAATTTAAATAATTTTCTGATATAAAAAAAGAATTTTAAAAAAAAAATTGCCACTGCAGCTTGTGCACTGCACAGACCCACTAGGGTCTGTACAGGGCCTGGTCTGGCTTGGCTCTGGCTGGCCCGGGCCTGGTTGCCCGGGCTGGCCCGCGTGGGAGCGGGCTGGGCTGCACAGGGCAGGCCTTGTGCAGCAACTTTCAGAGGGAAAAAAAATTCTACAGAGGCCCATTAGTTGCTTTTCAGCCCAGCTTTGCATGGGCTGTACCCTTCTGGATCCACACCCGCACAACAAACCCGACCCAACAGAAAAATTCCAGACTTGTTAACCTGCAGAAAAATAATTAAAATAATTAGTTAAAAATATCAAAAAAATAGAGAAAAAATATAAATAACAATCTACACTACTTCTACTTTTCATGATAAAATTTTCATAAGTATAGCAACATAAATTAAATCAAATTACCCCCTTTAAAGTCAGTTTTGTTAAATGGTAAATTCGAACCCGTTACGAAATTTAATGTTAAAAAGTTTTTAAAAAAACCCCAACAAAAGAGAATTTAAAATTTGATAAATTAAACTTATTAATTTCATGTAACTTAAAAGATTATATCCCCGATCTTAAGCTAATTAATCAAGATTAAATAAATAAAAGATCCTAACAATTCCTATTGAATAATTCATGTAGATTTATCAAGGCCTTGTAATTTCAGTGCTCTAGACTTGGGATGGATCTCAGGTGAGTGTCACTTCTTTGTTTAATTTTATTAAATTTTATTGTGAGTGTCACTTCTTTGTTTAATTTTATTAAATTTTATTGTGAGTGTTCGTTATTGTGTATTTACCGTTGTCGGTATGCCTTGCATGTTACACTTATCATTTCATATGACTTTCTATTAAATTTTACCAGTTTGATTACTTGTACCACTTCATAAAACATCCATGATTGTTCATTTTAATTACATAGTTGATAGGAACTTGTATCAGTGCCATTTCATGTGTTGGTAGTTTGTTACTTTTGGCTTAGGCTTAGTTTTGATATAACTTAGATGGTGACTCATTTCGATCCATTGGTTAGTTGGTCCGGATCATATTTGAGGACAGATGACTTGTTTCATGTAGAGTACTTCTTAAACTTGTTATTCTATCATTTGGTAATAACTTAGGTGATGATTCATTCGGGTATTGATGACAGACATGTTATGATGCAACTTTACTAAGAGATCGGATTACTTGATGCTTAGATCAGTATATAGACTCAGTATTTAGATGTGACTGTTTTAGTTGGGTTGTGATTTGATTGATCTTGAGTTAGAGTTGATCTGAAATTTTACATTCTTTATAATAAAGCCTGATCTGCATTAAGATAAGGTTGATGTAGCTGGATTTATATATGTGAATATTTGAGATTTATTTAGGTGATATTTTGTTGATATTAAGTAGCAGAAGTAGATATTCTAAACTATATGTTGTTTGAGGATGATTCCCTTACTTCGCTATGATTTCAATATCTGTTGACTTATTGATCTCGAGGATATACCATGTGCTTCATGTTTAGTTACTGATCAATTCAGTTATGGAGATAGAGTTATTATGAGAGTGATTTCATTGATATCGGTGATTATGTTACATGTTCGGAATTTTATGATAATTATTGATCGATCTGATGTATTGATGACTTAGAGTATGGATATATCGATGACTTTGAGGATATTAGTTGATTACATAATTTGCCTGGATTATTCTATTCATGACAGTAGGTTATTACTCATCCTGATTATCTGGATTTACATGAGAAACTTAACCGATTATACTTGATATCTACCTGATAACTATCTTGTCCATGTTACCATTAATTGCTGGAAAAAATATTATTACACGGTAACAACACCCGCATGTTATACTTGTTACATATTCCTGTTATACCGGTATTCTGTTCACTGATATTATATATTCCTGTTGTACTGGTATTCTGATTACACATGTTGATATTGTTACCGTGACTACCACCGAGTTATCCCAGTAATTTAAATAACATGCACATTAAATAATCTTGATAAACTAATAACATGATATTAAACAACTTACACTTGGATTGGGGAGATTGATGGAGGAGACAACGTCTGTATTTTGGGTGGACCTAAGATTTAGGTTGCGCAGCCGAAAGAGGGTTCCACTGCAGGGTTCCCGTAGGGTGACCGGCACCCCGTCCTGTTCTTATTCCTGTTATACATGTTCCTGACTACCTTGCGGTAGGTCCTGGTTCAGCGCCAGGAGTCTGGGTCGTGGTCCCGGGTATGCACGGGACCCACCTAAAGCATGGACAATGTCTCCAACCGATCAGTTTCAATAAGTGAGGACATCGATTGGCATGTGTGGTAGGCGTAGTATGGGATGCGTCTATTACATGTGGCAATTAGTGTTCGCTGACATAATTAATAATAATAAACTGTTAATGTATTGTAACTAACCGTGATCACCCGACTGTATATCTATGTATAAACTGTGCTAGGTTATATCTTCAGATATTAGTTGCTTGTTTACAGTTGTGATAGTTGACTTTTATCTTCATTCATGTTGTTATGTAGTTATCTGTTTATCATGTTATTTAGTTATCTTCTGTATGTAGTTTATCGGGTTATTATTCTGTGCACATTATTTATATGCACGAGCTCTCCTCTTTACACACACACTCACCAGGTCGCTTTCTGACGACCCTGGATTTGCACGTCCAGATATTGGATGCTTTGTTTCTATTGTGCTGGTGTTCGATGAGACTGTACGCTTCGCGAAGAGATGGAGCTTCTCCCTATTCGATTCTGGTATTCTTATCTTTCTTGTATTCATATTATTTCCTGATTCTCGTTATATCAGATTCATTTGTTATTCCAGTTCTTTATTCATATGATATCATGTGTTAGATATATAATGTCATATTGCAGTGATATTGATTTATCATAATAGATTTTACAGCTTGTTCAGGTTACTTAGGCTTAGCGTATGTGCGTGGGTATTTTTCTCGCGTGCATACGCCGCCAACCTTTGTCGCGACTCCGTTTTCGCGTATTTTGGAAAGCGGGGCGTGACAGGGTTTTCTTGGTATCAGAGCCAGGTTCAATATAAGAAGAGAACTGGAACTTACAGGTAACTTGAAACAAGTTATATTTACACTGTAATTTACATGTACTATCCATACGATGATATTGACTCCATTTGGAATTGATCGTTCTCCCTATTGGAATCCATCTCTTGAATCTTTTGATATCCCTAATTTAACTTTTTTTCTAGAGTAATCTTGGTTTCATCTTGATTCCTACCCTCCTTTCGAATCTATTTTCCTAATTTTTTCTCCTGAGTTTGACCACTCCATGTTGAAGCCGGTAGCAGAGATCAGAGCGCGCAGCGGAAGCGTGGTGAAGCCGTGATGCAGTAAGAAGCGGTGTGGAAGCTTCATCTTCTTCCAAATTTGAATTTTATCATTCCCTACTTTATGAAAATTTCGAGGACAAAATTTTTGTTAAGGTGGGAAGAATGTAATATCCTTACTTTAAAATACTGTATTTTTATTTTTTTAAAGTATTTATTTTCTTTTACTGGTGATATTATTATTATTTATTAACTTCAGTTACAGTACAAATTATTTTAAGATAGTGAATGGTATTTTGCCTTATAATTATATTAAGCATTGTTAAGTATTATCATTTTAATTACTAACTAGTATTTTTCCCATTACTATGTTACAAGTATTATTATTATAGTTGCTATTATTGTTAATATTGATATTGTTATATTCTTGTTCATATTGTATTGTTTTAGTCATTATTATTAATGGTAGTATTTTTATCAAGTATTATTAGATAAGATTTTTAATGTTAATAATTTATTATTATTACTATTGTTGTTATCATTATTGTAATATTATTGTTAATTATTATTATGATATTTTTAATCACTATTAAAAGTATTATTATTTTCATTCAAGCCCAATAAGCCTAACCCATTCTCCTTTTCCTTTTTGTTTTCTTTTCCCTTTTATGCTAAGCCCACATGAGTCAAGCCCACTTCTTTGTTTTCATCCTTTTCTATTTCTCTTTAAGCCAAAAAAAAAAAAAAACTAAGCCCACAAGCCCACTATCTATTTTTCTTATCTTTCATATTATTTATTTCTCTTAACTAAAGCTCAATAATCTCTAACCCATTACCATGAGATCCTTACCCATTAACCCAAATCCTAATCCTAATTTAAATCCTAATAAAAAAATCATATTTAAATCAAAACTCTTTGAGATTTTTCTGCAACATTCCATTCTTATCTAAATTGCTAAATTAAGTAATCTAACTAATTGGAATTCTAACTTACTAAATTAAGCAATCTAAACCTAATTAGAATTCAGGTTCCTAAAATACCTAATAATCTATATAAAGACCCTAAACTTCTTCTCTTTTTCTACCTCCAAAAGAAAATTATGACCTAACTCTCCCCATCTCTTTTTTTCTCTTCTACCTCAAGAGAAACCCTAATCCAACTCTTTCCACTTTCATCTTTCTTTTCTCCTCATGAACAAAAGATCTTGAAGTGCAAATTGAGGAGCATGCTAGGGGATCAAAAAAATCAAGTAAGTAATTTATTTTATCAAAATTTATTTGATATAAATTGTTTATTAAAATCATGTCCTACTATAGTCTCCATGAATATTTTTATATATCAAAACCCAATCTATAATCCAACTAAAATAACATGTAGATATATCAACTCATAATTTAATTTAAATAATTTTCTGATATAAAACAAGAATTTCAAAAAAAAATGCCGCTGCTCTCGGCCAAGGCCGAGAGCAGCTTGTGCACTGCACAGACCCACTTGGGTCTGTGCAGGGCCTGGTCTAGCCAGGCCGCCCGGGCCAGGCCTGGCTCTGGCGGGCCCGAGCCTGGTTGCCCGGGCTGGCCCGCGTGGGAGAGGGCTGGGCTGCACAGGGGCAGCAACTTTCAGAGGGAAAAAAAATTCTACAGAGGCCCATTAGTTGCTTTTCAGCCCAGCTTTGCATGGGCTGTACCCTTCTGGATCCACACCCGCACAACAAACCCGACCCAACAGAAAAATTTCAGACTTGTTAACCTGCAGAAAAATAATTAAAATAATTAGTTAAAAATATTAGAAAAATAGAGAAAAATATAAATAACAATCTACACTACTACTTTTCATGATAAAATTTTCATAAGTATAGCAACATAAATTAAATCAAATTACCCCCTTTAAAGTCAGTTTTGTTAAATGGTAAATTCGAGCCCGTTACGAAATTTAATGTTAAAAAGTTTTTAAAAAAAACCCAACAAAAGAGAATTTAAAATTTGATAAATTAAACTTATTAATTTCATGTAACTTAAAAGATCATATCCCTGATCTTAAGCTAATTAATCAAGATTAAATAAATAAAAGATCCTAACAATTCCTATTGAATAATTCATGTAGATTTATCAAGGCCTTGTGATTTCAGTGCTCTGGACTTGGGATGGATCTCAGGTGAGTATCACTTCTTTGTTTAAATTTATTAAATTTTATTGTGAGTGTCACTTCTTTGTTTAATTTTATTAAATTTTATTGTGAGTGTTCGTTATGATGTATTTAGCGTTGTCGGTATGCCTTGCATGTTACACTTATCATTTCATATGACTTTCTGTTAAATTTTACCAGTTTGATTTCTTGTACCACTTCATAAAACATCCATGATTGTTCATTTTAATTACATAGTTGATAGGAACTTGTATCAGTGCCATTTCATGTGTTGTTAGTTTGTTACTTTTGGCTTAGGCTTAGTTTTGATATAACTTAGATGGTGACTCATTTTGATCCATTGGTTAGTTGGTCTGGATCATATTTGAGGACAGATGACTTGTTTCATGTAGAGTACTTCTTAAACTTGTTATTCTATCATTTGGTAATAACTTAGGTGATGATTCATTTGGGTATTGATGACAGACTTGTTATGTTGCAACTTTACTAAGAGATCGGATTACTTGATGCTTAGATCAGTATATAGACTCAGTATTTAGATGTGACTGTTTTAGTTGGGTTGTGATTTGATTGATCTTGAGTTAGAGTTGATCTGAAATTTTACATTCTTTATAATGAAGCCTGATCTGCATTAAGATAAGGTTGATGTAGCTGGATTTATTTTGTGAGTATTTGAGATTTATTTAGGTGATATTTTGTTGATATTAAGTAGCAGAAGTAGATATTCTAGACTATATGTTGTTTGAGGATGATTCCCTTACTTCGCTATGATTTCAGTATCTGTTTACTTATTGATCTCGAGGATATACCATGTGCTTCATGTTTAGCTACTGATCAATTCAGTTAGGGAGATAGAATTATTATGAGAGTGATTTCATTGATATCGGTGATTATGTTACATGTTCGGAATTTTATGATAATTATTGATCGATCTGATGTATTGATGACTTAGAGGATGGATATATCGATGACTTTGAGGATATTAGTTGATTACATAATTTGCCTGGATTATTCTATTCATGACAGTAGGTTATTACTCATCCTTAATATCTGGATTTTCATGAGAAACTTGACCGATTATACTTGATATCTACCAGATAACTATCATGTCCATGTTACCATTAATTGCTGGGAAAAATATTATTACACGGTAACAACACCCGCATGTTATACTTGTTACATATTCCTGTTATACCGGTATCATGTTCACTGATATTATATATTCCTGTTATACCGGTATTCTGATTACACATGTTGATATTATTGTTGGCCCAGAGGCCTTCCACTCTAGTTTTGATGATGATTAACTTATGTAGTTATGTGTACTAATAATCTTGTGATTTTAGCTTCAGATCTCTAATCAAGATGTTAGTAGGTGATTAGCTTCAACAAGATGGTTTGGAGGCTTTCACATGGTGATTCCAGAGCCCGAGCATAAAGATCATATATAGCACTCGTTGAAGTCTAGCTCGGTGAATCACGGTTTGGATCGAGTCGGCTTGGAGACGGCGCTCTACAAGAAGACATCGGTACCAAGTTTAGTTTTGGTTTTAGATCCATTTGCAAAGATTAGAATAGTATGATATGCTCAAGTTCACAACATACACGTTTCATGTTTTGAATATTGGTTTTCGATTTTTCCGTTTTTGGTTTAACCGATCTTGGTTTCATGAATAGATAGATTCAAAACAAGTTTACATGGTTTAATGTATATTAGATTTGGTCTATATACATGCATGCTTCAACTTCCTAGACAAACTTAGTTTTGACTTACTTATTCACGTGTTTTATGTTTTGGTATTTTTAACAAAACATATTTTGGAATTAAAGTCAAAAACATGGATATATATATGTTTCATGTATATAGGATTATATCCATATACATCATGCCTAAATGTTGTTTAATACTATGTTTTTGCATTTGGATGAGTTTTGGACAAAACGTATTTTCTATTCAAAAATTCTAGTTTTAGAAAATACGGTTTTTGGTTTTTGCCAAAATTTCTATAACACAAAAATGGTCCAAATTGTTTGAAATTTGTGTTGAAATTTTTAACACAAGTTTATATTTCAATGTAAAATGATAAAACTATTTTTGTGTAATTTTAGAGATTTTAAGGGAATTTTTAGAATTAAAAATAACATGTTTTTCTGATCAGAACTGCCTCTGCCAAGCTAGGTCGGTCGACCGGACGGTCGACCGTACCAAGTAGCCGGTCGACCGTAGCGGTCCACCGACGTGCACGGATACGTGCACGCTGGCTGCCCCATAAGCCGGTCGACCGCACGGTCGACCGACTGAGAGCAGGTTGCTCTCGAGTTGCTCCCGGTCGACCGAGCGGTCGACTGGCCAGAGAGCCGTTGCTCTCTGGTTCTGGGGCCGGTCGACCGGTAGCTGCCAGCGGTCAAAAAGTGACCGTTGGCCGGTCGACCGACCGGTCGACCGGTAGTTCATTTTGGCAGTTTTAGCTGCAAACGGCTATATTTTTAAAGGGGCTATAAATACCCCATTAATGGCCAGTTTTCACTAAGAATTTTTTGGACGAAATTTCTGAACTTTCTCTAGTGTTTTCACAAGTTTAAAAAGAGTTTCTTTGTGCTAAAAAGATCAATCTTTATTGTTTAAAAGTGTTTCATTATTTCAAAGAAAAATAGTCTTTTGGGAATTGATTTTGGTTCTATCATTCTATATCTTTGTGGTGATTTCCCAAGTGATTTTTCTTTGTTTTAAACACTTTGTTTTCTCCACACTTGAGCTACATCTACTATCTTATTCTATAGGATCCGTGTGTGGGAAAGAGATTGTTTGTGGCTGTTTGTTAGACCACCAAGTTGTAAACCCTATCTTAGCTTGGCTTTGTGCCTTTCCCTCATTGTGTTGAGGAGGTTGTGCTATTGGGTTGAATCCCTCAAGGTGTGAGGTGATCCTTGTGTAAGCTTTGTGCTAATCCCTCAAGTTGTGAGGTGATTGTTTGTTGGCTTGGTGTTGTGCCTCAAGGAGGAGGTTGTGTTTGTAAGGAGAGGAGTTGGGTACTCCTTGTTATTGTATTGCCCCAAATCCTTGGTGGAGGTTCTCTTTGTGGGAGTCCTGTGTGGACAAGCTAGTAGAGTTGAAATCCTTCTGTGTGAAGGCGGGGATGTAGAGCTGGGTGCTCGAACCTCGAAACATATCTTGTTGTTTGCGCTTGTTCCATTGGCTCTTACTCTCTCTCTCTTTATATTGTGCCTTGCATCATTTCATATTGTGCATTCATATTTATATGCTTGGCTTGGTTGTGTGTGCATCACTTGTTGGTTGCATTTAGTGTAATTGCAATTTAGTTTTTAAATTCCGCATTAAGTTCACTAGATTAGCATTATCAACTATTCACCCCCTCTAGGTGATTTCAATTGGTATCAGAGCCTCCGCTCCTGATATTTAGGTTTAACCACCTAGGAGTGAGATCTTGGTTTGCTAATCTTCATTTGCATTTGCATTTGCACACATTTAGTTTGCACTCATGGATAGCCCTCCTATGTTTGATTTTTCTAGACATGATTTTTGGAAGGCCAAGATGAGTAGTCATTTGAAAGCCTTAGGATCTAAAGTTTACCAAGTCATTACCAAGGAATCCTACCCCAATGATAGCAAGCATAATAAGGCCAATGCACTTGCACTTAAAACACTTAGAGCATCTCTTAATGAAGATATTTTACATGTGTTTGCTCATTATGATTCGGCTTTTGCAGTTTGGAACATATTGACTTCTCCCGAGCTACCAAGGATTATCAATAAGTTGAGAAGATCTAGGAGAGACAAGTCCGACGAGCATTGCCTCATGGTCCAAGGGAAAGACTCCCTTGAGGTACAATCAGATTCTCAACTAGATGATAGCTCTAGCACATATTGCTATGGATGTTTAGAAGTTCAAAACTTAAATGTTGAACTTGCTTCAAAGCTTGAAATTTTTTGCAAAAACATGACCTTTTGAAAAAGAAGCATTTTGATTTAAAAGAAGAAATGAAGGATTTGTGTTCTAGTTTTGAAGTGATTTTGCAAGAGAAGGAAGAGATTACTAGTGAACGTGACTAACTTAAATCTCAACTTGACCTTGTCCTAAAGGAAAATGAACTTTTGAAAAGCAAAAATGATTGTGATGATGTTGTGAAAAACAATGAGGTTTTATCTTCTAAATTAGATTTTGTTTTAAAAGAAAACCTTTCATTGAAAAATGAAATTGATTTCATTACAAAAGAATTGGATTTTGTTTTAAAGAAAAATGAATCTTTGAAAATTGAATTGTCTTCACATGTTTGCCATGCTAGTATAGCTTCACCTAGCATATCTTTTGCATGCTCCACTTTATCTTCTAGTCTTGAAAATGACATAAATGTTTTGAAGAAAAGTGTAGATTCTTTGGGCTCCACTTTGAGCCAATGTGCTTTGAACCATACACGCTTGGAATCCATGTTTCGCAAGAAACAAGTTTCATCTTTGCATGCACACCCTCCACGGCATACACATGCTTCCCACAGTCACCACCATCACACATTGTATGCTCATGTGTACACTTGTACACATTGTGGTCGTAAGGGCCACCTTGCTAGATTTTGTTATGATCGTATTTATGATGAAAATTTAGCAACTAATTTTGTTTGGGTTAGGAAAAATACTAACCCCCGTGGACCCAAAGAAAATGGGTACCAAAGACCACCCCTTTGATATTTGATGTAGGTGTGGGCTCTCGCATCACGTGAGAGTAGCGGTGCCTTGGAGTGGATGCGTTCTGTGCTTAAAAGAAAACAAATTTGGATGCATCACTTTCAAGGGGAGTTTGGTGGGAAGACCACCATGGTTTGGAGAACTAGAGAGGTGCCTTCATCGGTTTTGGTATCAATCTCTAACTCCCTTTTATATTTGCATGCTTTTCATGTCATTGATTTATAGCATGTCTTGTTTTAATGTTCATTATCTATATGCCATGTTTATTAGATTAGTGACATACATGATTAGTATTTGAGACACCCATGTTTTAAATGGATCTATATCTATGTGTTCTCACCTTGTTTTTAACTAATATGTATGCTCTAGATCTAATGCATATGCATACACATAATGATCATATGGATGTTTATGATTCTTGTTTTGATATTTCATGTTTTTGATGTTTATAGATTATCATTCTTAATGCCATATTTATTAGACCGGTGACATGCATGTATAGCTTTTGAGATCACCCTTGTTTATAAGGACCCATATTTTGTGTTCTCACATATGTTTAGCTATTATATATATCATAGTTCTAATAGCATGTGGATTTACATTATGATTGTTTTTATATTTATCATGTTGATTTATGTCCCGTTTTATGCTTCGTGATTTGATTACTTGTTTATATGTTAGTTTTCATTAAAACTAGGATTTATACTTGTATATATAGTGGGCCACAAATAAATCTTTATATATGTTTGTGCTTGGATGCCTATTTGTACCCATTAGATTTCTAGTATAGTCTATTTTTGATGATTCATACATTTTAAACTTGTATTCCTATTTTGGACATGTTTTATGATCTTGTGTTTTCATTTCATGTATATGTCTATTTTGCCAAACTTTAAGATATACATGTATACCCTTCAGTCATTTGCTTTTCATGCAAATCTTTATATATGGACTCAATTGTGTTTAGGGATATGTATGTATACTTTTTGTGTTGACAAAACATACATATGCCTTGAAGTATAAATTTGTTATATTGAAAAATTTTAGATTTTCATGTTTCATGTTTAAAGGAATTTAAATTGAGCTTAAATTGTATATTTTCATGATGATATGTCTCACACAACACTTGTACACTAACCTTATTAGTTTTCTCATGACTTTGTTTTCATGAGTACAATATGTGCTATATATAGATTTTGAGTGTTTTTAGTGCCATGTGATTTACATGTGTTTCATGAAAAACAATTTTGTTTTTATTCCTTACTTGAAGGATTTCGTACTAGTTTCCATAACTAGTTCGTGTTCTTCACTTTGGTAGAGTTTTTCAAACAAACTATATTTTCAAACCTATTTTTTTGAAAACCCTACCTTCAATGGGCGGTTGGATGGGAGACCATGCTCATGTATGCTTTATAGTGAAAATCATTTTAAACTTGAACATGATTGGGAGGATAGGAATATGAGATATACACTTGATCTTATTGTTGTTTCAATTGGTATCATTGGATTCTTTCAATTGGTATCAATATTGACATTTCTTGTATACTCATATATTTGTATGTATGTATGCTTTCATTTCAAATAATATCAATTTCGATTGGTATTCATTTTTCATACATATATATGTTTTATTTGTGCTTACTGTATCCCTATATCGTTAAGCACAAATTTTGATTATGATAAGCTTGACTTTTAATGCATATCATGTTTCATTTGATTTGTTTTCAATTGGTATCTTAATATAAGCTTATGCATATTTTTGTTGGTATTTCATAAAGGGGGAGAAAATTCGTATTTTATCTTTCAATTGGTATTTGGTTTACCATGGATTTTTATTTCCACTCCCATACTTTATGATAGAAAATGATTAAACAAAAAAAATTAATTTTAATAATTTCAATTTGGTATCATTTGTTTTTTTTTTAAAGAATAATAATTTCAATTGGTAACAAGATTGTTTATTTACAATTGGTATGTTATTTGTTTACTTATCAATTGGTATCAAGATTTATGTTTAGGAATTCAAAATTTATAATGTTTAATTTCAATTGGTATCAATATGCATTTCATTGACATATTTTTAATTGGTATCATATTTGATTTGACCCTTATTGACATTATTTTTGTTTTAGACAAAAAGGGGGAGAACATTTTGTTTTGCATACCCTTTATTGATTCTTTATTTTGAACAAAAAGGGGAGAAGAATATGTTTTTATTAGTTTTGTTTTTAACCCCTTTGTTGATGATTGACAAAAGAGGGGAGAAGTATTTGAGTTTATATGCATGTTTTTGTGCATGTTTTTGTATGCATGTTTTATGTTTTTATTAAGTTCAATTGATATAAAGAACATTAATTAAAGAACATGTTTATTTTTTGGTATCATGTTTATTTTTGGTATCATTAGTTTTGTTTTGCAATTGGTATCAATCAAGAGCCTTTGTTTTGAATATGTATTTGTTTTATTTAATTGGTTTCAAGAGCATGTTTTAGAAATTTATGTGTTTTATGCATGTTGATGCATACATGTTTATGAATATTCATTGAATATATTTATTGTTTTTTTTTATGCATGAGTTAAGGGGGAGCTTCTTTGAAGCTTAACTTTAATCCATGCATATATAACTCCATGAGTTTTGTCATCATCAAAAAGGGGGAGATTGTTGGCCCAGAGGCCTTCCACTCTAGTTTTGATGATGATTAACTCATGTAGTTATGTGTACTAATAATCTTGTGATTTTAGCTTCAGATCTCTAATCAAGATGTTAGTAGATGATTAGCTTCAACAAGATGTTTTGGAGGCTTTCACATGGTGATTCCAGAGCCCGAGCATAAAGATCATATATAGCACTCGTTGGAGTCTAGCTCGGTGAATCACGGTTTGGATCGAGTCGGCTTGGAGACGGCGCTCTACAAGAAGACATCGGTACCTATTTTAGTTTTGTGTTTAGATCCATTTGTAAAGATTAGAATAGTATGATATGCTCAAGTTCACAACACACACGTTTCTTGTTTTGTATATTGGTTTTCGGTTTTTTGGTTTTTGGTTTAACCGATCTTGGTTTCATGAATAGATAGATTCAAAACAAGTTTACATGGTTTAATGTATATTAGATTTGGTCTATATACATGCATGCATCAACTTCCTAGACAAACTTAGTTTTGACTTACTTATTCATGTGTTTTATGTTTTGGTATTTTTAACAAAACATATTTTGGAATTAAAGTCAAAACATGGATATATATATATATATATATATATATATATATATATATATATATATATATATATATATATTATATATATATATATATATATATATGTTTCATGTATATAGGATTATATCCATATACATCATGCCTAAATGTTGTTTAATACTATGTTTTTGTATTTGGATGAGTTTTGGACAAAACGTATTTTCTATTCAAAATCCTAGTTTTAGAAAATACGGTTTTGGTTTTTGGCAAAATTTCTATAACACAAAAATGGTCCATATTATTTGAAATTTGTGTTGAAATTTTTAACACAAGTTTATATTTCAATGTAAAATGATAAAACTATTTTTGTGTAATTTTAGAGATTTTAAGGGAATTTTTAGAATTAAAAATAACATGTTTTTCTGACCAGAACTGCCTCTGCCAGGCTAGGTCGGTCGACCGGACGGTCGACCGTACCAAGTAGCCGGTCGACCGTAGCGGTCGACCGACGTGCACGGATACGTGCACGCTGGCTGCCCAATAAGCCGGTCGACCGCACGGTCGACCGACTGAGTGCAGGTTGCTCTCGGGTTGCTCCCGGTCGACCGAGCGGTCGACCGGCCAGAGAGCCGTTGCTTTCTGGTTCTGGGGCCGGTCGACCGCCCGGTCGATCGGTAGCTGCTAGCGGTCAAAAAGTGACCGTTGGCCGGTCGACCGACCGGTCGACCGGTAATTCATTTTTGACAGTTTTAGCTGCCACCGGCTATATTTTTAAAGGGGCTATAAAGACCCCATTAATGGCCAGTTTTCACTAAGAATTTTTTGGACGAAATTTCTGAACTTTCTCTAGTGTTTTCACAAGCTTAAAAAGAGTTTTTTTGTGCTAAAAAGATCAATCTTTATTGTTTAAAAGTGTTTTATTATTTCAAAGAAAAATAGTCTTTTGGGAATTGATTTTGGTTCTATCATTCTATATCTTTGTGGTGATTTTCCAAGTGATTTTTCTTTGTTTTAAACACTTTGTTTTCTCCACACTTGAGCTACATCTACTATCTTATTCTATAGGATCCGTGTGTGGGAAAGAGATTGTTTGTGGTTGTTTGTTAGACCACCAAGTTGTAAACCCTATCTTAGCTTGGCTTGTGCCTTTCCCTCATTGTGTTGAGGAGGTTGTGCTATTGGGTTGAATCCCTCAAGGTGTGAGGTGATCCTTGTGTAAGCTTTGTGCTAATCCCTCAAGTTGTGAGGTGATTGTTTGTTGGCTTGGTGTTGTGCCTCAAGGAGGAGGTTGTGTTTGTAAGGAGAGGAGTTGGGTACTCCTTGTTATTGTATTGCCCCAAATCCTCGGTGGAGGTTCCCTTTATGGGAGTCCTGTGTGGACAAGCTAGTGGAGTTGAAATCCTTCTGTGTGAAGGCGGGGATGTAGAGCTGGGTGCTCGAACTTCGAAACATATCTTGTTGTTTGCGCTTGTTCCATTGGCTCTTACTCTCTCTCTCTTTATATTGTGCCTTGCATCATTTCATATTGTGCATTCATATTTATATGCTTGGCTTTGTTGTGTGTGCATCACTTGTTGGTTGCATTTAGTGTAATTGCAATTTAGTTTTTAAATTTCGCATTAAGTTCACTAGATTAGCATTATCACCTATTCACCCCCCTCTAGGTGATTTCAATTATTACCGTGACTACCACCGAGTTATCCTAGTAATTTAAATAACATGCGCATTAAATAATCTTTATAAACTAATAACATGATATTAAACAACTTACACTGGGATTGGGGAGATTGATGGAGAAGACAACGTCTGTATTTTAGGTGGACCTAGGATTTAGGTTGCGCAGCTGAAAGAGGGTTCCACTGCAGGGTTCCCGTGGGGTGACCGGCACCCCGTCCTGTTCTTATTCCTGCTATACATGTTCCTGACTACCTTGCGGTAGGTCCTGCTTCAGCGCCAGGAGTTTGGGCCGTGGTCCCGGGTATGCACGGGACCCATCTAAAGCATGGACAATGTCTCCAACCGATCAGTTTCAATAACTGAGGACATCGATTGGCATGTGTGGTAGGCGTAGTATGGGATGCGTCTATTATATGTGGCAATTAGTGTTCGCTAACATAATTAATAATAATAAACTGTTAATGTATTGTGACTAACCGTGATCACCCGACTGTATATCTATGTATAAACTATGATAGATATAGGATTATACACCAGACTAGTGACATGTGCTAGGTTATACCTTCAGATATTGGTTGCTTGTTTACAGTTGTGATAGTTGACTTTTATCTTCATTCATGTTGTTATGCAGTTATCTGTTTATCATGTTATTTAGTTATCTTCTGTTTGTAGTTTATCTGGTTATTATTCTATGCACATTGTTTATATGCACGAGCTCTCCCCTTTACACACACACACTCACCAGGTCGCTTTCTGACGACCCTAGATTTGCACGTCCAGATATTGGACGCTTTGTTTCAATTGTGCAGGTGTTCGATTAGACTGTACGCTTCGCGAAGAGCTGGAGCTTCTCCCTATTCGATTCTTGTATTCTTATCTTTCTTGTATTCATATTATTTCCTGATTCTGGTAGCTACGCCAAGCACTTTAGTGACTAAACACTATTCACTATTTGTGCCTCCATCACTGTTGGCACCGCTTGTTTGTTAACCGTTGCACTACTTTATCATTTATTTATGACTGTGAAGAGTTTGAAATATGGGATATGAAATGTTCCTGAAATACATTGGATGCTTGCAACCTGTTTGATATCTGTTAATCCTGATACTGCATCACAATTGACTATTGACTTGACTGAACAATATCATTTACATCTAATTGTATATGAGTCTTGGTATAAACATCTGATACAGTACCATGATTCCTGACTCAAGACAAATATTCCTGATTCACTCCTAATTCGGTACAGTGAATCCTGAACAGATTAAATACAAGATTCACAGATATTGCTTTCCGGGGATATTATTGAATTCCT
Source organism: Agave tequilana (assembly GCA_038442645.1). Classification (NCBI taxonomy): domain Eukaryota; kingdom Viridiplantae; phylum Streptophyta; class Magnoliopsida; order Asparagales; family Asparagaceae; genus Agave; species Agave tequilana. The sequence goes on from JAVJIF010001485.1 coordinate 234,414, forward strand.
GATTACTGAATACTGTATTATTGAATCTTGTACACGGACTTGCTCATAATACTCCTGTTACTGATATTATGTGTGGAACAAAGTGCCACGTGGAACAAAGTGCCACGTAGAACAAAGTGCCACATCACACGTACTCGTGATGGGGGCCACCTTTTGAATCTTCTGGGGCCACCTTTAAAATCCCACATCTCCCATGTTACAATTTCCCCATAAATCGATATTGTGAAACCCAACTGAAAATAATCTTGAACATCTCTAATGAAGATACAATTTACACTGGGTCAGGAGAAACTGATGAACTTCAATAAGTACATCTTCTTAATGGTTCGATGTTGCAACACTGTTCAGAACTACCTGAGGCCACAAGAGTTCTGGTGGGGTGTACTGGCACCCTGTACTAATCCTACTGTTTCTGATACTTTTACAACCTAGCAGACTGGATTGGAGGGTAGATCCAATCGACTGAGGCCGTTGTCCGAGTATGCACGGGGCCCATTTGTAAGTACACATAGAGGGGGGTGAATAGGTGTACGGCTAATCTAATGAACTAAATACGAAAATTAAAAATAATAATTACAACACACTTAATGTAACCAACGAGTGTAGCCGAATTCCCGGTGAAGGGCTCTAGACTAACTCCTCTTGATTCCTCTGAATAAAAGTTGAGGCGCTATATGAAGCTCTCATGGTTAAGCACAAGTGAGGCACACAAACACACAAGCATATAAATGATATGGCAATGTATAGCAATGCACAAAGTAAAGAGAGAGAGAGAGAGAGAGAGAGAGAGTAAGAGTCAATGGATCAAACACAAACACCAAGATTTTTTTCGAGGTTCGAGCACCCAGCTCTACGTTCCCGCCTTCACACAGAAGGATTTCCACTAACTTTGTCCACACAGGACTCTCACACAGGGAACCTCCACTGAGGATTTGGGGCAATACAATAACCGGGAGTACACAACTCCTTTCTTTACAAACACAACCTCTACACTTAGAGGTTAGGCACAAAGCCACCACAAAACTCAATCAACCTCACAAATGAGGAATGGGCACAAAGCCACACAACAAATCAACCTCTCACTAGAGGGATAGGGCACAAAGCCACCACTCCAAAATCAGCCTCTACACAAGAGGGATAACACAAAGTAGGAGGGTTTACAACTTAGTGATCAAAAGACCACAAACCAATTTCTTTTCCACAAAAACAAGGATCCTATAGAAATGATAGAATGATAAGCTCAAGTGTGGAAAATAAAGTGTTTGGAAATCAAAAAGTCAAAGAAAAACTCTAGGAAAAAACTTTAGATAGAGAAGAAAATGAAGATCAAACCAATTCCCAAAGAATCTTCTTTTCTTTGAATTTCCCAAACCCCTTTTAAAAGAAATAAAGATCAAATCTTTAAAGCTCTAAAAGTCTTTTTGAAAATTGAAATAAAACACTAGAGAATGGGAGAATTTTGCTCTTGGAAGTCTTGGAGAAAACTAACCCCAAATGGGGTATTTATAGCCCTATGAAAATTCTGCCCGTTGGCTGGCAGAAAGGTCAATTTTGACCTTCCGGTCGACCGGCTCGGTCGACCGGCCCAAGTGGCTAGCCAGCGTGCACGTCTTGTGCACGTCGGTCGACCGGTCCGGTCGACCGACTCTTGGTCCGGTCGACCGCCAGAGCCTGACAAGGCATATTTTAGGACTTAAAAACTGGGTTTTTTTAATTCCAAATAAATCTCATAAAATTTCTAAAAATCCACAAAAATAGTTTCTTATATTCTTTTTGATATACAAACATGTGTGAAAAAAATTCAATACATATTTCAAACTATTTGAACCATTTTTGTGTTATGAAAATTTTGCCGAAAACCAAAACCCGTATTTTCCAAAACTTGGATTTTTGAAATGGAAATCCGATTTGTCCAAAACTTATCCAAATACAAAAACATGATATTGAAACAACTTTTAGGCATATAGTATATGGATATAATCCAATATACATATAAAGATATATATCAATATTTTTGACTTTAAATTCGAAAATAAATTTTGTCTAAATACAAAACTCCAAATACATGAATAGGCATATCAAAATAAGTTTGTCCAAGATATGAAGCATGCGTGTATATAGAACAAATCTAATATATATAAAACCATGTAAACTTGTTTTGATTCTATCTGTTCATGAAAATCAAGATCGGTTAAACCGAAAACCGAAAACCAAATCATGAAACGTGTGTGTGTTGTGAACTTGAGCATATCACACTATCTAATTTTTAACAATGGATTTAAACACTAAACTAAACAAGGTACCGAAGTCTTCTTGAAGAGCGCCGTCTCCAAATCGACTCGATCCAAACGTGATCCACCGAGCTTGACTCCAACGAGTGCTAGATATGAACTTTGACGCTCGGGCTCTTGTGTCACCATGTGAAAGCTCCAAAAACACCTTTGTTGAAGCTAATCACCTGCTAATATTTTGGTTAAGAGTCTGAAACTAAATATCACAAGATTATTAGTAAACTATAACTACATGAGTTAATCATCATCAAAACTAGAGTGGAAGGCCTCTGGGCCAACAATCTCCCCTTTTTGATGATGACAAAACTCATCGAGTTATATATGCATGGATTAAAGTTAAGCTTCAAAAAAGCTCCCCTTTAACTCATGCATAGCAATAAACAATAAATGTATGCAATGAATACTAAACATGAATATGTTCTCTTGATACCAATATCAACAAAACATCAAAACATAAAACAAATTCTCTTGATATCAATTTTAAACAAACTTTGATATAAACACTAAATGAACAATAAACATGCATATAAACTCAAATACATGCATATAAACTCAAATACTTCTCTCCCTTTTTATCAATCATCAACAAAAGGGGTCAAAGAAAACAATAAAATAATGTTCATCATGATACCAATTGTAAGAAAAGATATACCAATTTAGTGCGTCATGAGATCAATAAAATATACCAATTGAAAGGTACATAAAACAAGTGTTTTTTTTTAATTTAAATAAACATGTCTATATTTTACCAATTGAAACAAATTGAAAGTGAATATCAATTGTAAGTAAATAAAACATGTTGAAGAAAACAACTAAAAATTTTGATATTAATTGATACACCAATAGTAAACATATAGGTAATCTTGATATCAATTGTAAAGATTAGTACCAATTGAAAGTAATTTTTCATTAGGAGCATATGATACCAAAAAAAAATATTAATTCACTTTTCATTCATTTTTCAACATAAAGTGTGGGAGTAAAATACGAAAGGTAAACAAAATCAATTGAAAAGTGAAATATGAATTTTCTCCCCTTTATGAAATACCAAATAAAGTGATGCATAAGCTTGTATAAGACACTAATTGAAACATAATCAATTGAAATATAATAGTCATTTAAGAAATCATGCTTAGCATAACCAAAATTTGTGCTCAAAGATATAGAGATATAATAAGCACAAATAAAACATATATATATATGAGTATACAAAAAGAATGTCAATAGTGATACCAATTGAAAAGATCCAATGATACCAATTGAAAAACATAATAAGATCAAGTGTATAACTCATATTTCCTATCACCCATTTCATGCACATGTTTAAAAGGATTTTCAATAATAAGCATACAAGGCATGGTCACTAATAGGTAGTAAAAAATGCATATTTATCACTACATTGACTATCATGTTTCCTATTTATTCTTTTAATTATGCACTATTACTAAAGTTTTGTTATTTAATGTGCGCAGGCTTTGAGTAATTATTTAAATAAAAGAATAAAGCCTAAATGAAGCCCAGAAGCCCAAAAAGCCCATGTGCAAGCCCGTGTGCAAAAGTTGTAGTAATTTAGAAGTTTCATATTATCTAACCTAATCTAAACTTAGATTTTTAAACTTTTTATTTAAAATCTAAGTGAGAAAAAGGAAGGATAAGAAAGAACTCCTAATTGCTAAAAGAAGAGGAAAAGGATGGACTTCTACTCAACCCTAATTGTTTGCAGGACAAGGCTAAAGATAAAAGGAGAAGAGTGCAAAGATAAAAATTCGTTTTAAAGAGATTTGGATCTATGATAACTTGCTTCCCAAGTTATCCCGAATTTTCAAAATAAAGAGTCGGTATACAAAATCCAGAAGGATATACCCAGATGGACGGACCAAAGGAGGCCACGTGAGAAAACGTGTGGCCAGGGACCAAGCTAAGGCCGCGAAAACGCGGCCAAAGCCGCGTTTTCGCGGCCATGTGGATGAGTTTGATTACCTGCTTTCGTGGAGGAGTTGTACCGGGACTCTATTCTTCCATCTCCTATAAATGCCCTACAGAGCAACAGAGAGGGCGCATCCAGAGACGGCAACTTAGGGTTTTTCTTTAGATTTTCTCTTTCAAAATTCTTGTAATTTCGTTTCGTTTTTAGCATATTTTGGAGGAGGAGGGGAGCATTGTATTTGGAAGTGACATTCAAATAAAGGTTACCTTTTCTTCTTTATCCTTAAATTTTGTCATTTAATTTTATTTTATGCTGTGATCTTTTTATTTGTCTTCTTCTCTCTTTCACAATTCTTCACATTAAACAAAAATTGAAAATAAAAAAAAGAGATGAATAACTAATTTTAATTTGTGGTTTGCTAATCTCTTAAACAACCCTAGTGTAGTTTAGAAAGTGAATGGATTGATAATCACTTTTAGAAACCCTAGGTTTAAAATAGTTTTCCTGAAGATTAATTGATAGTTAGTTTTTCTAATCTAGGTTACACTTCTAAACGATTCTTCATAAATTCATGCTTAAGAACTTTGATAGCATAACTTTAAGTTAAGACTTTTCTTATGCTATACTTAGAAGTTAGGATGAACACTTGTTGAATTTTTATTAGTGCACACTAGTTAGATTCTAATATCATTTATCTTGCTTGAATTTCTATTAATAACCTAGGATAGATTTTACTTGTTTCAAAATGATATTCACTTTTCAAGACTTGCACTATGGGTTGTGGTAGAAGATTAGTAAACTGCATATCTCCAATCAAATCATTCAAATCTAATCACTCTCTTTTCTTTTGTTCTAAGTAATATAGAGAAATCGTCCGAAACGCTTGCATCGCATCCTTCCCTGTGGATCGACCCGCTTTGGCCCTTGCTGCAGCGGATAGAATTGAAACGAGACTTTCTAACTCTTAACCTTTTTCTTTATTACAATTTCTCGTTCCAATCAGTCACCCAACCAACCGCCCTTAAATGGGTAGGGGTTTCAAAAATAGGTTTGAAAATATAGTATGTTTGAAAAACTCTACCATAATGAAGAATACGAACTAGTTATAAGAAAATTTTGAAAACTAGGACGAAATCCTTCAAGTAAGGAATAAAATAAAATTATTTTTCATGAAAAACATATAATCACATGATCACCAAACACTCAAAATCTATATAGCACAAATTGTACTCATGAAAATAAAGTCATGAGAAAACATTTAAATAATGTGAGTGTAGAAGAGTTATGTGAAAAACATACTCATGAAAATGGGCAATTAAGCTCAATAAGAAATTCCTTAAAACATGAAAACATGAAAATCATCAAAACTAGAATTCCTTCAAGGTATATGTATGTTTTGTACAAACTACCGTATACATACATATCCAAACATAAATGAGTCCACAAAGGTATATGCATGAAGGCAAGTGGCTCAAGGATGTATATGTATAACTATTAGTTTGGTCAAAGTAGACATATACATGAAGTTAAACATAAACATGGAAAACATGTACAAAATGGGAATACAAGTCAAAATGTTTGAATCATCAAAACTAGACTATACTAGTACATCTAATAAGTACAAATGAGCATTCAAGCACAAACATATATAGTCTATTTGTAACTCACTAGTTGTATAAGTATATATCTAAGTTTTAATGAAAACTAACATCCAAACATGTAATCAAAACATGAAGCATAGAATTCAAAACAAAAACTCATAAACATACATATGATCATTATGCACATGCTTAGATTTAGGACATACACATTAGTTAAAACAAATGTGAGAACACAAAGGTATAAATTCATATTAAACATGGGTGTCTCAAATACTAATCATGTATATCACTAATCTAAATATCATGCATATAACATACTAATCATGAAACATCAAAACATGCTAAAATCAATGACATGAAAAGCATGTAAACATAAATGAGGAGTAAGAGATTGTTACCAAAATCATGAGGGCAACTCTCCATGTCTCCAAAACAAGGTGGTGCTCCTACCAAACTCTCCTTGAAAGTGATGCATCCAAATAGTCCTCTTTATGCTGGGAACGCATCCACCTCAAGGCACCATCACTCTCACATTTTGCGAGAGCCCACACCTACATCAAATACAATAGGGGTGGTCTTTACTACCCACACTCTTTTGGGTCCATGGGGGTTAGTTCCTTTCCTAACCCAAACAAATTTAGTTGCTAAATTTGAATCATGTATACGATCATTACAAAACTTAGCAAGGTGGCCCTTACGTCCACAATGTGTACAAGTGTACACATGAGCATACATCATGTTATGGGAGTGAACGTGCGAAGCATGTGTATGCCGTGGTTTGTGTGCATGCATAAGAGGAACTTATTTCTTTCGAAACAAAGATTCTAACCGTGTATGATTCAAAGCACATTGGCTCAAAGTGGAGCCCAAACAATCAGCACTCTTCTTAAGCATAGATATATTATTTTCAATCTTAGAAGAGGTGCATGCAATAGGTGAGCTAGAATGTGAAGCTGCACTAGCATGGCAAACGTGTGTGTATCAATTTTATTTTTCAAACATTTATTTTCTTTAGAAAATGAGTCTAGTTCTTTTGAAATAGAAATAATCTTATTTTTCAAAAAATCATTTTCTTTTAAAACAAAAGCAAGTTTAGAAGATAGATCCTCATTTTTCTTCAAAACCAAATCACAATCATTTTTACATTTTAGAATCTTGTTTTCATTTAGGGCAAGATCAAGCTTAGATTTTAATGAATCCCTATCATTAGAAATCTCCTCTTTCTCTTGCAAAACCAAATCTAGTTTTGAACACAAATTCTTATTTTCTTCTTTTAGTTCAAAACTCTTCTTTTTCAAAAGATTATATTTTTCAAGCAATTTTTCACAAACAATTGAAAGTTCTTCATTCAAAGCATTGACATCAATATAGTCATTACTAGAAGAACTAGCATTATCATCATCATCTAATTGAGATTCCGAGTATACCTCAAGGGAGTCATTTCCTTGGACCATGTAGCATCGTGGTTCAGATTCTCCACTAGATTCCTTCTCCATAATGGTTGGCATTTGAAGCTCGGAGGAGGTCAAAGTGTTCCACATTGCAAAGGCGGAATCACAGTTAGAAACCATAGAAAGATATTCTTTATTAAGCGTGCTTCTAAGTGCCTCAAGGGCTTGTGCATTGGCCTCTATATGCTTGCTATTACCAAGATAGGATTTCTTGGTAGCGGCAAGGAAAACATGCAAGCCTAGGGTTTTCATGTACATGGACATCCTAGCCTTCCAAACAACAATGTTGGAAGAATCAAACATAGGTGGAGTCATTTGGTCTATGAGTGTGTGTAAACAAATAATGTGCAAATGCAACTCTAGATTAGCAAAACCAAGATCACACTCCTAGGTGGTTAAACCTAATATTAGGAGCGTAGGCTCTGATACCAAATTGTAAGTACACCTGAGGGGGGTGAATACGTGTACGGCTAATCTAATGAACTAAATGCGAAAAATAAAAATAAAAATTGCAACACACTTAATGTAACCAACGAGTGTAGCCGAATTCCCGGTGAAGAGCTCTGAACTAACTCCTCTTGATTCCTCTGAATAAGAGTTGAGGCGCTATAAGCACAAGTAAGGCATACAAACACACAAGCATATAAATGATATGGTAATATACAACAATGCACAAAGTAAAGAGAGAGAGAGAGAGAGAGAGTAAGAGTCAATGGATCAAATGCAAGCACCAAGATTTGTTTCGAGGTTCGAGCACCTAGCTCTACGTCCTCGCCTTCACACAGAAGGATTTCCACTAACTTTATCCACACAGGACTCCCACACAGGAAACCACCACTGAGAATTTGGGGCAACACAATAACCGAGAGTACACAACTCCTCTCTTTACAAACACAACCTCTACACTTAGAGGTTAGGTATAAAGCCACCACAAAACTCAATAAACCACACAAATGAGGGATGGGCACAAAGCTACACAACAAATCAACCTCTCACTAGAGAGATAGGGCACAAAGCCACCACTCTAAAATCAACCTCTACACAAGAGGGATAACACAAAGTAGAAGGGTTTACAACTTAGTGATCAAAAGACCACAAACCAATTTCTTTTTCACAAAAACAAGGATCCTATAGAAAGGATAGAATGATAAGCTCAAGTGTGGAAAACAAAGTGTTTGGAAATCAAAAACTCAAAGAAGAACTCTACGGAAGAACTTTAGATAGAGTAGAAAATGAAGATCAAACCAATTCCCAAAGAATCTTCTTTTCTTTGAATTTTCCAAACCCCTTTTAAAACAAATAAAGATCAAATCTTTAAAGCTCTAAAACTCTTTTTGAAACTTGAAATAAAACACTAGAGAATAGGAGAATTTTGATCTTGGAAGTCTTGGAGAAAACCAACCCCAAATGGGGTATTTATAGCCCAATGAAAATTCTGCCCGTTGGCTGGCAGAAAGGTCAATTTTGACCTTCCGGTCGACCGGTCAACGGTTAAATTTTTGACCGTTGAGCCTTCCGGTCGACCTCCCGGTCGACCGGGCCAGAACCAGGGAGCATTTGCTCTCTGGCCGGTCGACCGCTCGGTCGACCGGGCCAAGCCTCACAGTCGACCGGTCGGTCGACCGCCCCCACCCGAGAGTGGGGTACTTGCAGTCGGTCGACCGCTCGGTCGACCGGCCCAAGTGGCTGGCCAGCGTAAACGTCTTGTGTATGTCGGTCGACCGACCCTGGGTCCGGTCGACCGTTCCGGTCGACCGCCAGAGCCTGGCAGGGCATATTTCAGGACTTAAAAACTGGGTTTTTTTAATTCCAAATAAATCCCATAAAACTTCTAAAAATCCACAAAAATAGTTTCTTATATTCTTTTTGATATACAAACATGTGTGAAAAAAATTCAACACATATTTCAAACTATTTGAACCATTTTTGTGTTATGAAAATTTTGCTGAAAACCAAAACCCGTATTTTCCAAAACTTGGATTTTTGAAATGGAAATCCGATTTGTCCAAAACTCATCCAAATACAAAAACATGATATTGAGACAACTTTTAGGCATATAATATATGGATATATCCAATATACATATAAAGATATATATCAATGTTTTTGACTTTAAATCCGAAAATAAGTTTTGTCTAAATACAAAACTCCAAATACATGAATAAGCATATCAAAATAAGCTTGTCTAAGATATGAAGCATGCATGTATATAGAACAAATCTAATATACATAAAACTATGTAAACTTGTTTTGATTCTATCTATTCATGAAAACCAAGATCGGTTAAACTGAAAATCGAAAACCAAATCATGAAACGTGTGTGTGTTGTGAACTTGAGCATATCACACTATCTAATCTTTAACAATGAATCTAAACACTAAACTAAACAAGGTACCGAAGTCTTCTTGAAGAGCGCCGTCTCCAAATCGACTCGATCCAAACGTGATCCACCGAGCTTGACTCCAAAGAGTGCTAGATATGAACTTTGACGCTCGGGCTCTTGAATCACCATGTGAAAGCTCCAAAAACACCTTTGTTGAAGCTAATCACCTACTAATATCTTGGTTAAGAATCTGAAACTAAACATCACAAGATTATTAGTAAACTATAACTACATGAGTTAATCATCATCAAAATTAGAGTGGAAGGCCCCTGGGCTAACACCATTATGAACATGATACCTTGATTTCTCATCAGTATCTAATAACCAACCTCGGACTACTCCTATATGAATGTATTGAACTGGGACTCTAGGGCACATCCCTAGACATCCGAGTACGATGAGTCTTAATAATAGTAATAGACATACTAGTGACTTAATTCCTATACTGATCATAATTCTACTCACATGACCTGACCCGATAACACTAAGTCTCAGCAACTCTGGTTAAATAGCCCAGTTGATGGTGAAGTGAGGTATATGGTATATACAAGAGGGTTTACTTGTTTGGTTTATTCTCTCGATGTATTGATATCATGGAGCCAGAGATTGAGTCTATACAATTAGTTTTGCATACCTTTATATTATATATATACAGTTGATGTAAGATACCTAGTTAGAAATACTGTATTTTAATTTCTTAAAGTATTCATTTTGATCTACTGATTATTTTTGTTAGTAATGGTTGTCACTATTACTAATTTATTTCAGGTATTATTATTAATTTGTTAGTGTAATTATTTATTATTAGTGTTACTTATTACTATTCTCATTACTAATATTAATTTTCATGTGTTGCTATTAGTATTATTATTAATAGTATTATTGGATTTATTTATTATTAGTAATAGTATTCCTCCTCCTTTTATTCCTTTGAACCATACCTATTAATCCTACACCCAATATCTATTCTCATAACCTATTGGCCCATGATCTAAACTTATTCCATACCCAATTGACTATACCCATTACCCTCAAACCCAATACCCATTAACCCAATTTAGACTCTATATATATATATAATTAATCCTTAACCTAACCTAACCCTAATTAATCCCTAATCTTCTCCTCTCCTCTTTCATCTAGCCGCCAACACAACCAGCGCCCCTCCATGGTGCAACCCCCCTCCCTCTCCGGCAACCACCAACGCCAGCAGCAGCACCCAACCCCCGGCCTCCTCCCTTGTTCGCCCAAGCCGCCCTTGCCTTGGCCGACTCCAACAACCCCCAGGAGCTCCACAGCCGCTGCCTCCCCCAACCCCGGCGAGCGCAAGATCTACTCCAGCAACTGCAGCAGCGGAGCGCAGCACAGCAGCAGCCTAGCCGGATCTCGTTCCCGGCGCGCCCCGGCAGCCCGTGCCCTCTTACCCTGCAGTCCACAGTAGACCAGCGCCCGCCTCTTCCTCCCCTGCGCGAGCACAGCCAACCAGCAACGGCAGCAGTTTCCACGACCTCTCCAGATCCACGACAGCCGCGATCTCCAAGCCTTATCCCTCCTTGCCGTAGACCCACAACAGCGTCCCCATCCTCCTCCATGTTGCCGCAACCTCTACATTAGGCAAGCCCCGAGTCCCAAATCCCCATTGGCCGAGCCCCCTGCGCGCCCAGGTCCCCATGCCGAGATTCCCTTGCTGTGCTTCCTCTCTCTCTTTACATGTTTTATTTCTTTGTAAATGTGAGTTTATTAATTTAGTGTGTTTGGTCGTGTGCGGCAAATATCTTACTCCGAGCTGTTTTCCGGCTCTCCATGAGTCACCGTGGATCACCATAGGCGAGTGCGAACGCACCCACGCCCTTCACGGCGAGATGCTCTATCCAACGACACCCTCCGCGGCCCCGGACGCCTTCGTCGGAGCCTCTATCGGTGCGTCGCAAGTTGCCCCGAGGTTAGTGTTATTTTCATGTATAAGGGCAATATTGTAATAATTGGAAAGTTGATTAAATGTGTGTTGGTGTGTTGCGTGAGTGTCTTTGAAAGTGTAATAATGTAGGGGTATGTTGGTAAATATTTATGTGCATGTATGGGTGTTATAAATACTTATTTGTGCATGCATATTTTTAATGAATAGGGATATTAATGTTTTAGTAAGTGAGTTTTTAATTAAAGGTATAGTATATGTATGTAAGTGTGGGTATGCATGCATGCATGTATGTATATGTATGTGTACACTCGTAAATACGTATACATATGTATGTACGTGGGTGTACACGTATGTGTCGGTGTGCTCGGGGAGCGTGTTTAGTGTATATTTATATTTATTCGTATGTGTTGGTTGCGTGTTACAGCATTTCGGATTTGTTTGGTGAGATCCGGACCAGTTGCAGGAGACCCGGACCCGATTCAGATTCGTGCTTGTTGTGGACCGATACATAAGCAATCCAAAGACCGATGCATGGGATGATCCATAGATCAGTACCGGTTCGTGCAGTGAAGACCAGATGGCGATTTGGTTCCGAAACCGCGTCATTTCATGTGAGTGTTCGTTCTTGTGTATTTCCTTATTCATCGTTGCTGGTATGCATCTATATGTTGCTCTTATCATTTTATGTGTCTTTCCTTTATATCTTACCAGTTTAATTACTTGTACCACTTCATGAGACGTCCACGATTGTTCACTTTATTTATCTAGTTGATAGGAGCTTGTATCAGTATCATTTCATGTGTTGGTAGTTTAGCGTTGTTGGCTTAGGCCTATTTTTGATATACTTTTAGACTGTGACTTGACTCGATCTATTGATTGGATAGATTAAGTACATAGTTGAGCATTAGATATATATAGATCTTGTATTTGGACATTGAGATATTAGAGTTATATCATTTTATGAATAGATGATTACTGTTTTGGACTGGGACTGATTGTAAAGGAACTTGGACTGTATACTAGATTGATCTTATGTTGGATTGGTTCGTGATTATGGTTTACTATCTATATTTTATCAGAACAATTATCAGACCTGATATTCCTTACTTGGTAATAATTCAATTAAGAATTTATTCGGGTATTTGAGGACATATTAGATGTGATCTTACTTTATTAAACGATTAGAATTCATGACGATTGGATCGGTACATGGACTTATTCAGAGTTGGACTGTGATTTGGACTGAACTTGAGTTATAGATGACATTGGATTTACGTTCTTTATAATAAAGCCTGATCTGCATTAAGATGAGATTGACATATTTCATGTAGAGTACTTCTCAGACTTGTTATTCCTTCATGTGGTAATAACTTAGGTGATGATTCATTGGGATATTGATGATGGACTTGTTATGATGTTACTTTACTAAGAGGTTGGATTACTTGATTCTTGGATCAATATATAGACTTAGTTGGAGTTTGGGTCGAACTGAGATTTATGTTATTGACATTGGATATTGATCAGTATTTAGATATGACTGATTTTGTTAGATTGCGACTAGATGTCTGGATATCTTACCTTTGACTTCGATATTTGATATCATATTGGCTTTGGATTATGAGAAGCAAAGGTTCCGGGATGTATCAACTGATTATATTATTTGAGTATAGATGAATTGTTGGTATTGACTTAGAAGTGAATTATTCTAAATTGCAGTTGTTTGAGGATGATTCCCTACTTAGATATGATTGCGATATGGGGTGACTTGTTGATCTCGAGGATATACCATATGCCTCATGTTTAGTTATTGATTACTTCAGTTAATAGAGATTGAGCTATTGCGATAGTGATCTATTGATATCGGTGATCTTGTACTTTAGAGTTATCAGATAGCAGTTATCAGTTTATCAGTTATTGGTGAGATTATTTGTTAGTGATCATATGATGTATTCCAGAGTCTATAGGAGTTGGTAGATATCTGTATCAGTTACCAGTTGTTAGTGGCACCTTTGTGTTAGTGGGTATATCTCCAGTATTCTATTTCAGATGTCAGATATTAGTTGTCAGCTACTCAGTTGTCAGATATCACAGTTGTCAGATATCACAGTTGTCAGATATCAGTTGTCAGTTGTCAGATTGTCAGCTAGTGTTGACTTCGGTAATTGTTGGAGATATCAGTTACTATTACATATTAAATCATATTGATTGCTTGTTAATAAAAGACACCATAACCCGGGAGCAGGGCTAATTGCCTGATGATGCATGTCGTATATTTTAGAAGGACTTATTATGGTACCGAGTTGTGGGTTCCAACCATGGGGAACCAAGGTAGTACTGGCTACCTATTCAGTTGTCAGTTGTCAGGGCTATGCCCGGATTACGGCGCCACACTTGTTGTCTTTTCGTGTGGGGCTGTGGTCTTCAGTTGTCAGAGCCTTGCGGCTTGTCCTGGTTCAGCGCCAGGGGTGTTAGACCGTGGTACCGGGCATGCACGGTACTCTTCCAAAACACATGCACTATATTAGCAGGCAGTTACAACAACGATAACTTTATTTGATATATAGGAAAATGGCTGTGGTATGGGACACAGCTAAGTACTACATTAGTTAGGTTAATAATAACCAACCAGACTAGTGACATATACTAGGTTACACATTCAGATATCAGTTGTTTGTTTACAGTTGTGATAGTTGACATTTATCTACATACATGTTGTTATTCAGTTATCCTTCAGTTTAGCTGTTTATCATGTTATTTAGTTATCATATGACTGCAGTTTATCTTGTTATTATTCTATGCACATTGTTTATATGCACGAGCTCCCCTTTTACACACACACTCACCAGGTCGCTTTCTGACGACCCTGGATTTGCACGTCCAGATATTGGACGCTTTGTTCTATGGTGCAGGTGTTCGATGAGACTGTATGCTTGCGAAGAGCAAGAGTTTCTCCCTATTCGATTTCGGTATTCTTATCTTTCTAGGCTTCATATTATTTCCTATTCTCATTATATCAGTTCAGTTGTTATTCCAGTCTTCATTTATATGATATCATGCGTGGATGCTTATATGCAATATTGCAGTAATCATGATTCATTACGGTTAGATTTATAGCTTGTTTCAGGTTACTTAAGGCTTAGCGCCTATACGTGAGGGATTTTTCTTGCGTATATGTGTCGCCGACTCATGTCGCGTCTCCGATTCAGCGTATTTTGGGAAGCGGGGCGTGACAGAGTTTTCTTGGTATCAGAGCCTAGGTTTTCGACTTGCGATCCTAATCTTTGGCTTTTGATTCGCAAGATAGACCTAGTTCTTACCGATAACTTGAAACAAGCTATAGTTACACTGCAATATACATATAGTATCCATTATGATATTCACTCCATTTGAAAATTGATCGTCCTTCTTTTGAGAATCCTTATCTTTGATCGTTTGATATTCTTGATTTCTACTCTCCTTTTAGAGTAATTCAGATTTTCATCTTGTTTCTCTTCCTCTTTCTCGATTATATTCCTTGACTTTATCTCTTGAGATTGGTTATTTTGTGTTGAAGCCAGTAGCAGAATCAGAGTAGCGCATCGGAAGCGTGGTGGATTTATGATGCGTAGAGAAGTGACGTGAAGCTTGTTTGTCTTCTCATTTGATTTTGAATTCTTTTTACCATTCCCTGCCCTATTTGAATTTCGGGGACGAAATTTTTATAAGGTGGGTAGAATGTAAGATCCCTAGTTAGAAATACTGTATTTTATTTTCTTAAAGTATTCATTTTGATCTACTGATTATTTTTGTTAGTAGTGGTTGTTACTATTACTAATTTATTTCAGGTATTATTATTAATTTTGTTAGTGTAATTATTTATTATTAGTGTTACTTATTACTATTCTCATTACTAATATTAATTTTCATGTGTTGCTATTAGTATTATTATTAATAGTATTATTGGATTTATTTATTATTAGTAATAGTATTCCTCCTTTTATTCCTTTGAACCATACCTATTAATCCTACACCCAATATCTATTCTCATAACCCATTGGCCCATGAACTATACTTATTCCATACCCAATTGACTATACCCATTACCCTCAAACCCAATACCCATTAACCCAATTTAGACTCTATATATATATATATATATATATATTAATCCTTAACCTAACCTAATCCTAATTAATCCCTAATCTTCTCCTCTCCTCTTTCATCTAGCTGCCAACACAACCAGCGCCCCTCCATGGCGCAACACCCCTTCCTCTCCGGCAACCACCAACGCCAGCAGCAGCACCCAACCCCCGGCCTCCTCCCATGTTCGCCCAGGCCGCCCTTTCCTTGGCTGACTCCAACAACCCCCAGGAGCTCCACAGCCGCTGCCTCCTCCAACCCCGGCGAGCGCAAGATCTACTCTAGCAACTGCAGCAGCGGCAGCGCAGCACAGCAGCAGCCCAGCCGGATCTCCTCCCCGGCGCGCCCCGGCAGCCCCGTGCCCTCTTTCCCTGCCGTCCACAGCAGACCAGCGCCCGCCTCTTCCTCCCCTGCGGGCGCACAGCCAACCAGCAACGGTAGCAGCTTCCACGACCTCTCCAGATCCACGGCAGCCGCGATCTCCAAGCCTTCTCCCTCCTTGCCGTAGACCCATAGTAGCGTCCCCATCCTCCTCCATGTTGCCGCAACCTCTCCATTAGGCAAGCCCCGAGTCCCAAATCCCTATAGGCCGAGCCCCCTGCGCGCCCAGGTCCCCATGCCGAGATTCCCTTGCTGTGCTTCCTCTCTCTCTCTACATGTTTTATTTTCTTTGTAAATGTGAGTTTATTAATTCAATGTGTTTTGTTGTGTGTGGCAAATATCTTACTCCGAGCTGTTTTCCCGCTCTCCGTGAGTCGCCGTGGATCACCATAGGCGAGCGCGAACGCACCCACGTCCTTCACGGCGAGATGCTCTATCCAACGACACCCTCCGCGGCCCCGGACGCCTCCGTCGGAGCCTCCGTCGGTGCGCCGCAATTTGCCCCGAGGTTAGTGTTATTTTCATGTATAAGGGCAATATTGTAATAATTGGGAAGTTGATTAAATGTGTGTTGGTGTGTTGCATGAGTGTCTTTGAAAGTGTAATAATGTAGGGGTATGTTGGTAAATATTTATGTGCATGTATGGGTGTTATAAATACTTATTTGTGCATGCATATTTTTAATGAATAGGGATATTAATGTTTTAGTAAGTGAGTTTTTAATTAAAGGTATAGTATATGTATGTAAGTGTGGGTATGCATGCATGCATGTATGTATATGTATGTGTACACTCGTAAATACGTATACATATGTATGTACGTGGGTGTACACGTATGTGTCGGTGTGCTCGGGGAGTGTGTTTAGTGTATATTTATATTTATTCGTATGTGTTGGTTGCGAGTTACAGCATTTCGGATTTGTTTGATGAGATCCGGACCAGTTGCAGGAGACCCGAACCCGATTCAGATTCGTGCTCGTTGTGGACCCGAACCATAAGCAATCCGAAGACCGATGCATGGGATGATCCGTAGACCAGTACCGGTTCGTGTAGTGAAGACCAGATGGCGATTTGGTTCCGAAACCGCGTCATTTCATGTGAGTGTTCGTTCTTGTATATTTCCTTATTTATCGTTGTTGGTATTCATCTACATGTTGCGCTTATCATTTTATGTGTCTTTCCTTTATATCTTACCAGTTTAATTACTTGTACCACTTCATGAGACGTTCATGATTGTTCACTTTATTTATCTAGTTGATAGGAGCTTGTATCAGTATCATTTCATGTGTTGGTAGTTTAGCGTTGTTGGCTTAGGCCTATTTTTGATATACCTTTAGACTGTGACTTGACTCGATCTATTGATTGGATAGATTAAGTACATAGTTGAGCATTAGATATATATAGATCTTGTATTTGGACATTGAGATATTAGAGTTATATCATTTTATGAATAGATGATTACTGTTTTGGACTGGGACTAATTTTAAAGGAACTTGGACTGTATACTAGATTGATCTTATGTTAGATTGGTTCGTGATTATGGTTTACTATCTATATTTTATCAGAACAATTATCAGACTGATATTCCTTACTTGGTAATAATTCAGTTAAGAATTTATTCGGGTATTTAAGGACATATTAGATGTGATCTTACTTTATTAAACGATTAGAGTTCTTGACGATTGGATTGGTACATGGACTTATTCAGAGTTGGACTGTGATTTGGACTGAACTTGAGTTATAGATGACATTGGATTTACGTTCTTTATAATAAAGCCTGATCTGCATTAAGATGAGATTGACATATTTCATGTAGAGTACTTCTCAGACTTGTTATTCCTTCATGTGGTAATAACTTAGGTGATGATTCATTGGGATATTGATGATGGACTTGTTATGATGTTACTTTACAAAGAGATTAGATTACTTGATGCTTGGATCAGTATATAGACTTAGTTGGAGTTTTGGTCGAACTGAGATTTATGTTATTGACATTGGATATTAATCAGTATTTAGATGTGACTGATTTTGTTGGATTGCGACCAAATGTCTGGATATCTTACCTTTGACTTCGATATGTGATATCATATTGGCTTTGGATTATGAGAAGCAAGGGTTCCGGGATGTATCAACTGATTATATTATTTGAGTATAGATGAATTGTTGGTATTGACTTAGAAGTGAATTATTCTAAATTGCAGTTGTTTGAGGATGATTCCCTACTTAGATATGATTGCGATATGGGGTGACTTGTTGATCTCGAGGATATACCATGTGCCTCATGTTTAGTTATTGATTACTTCAGTTAATAGAGATTGAGCTATTGCGATAGTGATCCATTTGATATCGGTGATCTTATACTTTAGAGTTATCAGATAGCAGTTATCAGTTTATCAATTATTGGTGAGATTATTTATTAGTGATCATATGATGTATTCCAGAGTCTATAGGAGTTGGTAGATATCTGTATCAGTTACCAGTTGTTAGTGGCACCTTTGTGTTAGTGGCTATATCTCCAGTATTCTATTTCAGATGTCAGATATTAGTTGTCAGCTACTCAGTTGTTAGATATCACAGTTGTCAGATATTAGTTGTCAGTTGTCAGATTGTCAGCTAGTGTTGACATCGGTAGTTGTTGGAGATATCAGTTACTATTACATATTAAATCATATTGATTACTTGTTAATAAAAGACACCATAACCCGGGGAGCAGGGCTAATTGCCTGATGATGCATGTCGTGTATTTTGGAAGGACTTATTATGGTACCGAGTTGTGGGTTCCAACCATGGGGAACCAAGGTAGTACTGGCTACCTATTCAGTTGTCAGTTGTCAGGGCTATGTCCGGATTACGGTGCCACACTAGTTGTCTTTCCGTGTGGGGCTGTGGTCTTCAGTTGTCAGAGCCTTGCGGCTTGTCCTGACCATGGTACCGGGCATGCACGGTACTCTTCCAAAACACATGCACTACATTGGCAGGCAGTTACAACAACGATAACTTTGTTTGATATGTAAGAAAATGGTTGTGGTATGGGACACAACTAAGTACTACATTAGTTAGGTTAATAATAACCAACCAGACTAGTGACATATACTAGGTTACACATTCAGATATCAGTTGTTTGTTTACAGTTGTGATAGTTGACATTTATCTACATACATGTTGTTATTCAGTTATCCTTCAGTTTAGCTGTTTATCATGTTATTTAGTTATCATATGACTGCAGTTTATCTTGTTATTATTCTATGCACATTATTTATATGCACGAGCTTCCCCCTTTACACACACACTCACCAGGTCGCTTTCTGACGACCCTAGATTTGCACGTCCAGATATTGGACGCTTTGTTCTATTGTGCAGGTGTTCGATGAGACTGTATGCTTGCGAAGAGCTGGAGTTTCTCCCTATTCGATTCTGGTATTCTTATCTTTCTAGCCTTCATATTATTTCATATTCTCATTATATCAGTTCAGTTGTTATTCCAGTCTTCATTTATATGATATCATGCGTGGATGCTTATATGCAATATTGCAGTAATCATGATTCATTACGGTTAGATTTATAGCTTGTTTCAGGTTACTTAAGGCTTAGCGCGTATACGTGAGGGATTTTCCTTACGTATATGCGTCGCCGACTCATGTCGCGTCTCCGCTTCAGCGTATTTTGGGAAGCGGGGCGTGACAGTTGATGAATTACATATGCTTTCATTGATATGAGTTAAACATGATTTCATGCATAAATAAATACGTTTTCACTTAATACCATATGCATCACCTGCTTGCATTGAGTGCATGATCCATTGGAACTCATGTGCGTGTGTATTGCCTGTGCACGCCACGTGGCATTCTTATGTACTCGTTGGGTTACATTCTGATAACCTTGGACCTGCATGTCTTCATCTCGGAGCCTAGACGTTGGTGAACTTTTGATGCTGATCAGAATGCGCAGCAGTAGCATAGCAGGTTCGAGGATCGGAATTTGGCAGAAGCTTGAAAACGTATCAGATGATCTTACAAATCCATCTCCTTAATCTGTTTCTCGAGATCCCTTTCCAGCTTGGAAGCCTCTTCCAATATTATATGTTATGAACATCTTGTAAATCATACTTTGGTATGTTCTTGTGATGTAATATTTATGTAATATTGGATCACATGCAGTGATAACAATGTACTTGGACTGTAATGTTGGAATGTATAATACCATTGTGCTTCCATACTCTGATTTCTAACTGTAATGTTATGCTTAACATTTGTATGTGAGGGTGTTTCCGCCCTACGTATGTACGTTGCAGTAGCGTTTCCGCAAGCGGGGTGTTACACTACGTCATAGAAATCAATCGTCGGGGAGAAGATAAAATCTTATATATAGAGTTTTTTAACTCTCTGCAGAAGATAGCCCAAAGTTTGAAGTTTAACGACATATCCAAGACTTGAAGAAGACAAAGCAAGACTGAAAACAGAGGCTTAGTTAACGCCCGGTCGACTGGCCATGCATAAAAGTGCACAGGAGAAGGAAGGAGTATGGGTCGGTCGAGTACCCTGTTGACTGACATGTGCGACAGTAGAGACAGGTAATTATCAATTGATAGCCATGTCGACTGTTTAGAAGGCACAATTGGCGCCTACACAACTAACGGTTGACCGTCCAGTCGACCGACCAGAGCACATAACTAAAGCCTGCACAGCTAGCAGTTGACCGAGCTACTTCTGTTACTTTGTATACTTGTTCATGTAACCGCATTATTGATAAAAAAATCTTGTTAACTTGTTACATGTATAAATATTGTTAACATGCTAGCATACTTGTATCCTACTATACTAGCTATTAGCTCAGTCACGCCAGCATCCGGCGAAATATGTGTGGAACAAAGTGCACAAGGAGCAAAGTACCACATCACACTTATACGTGGTAGGGCCCACCTCTTGAATTCATGGAGGCCGCCTCTAGAATCCTCACTCCGCCTGGTGTTGGGTGACGAGGATGTCTCTGATGCTCTTCTTATAGATATTGTTACTGACCAGACTCGGTATTCTTATTATCCTTTATTCCCGTTACACACACAGTCATGTTGGTATCCAACACGTGGTATGTGGAACTAAGTACCACACGAAACAAAATGTCACATCACATACATAGTGGGGCCACCTCTAGAATCCCACATCGCGGGGTATTGGCATGATGGAGGCATTCTCAGCGCACTTATTATTCAGACCCAATACATGATACATTTAATAATCTAACAATGGTAATGTCAGAAACACTTGTCATTTGGTCACTCTCTCGTTTGGATAATGGTCGCCGTATGCCATGTTCGGATGGGTTCGGCCGGAGTGCGGGCTCCGGTATGAACTGCCAGTAGTATGGAACACTGAAAAAGATTGATTAAAATACAGGCGGTACTGATTGTTATTATTATATAAATAACGTGACTTGACCAATGCATGTATGTTTCTATTGTGTTATCATTTCTGATATTTTATCCACTATCATGTCAGCTTTATAACTTGTTACACTTCATAGTACTTATTACTCTTCATGTGGTGGCATATTATTCATATGCACACATAACCTGGTTTCCATATATTTTATTTCATGTATATGTCCTGTTGTATATATCTTGTAGACATTATTACTGTATATTCACATCACTGTAGTATGTTTATGCTGCATACATCATATCTACAAATTCATGTTCATCACCACACCTTTATGCTGTAATTAATATTAGGTGAAACAAGAATGATAAAGTAAATAAAACTTGCTACATATGATTTATACATTGATGTAATCATGAACACCTAATATGGTATCGTAATACGCATATAAAGAATAATATATAAATGGTTTAACTTTATTGCCGGTAGTAACATAAACCCTCATGATGACTTACCTATTATTTTAATAGCACGATCCAGATATATAAACTAAAAACGATGATGTGATAATGACACTGTTAGAACGTGCTAGGTATTGATACTATTAAAATATGTTGCATGTATATTACTCCCTATTGCTATTATCATTATATTGTATCACCGGTAATTAAATATTATTAGATATTATTATCATGATTATATTGCTATATTATAAATATTATTATTGTTTCCTTCATTTTACTACTTACTAGGTCGCTTTTTGACGAGCCTGGGGTTTGCGTGCCCAGGTTGGAGACCCGAAATATCACTGTACCAGATATTTCTCGAGATTATTTTGAGACCGTACTCTTTCCTATTCATAGGTATTTTTAATTTTTGTTTTCATTTGTTCGTTTATCCCTGTTTCTATTATGATCGCTGACCCCTTTTGCATGTATTCTTGTACTTATTTAATGCTAGATTATTGTATATATTGTGTATATTCCCTGTACTGAGGCTTAGCGCACTTACGCGAGGGTATTTCCGCCCTGCGTATGTATGTCGCCATAGTATCTCCGTATCCATTGGATCGGGGTGTTAAAGAGTGGTATCAGAGCCTAGGGTTCACACCTGATGTGGGTAACCACCGGGTAGTGCTCGAGCTCTTACCAACAACACAGTTAGATTTAGGTTAGAACTCATCTGTCTCTGAGTTTGGGAATTCCGGCTATGTGTACAAGAATTCCATCTCATTGACAAGTCATTCCTTGACCCTTTTCTATTCTTTAATTTCAGTATAATCGTCGCCTTTTCTTGGACGTTGATGTCATTATACTCATCACCCTCCATCTTCGATGGCTTCTTCTCAATACCAAGCAGGGCCTTGTGTGTGCCCTCCTCCACGAGCAACAATGTTACTTGCATCTTCTATAATAGGAAGTTGGACTTCCCGTCGAATTTCTCCACATTGAACTTAGTTGTCATGGTCGTCCTATCACTCTGATACTAATTGTTGTTGATCTATCACCGATCAAACAGTAGAGAAACACTGATTTGAAGACTCGGCAGCGGAAGCGAAAGCGTAAAAAATCTACCACTAGCAAGCAATTGAAACTAAATCACTACACAACTAAACAACAACAGATTTAACGTGGTTCAGCAATGTGCCTACATCCACGGGGAGGGGGGAGAAATCTTTATTGGAAACAGAGAAGAAAATATAAGAGTTACAAGAAGATCTTTCTTTCACAACTCTCAATGTTGAAAAACACAATTTCTCTTGAATTCTTGACACCCTTCAAAAGGCCACCCCGAAGAGTTTTTATAGGCAACTCGGATGATCCTAGTTTAATACAAACTCTAATAACCAAATCAGCACCGCCTTAGCGAAATAGAAAACCCAGATCCAGATCAAAACATGAAACAAAACCGTATTAATAAACTGTCAGAACCTGTATTAGTCGACTAGGGCAAATTATTAGTCGACTAATACAAAGTATTAGTCAACTATACCCAATACCTAGTCAACTACTGTAATGCATTCTGAGAATCCAACTTCTGTTGAAGGGCTTAATCGACTATACCAAAGCATCAATCGACTAGCCCATGACCTAGTCGACTGATATGATCTATTAGTCTACTAATAACACGCACAAGGTTTATACACGTCCGTGCTTGATTTGTGAAGCTTGTAACACTTCCACCTGAACCTGAATTCTTTTCCAATGAATATGAGTCACTCCACATACTAACAGTATGCAGGTTAAGTAACTATGATAGTGTTCTGTTGCTGGCTCGCATATACTGCAGTTCCTACATTGCCCACCCCTCCCCACCCCCCGCAAACACCCCCCTCTAATCGCGAGGGCCGGGGGGGGTCTGCTAATAACAATAGATTGTTATGACAATGGATCTGAAGCAAATACTCATTCAAGATCAAAGAAAAAATTGTTAGATATGATGGGCAAGAAATGGACCAGAAGAAAAGTCTATGAAGAAGTTTAGTTTCATTGACAGAGCTCCTTATTCTTTCTCTATGTGGATTTGTAACATAGTTCCTAGAATAGTATAAGCTGTGACATATATCTCAGCAGATGCACCAAATAGAATATAGGACTCATGGATTGGTAATTTCTCAAAGATGTTCTTTGTCTAGCAACATCCCGTTCCTCTAAACATTTTCATTTTCTCTATTATCTAGACTAATTTTGTCACGCCCCGCTTTCTACTATAGTGAGCTAAGCATGTGACTTGGGCCAGCGACACGCTCAAAAGGGCATGCTAAGTCTCTAACTTGCAAATTATGTCATTTTTTCTATCTGCTCCATATACATATCAAGTCTAAATAGAGTACACATACGTGAAATAAAACTAATCAAAAGTTTTTTCGACAAAAAAAATTCAAAACTAAATAACTGGCATAAATTTAAATACTGAGAATGAGTCCAAACTCTCTTATTCATACATCTATGAGGGAAGCAAATAACTAAAAGCAGTCTCCAAGTCTTCTACTGAGCTCATCTGGATCATCGCAATACTCCTTATCCTCAGAAGATATCTCCATATATTCTCCACGTATTCTCCACTATTTGTGATAAGCAAACACTAGGGAGTCAGAATCTCCTAACAAGTACAAATAAAGAAAAAGAAATATGCAATATGTGCAGAGCACGCAGATATATATATAAATAAGAAAAGGACAATAATATGCAATTACATGATACTTATTTTCATTACACAATCATATTTTGTAGCATGAGTTTATTACTAAAATTAGTTATATAATGTTCAAGTCTTAATGATAAACAAACATTTACAAAGCATAAGTTGAGTAAGTCAAGTATAATAAGTATAGCTAAGCAATCAATCAGCAGTAATCATCACAAGAAATACAAGCTACAAGGTTAATTATGAAGATGTCCTTAGGGGTTACTAATTAAGTGAGACTGCTCCAACTGCCATGAGCAGTAGAACGTATCCCATCATATGCATGTCAATTAGGTCTTAAGACGCAGAAACGACTGTCTCATGCCACAATCTATTCTCCCATATTAATTAATGATTATTATTGTTTGAAAAACTGTTAGTGCAAAAACGTTCATGTACCCTAGCGGAAAACCATACCATGAGTAATATAGTATAATAGTATGTGAATGGAATGAACTCATCAATAACTCATGTCATAAAGAGACATGCACCATGTAAAATAAACATCATCATACCTTGTACACAGGTATGGGTACTCAAGGTACACCTTCTCAATTTCCACCATCAATTTCTCTATATTAATCTCGTGTCTTGTCATTTTTATAACCAATTTTATTATAGGATATGAATATCCTTGCGTGAATTAAGTTCCAAGATCAACCATGCCACTACGTCTATGTCAAGTTCATATAATAACCATGTACTACTTTCTTAAGTAATTCCAAGTACATGCTTCACGTAAGCGTTTATCCATGTCATTTAAACTTTCGTATTCTTGTTCATATTCATGTTCATGTTTCCATGTCCAAGATGTCCATGATGTAATTTTTATATCATAGTGTCTTTCTACGTGAATAAAATCAGTCATGTGAGTTATTTGTTATCATGTAGCAATTTATTCAAGCATGACTTATAAATTAATTAATACAACTTATAGAAAATAATTTTTTATAAATATTTAATGATGTATAAATCAATATTAATACAGAAAGGGCTTTTCTGCAAAACTTTAAGCAAGAGAAAATAAAAACTACATTTTAAAATATCAAGCTAAACTACAACAATTTTCAGAAAACTTGTAAGAACTAAACAGTAATATTTCGAGACTGAAAATAGAAATTAAAAACTCATGGACTAAACAGAAATTTAATTAAAAAAATGAATTCAGAGTTAGTTAGGGACTTAAAAAACATTTTTCAAGGCTGAAGCTATTTTTAAAATAAAAAAAATCAGAAAATAAGGTTAATTTGTGAAGGTTAAGGAATTGTTTGAATGAAATAGTTTTAGTATCAAGAAAATTACAAATTTAGATTCACGCATGAAACAGGAAGTTCACTTGATTATGTTTGGGACCAAAATTTTAATCTAACAACAAATTATCTCTCATTCAATGATTAAGTTAGAGTAGATCATTATATTAATAAAAGAATAAAATCTACATTGAATCCCCCAGTTCACAAGTACCATGTCAAATAAATTGTTAATAACAGCCCTTTCAAAATAGAAGGAAAATTCTCAAAGAAAAAGTAATCAAGTTGGGAAGTCTGTCAGTTAGTAGTTAGGCACAGACATCAAGGCATTAATCAAGAGAAGGTGTAGTCCTACCAATAGCAAACAAAATAATGTAACCAATTATCTGACATAAGATAGTGATAAACATCAATATATGATGGCTTGTCGATTATTGATAGAGCTCCTTATTCTTTCACTATGTGGATTTGTAACATAGTTCCTAGAATAGTATAAGCTGTGACATATATCTCGGTAGATGCATCAAATAGAATATAGAACTCATGGATTGGCAATTTCTTAAAGATGTTCTTTGTCTAGAAACATCCCGTTCCTCTAAAAATTTTCATTTTCCCTATTATCTAGACTAATTTTGTCACGCCCCACTTTCCACTATAGTGAGCTAAGCATGTGACTTGGGCCGGCGACACGCTCAAAAGAGCATGCTAAGTCTCTAACTTGTAAATTATGTCATTTTTTCTATCTGCTCCATATACATATCAAGTCTAAACAGAGTACACATACGTGAAATAAAACTAATCAAAAGTTTTTTCGACTAAAAAATTTCAAAACTAAATAACTGGCATAAATTTAAATACTGAGAATGAGTCCAAACTCTCTTATTCATACATCTATGAGGGAAGCAAATAACTAAAAGCAGTCTCCAAGTCTTCTACTGAGCTCCTGCTAGATCCTCGCAATACTCCTTATCCTCAGAAGATATCTCCATATATTCTCCACGTATTCTCCACTATTTGTGGCAAGCAAACACTAAGGAGTCAGAATCTCCTAACAAGTACAAATAAAGAAAAAGAAATATGCAATATGTGCAGAGCACGCAGATATATATGAATAAGAAAAGGACAATAATATGCAATTACATGGTACTTATTTTCATTACACAATCATGTTTTTGTAGCATGAGTTTATTACTAAAATCAGTCATATAATGTTCAAGTCTTAATGATAAACAAACATTTACAAAGCATAAGTTGAGTAAGTCAAGTATAATAAGTATAGCTAAGCAATCAATCAGCAGTAATCATCAAAAGAAATACACAGGTACAAGATTAATAATGAAGATGTCCCTAGGGGTTACTAATTAGGTGAGACTGCTCCAACTGCCATGAGCAATAGAACGTATCCCATTATATGCATGTCAATTAGGTCTTAAGACGCAGAAACGACTGTGTCTCATGCCACAATCTATTCTCTCATATTAATTAATGATTATTATTTTTTGAAAAACTGTTAGTGGAAAAACGTTCTTGTACCCTAGCGGAAAACCATTCCGTGAATAATATAGTATAGTAGTATGTGAATGGAATGAACTCATCAATAACTCATGTCATAAAGAGACAAGCACCATGTAAAATAAACACCATCATACCTTGTACACAGGTATGGGTACTCAAGGTACACTTTCTCAATTTTCACCATCAATTTCTCTATATCAGTCTCGTGTCTTGTCATTTTTATAACCAATTTTATTATAGAATATGAATATCCTTGCGTGAATTAAGTGCCAAGATCAACCATGCCACTACGTCTATGTCAAGCTCATATAATAACCATGTACTACTTTCTGAAGTAATTCCAAGTACGTACTTCACGTAAGCTTTTATCCATGTCATTTAAACTTTCGTATTCTTGTTCATATTCATGTTCATGTTTCCATGTCCAAGATGTCCATGATGTAATTTTTGTATCATAGTGTCTTTCTACGTGAATAAAATCAGTCATGTGAGTTATTTGTCATCATGTAGCAATTTATTCAAGCATGGCTCATATAATTGATTAACACAACTTATAGAAAATAATTTGTTTATAAATATTTAATGATGTATAAATCAATATTAATACAGAAGGGGCTTTTCTGCAAAACTTAAGCAAGAGAAAATAAAAACTACATTTTAAATAACAAGCTGAACTACAACAATTTTCAGAAAACTTGTAAGAACTAAACAGTAATATTTCAAGACTGAAAATAGAAATTAAAAACTCATGGACTAAACAGAAATTTAATTAAAAAAATGAATTCAGAATTACTTAGGGACTTAAAAACATTTTTTCACGGCTGAAGCTATTTTTAAAATAAAAAATCAGAAAATAAGGTTAATTTGTGAAGGTTAAGGAATTGTTTGAATGAAATAGTTTTAGTATCAAGAAAATTACAAATTTAGATTCACGCATGAAACAGGAAGTTCACTTGATTATGTTTGGGACCAAAATTTTAATCTAACAACAAATTATCTCTCATTCAATGATTAAGTTAGAGTAGATCATTATATTAATAAAAGAATAAAATCTACATTGAATCCCCCAGTTCACAAGTACCATGTCAACAAAATTGTTAATAACAACCCTTTCAAAATAGAAGGAAAATTCTCAAAGAAAAGGTAATCAAGTTGGGAAGTCTGTCAGTTAGTAGTTAGGCACAGACATCAAGGCATTAATCAAGAGAAGGTGTAGTCCTACCAATAGCAAACAAAATAATGTAACCAATTATCTGACATAAGATAGTGATAAACATCAATATATAATGGCTTGTCGATTATTTATTTCAAGCACATGATGAGATTGAGTGTTGATTTCAAGTTAATGTCAGTAAAAGAAATTTTTATAAGTAAAACGAAGTGAAATACAACTAACTATAAACCGCAAGTATTGTGTTAAATATAATCATTCATCAGTGTAACTATCAATGTCAGTTTATGTTTCACCAGGACCATGGATAAATTTGATTAGATAAAAATATATGAGAATTCAACATATAACTGAATTTAAGCATAATATCACATCTTGAATTTTGAAAAGAGAGGTAATAAAATTTACCACCGATTGCGTATCAGTTAACATTCATGGATTGATATTGAATAGTTTCATAGAACTCGAAGTAAAGAAAATAATTGCAAATGTAAAGGATGACATGATCTAGATCTTGTAAGGAAGTCCTAGCATAAATTCTACCAGATTTAACATCAAGAGAAAAGACTTTATGTACTTGTCTTTTTGATGATTAAGATCTAACTCTTAATCTAGCTTGATGAATCCTCATGGCTTCCTTTTCACTCCTAGAGTAGATTGATTTTTAGAGTTTTGATAGATTAATTTCTAATTTATTTATAGGTGGTCATATAAGATAATTTTATCATTTTTTTTAGTGTTTAGTTCAAGTTTGAATTGATTTTTAGTTAGAATTTAGTTATACCCACAAATTGAAATGTTTATCTATTAGTTTGAACTTGATTTGGGTGCGTCTTTGGATAAGGAGAAATTTTATACGAATTTTAAATTATTTTTTGTTTGATTTTATCCTTGGATATTCTTGGATTTAAAGAGAGAAGGAATTAAAACGAATTTAATTTTGATTTTATTTCTTATTGGATTTGGGTATGAGATAGTAAATTAAATTATGGGCTTTGGGTCACAATATTTATCATTACTAAAATATTTTTTATTCCAAATTATTATCTTTCCTATTTATTTATTTATTTAATTCCTTCTAATATCACCTAATTTTTAGGATATTACAAATTCCTTGTTTAAAAGAGTTTTATTCCATAACTGACCCATTTCAGAGAAAAAAGGGTTTAATGATATAATTCTTAAGATAATTCTAAGAGAAAATGTCTCTTAACCTTAAGATATGGAGAACATCTCTATCTGAAACTCGTCTTGAGTTTCGGATATGCTGATCGCCACTGACCACGGCTAAATCTGTTGATTCATGGCTCCTACTACTATAAGAAAGTGAAGAGAAAGAATGCATTTGAGAAGCTATTGTTCCCATGGATTCTAAAAGTCTTTAAATTACACTTATGATAGGATTTAGAACTTCAAGGAAAAAAGTAATAATATTTTCTTATAATGACATTTCCAAATTCTGACAGAGGTAACTGTATTGACAAAAATCTGAAGAATCTAATCAAGAAACCGCAGTATAAGATTCTGGAAGAAGAAACATTAATCTGCTTATTATAAACGCTGCTACTTTAGAAAAGAGAAAAAAAAAAAGAAAAGAAAAAGAAGTAATGACTCTAAGTTTTAACTATGTCATACTCGATAATAATAGTAAAATCATAGAAGATAATTAGCTGAATAAAAAGGTTCTGTGTATGATAAGGCAACATTAATCTTACTTCTTGGCAATGATGAATACTTTTGGAGATAGAAAGAGGCATTTACTTTGCAAGTCAAGTAAAAACTAGACTAGACATGGAATTCGGCACATTATTATCCATATTTCCCTACTTGAGAACAAGTTCTCAGTCTCTAATCACGTTTATGATGGTGATTTTTAAGAAGAAAACGTAAATGCATGAAGCAAAATAGACAATAACAAAACTACAACAACAATAGAAGTAAACAACCGTTACGTATATGCTAGCTAACAAGATATATAAATCAAAGTGGATTCCAAACATACCTATGTTAGCATCTTGTAACATTGCGCGTGACACCCATTGACTTCTGAGGTTAATTGTGGCCTTGAACTTAGTCAATCCTTCAGTATAATAGACTTCCACCTAACAATACTTATTGCTAATTTCACATAAACCCAATCATAGAATTTGTCAACAAGCTGGAAATATGTAATCCTCCAGGATACTTTGATCAATAATGTGCCGATTATAGACCAAAATCCTATAATGAATCCTGATGCAGTAATGCCATAAATCCATATCATATCGATCTCATCTTTTTTCTCTTCTGTATCTCCTCCCTCATGAGATGGTGCTTGAGAAGGCTCATTAATTGGGCATTCCAACAAGGGCCATCCACATAGTTCAAGGTTGCCGCTGTAGATCGAGGGATCAATGAAGGATTTAAGTTGATTTCCTGATGGAATTCTTCCCGACAAGTTGTTGTGTGACAAGTTAAGGTGGTCTAGAAAATTTAGGTTGGACATACTTGTTGGAATACTGCCTGAGAGATTATTCATTGATAGATCGAGTGATTCCAACTGTTTCATGGCGCCAATATTTTCTGGGATCTCTCCGGTGAAGTGATTTCTGGACAAATTCAAGAAAACCAATCCATATAGCTCTGTGAGATCTTTAGGAATCTCTCCGTAAAAACCATTGCATGATAGGTGTATGCTAACTACAAGAGAAAGCACTGTTGTGTACAAAAGTTCCATTCCCTTTCCGGTCACCATAAGATTCTCTTTGTAAAAAGCAGAATCCAGTTCCATTCGCCTGTTCTCATTTAGTGTCTGAAGCATGGCACTGAAATTCAAAGAAGAGGGAGAAAGAATGCCTGAGAGATTGTTGTCTGCAAGGTCCAAAACCTGCAGATTGGTAAGGTGGGAATTTGGAAAGGAGAAGTCACCATGAAAAAAATTAGACCGTAATCGAAGAACTCGCAATAGAGGTAAGTGCACTCCTATCCATGTAGGAATGTCCCCTGATAATCTGTTTTCACCGAGATCAAGAACAACCAATTGTCGGCAATGATGCAAGGACCAAGGGATCCTTCCAGTGAGACTATTATTTTCTAAATGCAATGATTGAAGATTTTTGAGGGATCTAAATGAGTCAGGTACATGACTTGACAAATTATTACTTGATAGATCAAGAACACCAAGATATGGACAATCAAACGAAGGAAGTCTTCCACCGAGGTTATTGTTTGATAGATCAAGAACACCAAGATATGGACAATCAAACGAAGGAAGTCTTCCACCGAGGTTATTGTTTGATAGATGAAGTACTCGCAAACTATAGGCAGTGAATGGTGGGATGGTACCGGTGAGATGATTATTTGATAGAGAGATGAAAATGATGTCATTAGCTGCAGCCAAACTTGAAGGGATAGGTCCACAAAATGAGTTATTAGATAGATCTATAAATTCTAAATCAGTAGGATCCAAATCAGGTATATGCCCATCAAAGTAGTTGGAACTCAAATTAAGAAGTATATATTGGATTCTTTGAAGAGATGGTGGTAGTTGACCCCTAATCTGATTGTTCGACATGTCCAACCAAACAATATCATAATTCCAAAACCAAGAGGGAATGTTGTCTGAGATTCCAGCTTCAGACATGTAAAGAAACTCCAGCATAGTTTGGGTTCGGATCCAATTAGGGAAGGCAGGCCCCAAGTGACAAGAGGACATATCAATTTCAGAGGCATTAAATGGAGGAACCCAATCTTGACTAAAGATCATTTCAAGGTGATTATTTGATAGATAAATATATTTTAAATTTATGAGGTTGGAAAAGTGGGCCTCTGTCATGCTACCCACAAATGAGTTTGAGAGGAGATACAAAAATTCCAATTTAGACAGCTGGCCTAGTTTAGCTGGGATTGTCCCGTTCAAACTATTATCATGTAGAGACAAGTCTTGTAGATCACTTCCCGGGCTACACCTGGACAATTCTTCTACTAGGCTCGTGATCTCGCCAGCAATCTTGTTATAGTGCAGCCATAACATTTGCAATTTGCAGAGGCTTCCCAGAGTTTCTGGTATTTTCCCGCTAATTTTATTATTGTTCAAGTAGAGATATTGCAACTTGTAGAGCTTCCCAATGGTTTTTGGTATCTCTCCAGTTATTTTATTTGCAGACAAATCTAGATAGATCAAACAAGTAAAATTTCCCAGCGTCTCTGGAAGAGGACCAATAATATTGTTGAAAGCCAAATCTAGATGCTCCAATTTGCTGAAGCTCGCTAATACTTTTAAAATCCTCAGTGCCTTGAAAGAACAATACCCAAGGTCAAGATGCCGAAGAGAGGTAATATTAAATAGCCAACCGGGTACGAGAGAACTAAATATGTTATCAGATAGGTCAAGCATGGCAAGTGAAGTGAGATTGATATGCGGCAATGTATTAGGAATATTTTTGAGATCAACATTTGACAGAAGCAGCACGGAGAGAGAAGGGAGCATGTTGATATCATGAATCCAGTAGTCCCCTGATTTGGAGAGATTGACATTACTCATGTCAAGGTACTCTAGAGAAGTTATCGTGGAGAGCCAATGAAGATCTTTCCCAATGCTCAAGGGAGAATAATCATATGTATTGGAATGAAGATCAAGAGATCGCAAGCTAGAGAGGTTGCCCAGATGCGGAGGAATGCTTCCATAGAATCCGGCATTGGATAGGTTGAGGTACTCTAGTTTTACCAAGGACCCAAGAAACTCAGGAATAGGCTTTGGAGAAAAATTGTTCATGCTAAGATCCAAGTACCTGAGATGTATCAAACCAAGCAGAGAAGAATTGAGCTTACTTGGACCAGGGAGGAGATTGTCATCTTCATGAATAAAGCGGAGATCGAGCTCAACAACATGGCCAGTTAAATTGTCACAGCCGACACCTTGCCAACTGCAACAATCTGTGCCATCCCTCCAAGTAGAGAGCCAATTATCGCCAGGTGGTTGGTAAATGCCTGCTTTGACAGCAAGGAGAGACCTCCTTTCGCTCTCTATGCAGCCGCCACCTCCCTTCATCAAGCCGACACCGAGTTCATCACTAGCATGGGTGCGACAGAGAGGATAAAATGAGGAGGAATCTAGTTATTCCTCTCAGCATGAGACACTCAGTTTTCCGCATACTTCTACGAGATGAGATCAAGAACGAACTACTAGGCAACAACCGATTGTGTGGAGGCTTTCACACAGCTCAAGGCTAATTTATAGAAGAAGAAAATCTAGGGAGTATTGGACCATGTTTACTGTGATCATTAACAAGTTAACTCTGTACAGTCTGGGATTGAGAGACTTTTCCACTCGTCGTTGCACAATTTTCCAAACTAACTAGGTGAGTCAATCTTCGACTGAAAAGAAAGGTGTCCTTTTTGAAGAAACACGGCATGGAAATTGACTCTCTTGAGCAAGACACTTGGGCAAGCCAAGTAAACGTAGACTTGAAATCTTGACTGACCTGTGCTAGCTGTACCACCTAGCATTTATTCCAGGCTTGATTGGTGGAAATTGGGGCCGCAATATTCTCTCTGTAGATTGAATCCTCTTTCACATGAACTCAGGGTGTGTATCAACGCAAATCAGATTCTCGACTACATTACAATCTGCCTTACATTTTATGGTCCCGCAAATCTGAAGTGCAATTCCATTTATCAAAATCAAATGTCTCAAACTCATCTCTGTAAAAAGAGAACATTAATTTGTACATATAGTTGATGAACTGAAGACATGAGATGAGCACATCTGACGGTGCGTTGAAAAGAGAATCAAGTCACATTACTATTCCAAAAATAGTGAAAGCAAATTATCCTTTAAACTAAAGAAGGAGCTAACGAATTATCTAGGTGCAATTATTAAACAGTAAATTGCTTCTCTGCTACAAGATGAAAACTGAAAAAAAATTAACAGTAACAGAAACCCAAGCTGTAAACTAGGACTCTATTTTTGCTTAATTTTAATTTTTAAAGGCAGTGCAATGCTAGTGAACCCACAGTACCAAGGCAGAAGTCAACAGATGAAGGTATTGCACCTGAAGTTAAATAACATTCTCCATCTGACCACAATGTAAAAAGTGTTAGGATTTTGTCTTGCTTCCAAGAAAAAATGATTGTCCAAGAAGACCCAATTAAATTGGAGAAGAAGAAGAATGAGAAAAGAAGCAGATCAAGCGATTGGAGAGAGACAAGTCGACTAATAGAATCTATTAGTCGATTAATAGTATTCAACAGAAACTCAGACATCTACGTGAGTCAACTAATTGAAGGTATTAGTCAACTCATTCAAGTATTATCTGACTAATGAAAGTATAAGTCAACTAACCTGATCGTGCTGAGTTTGTTTCTAATTCAGATTTCTATCCGATTAGGTTTCATTTTCTGGTGGAGTACAAATAGAAACCAATTCCTATTCAATGAGGATTTGTTTCTGAAGTTTAAAAGGTTTAGAATTCTTTTAGATCAAGAGAGTATTGGACAAGTTAACTGTACAATTTTAGATTGAGTTATTTTTTCTCACTCGTCACTGCACAACTTACCAAACTAACTAGGTGAGTCAGTCTTCGATTGAAAAGAAAGGGGTCGTTTTTGAAGGAACATGGTATGAAAATTGACTCTCTTTTACAAGTCAAGTAAACACTAGACTTGGAATCTTGTTTATCAACTGGGCATGTGTTGGCTGTACTACCTAGCATTTTTCTTCCGGGCTTGGTGGAAATTGTGGCCGCAATATTCTCTCTGTAAATTGAATCCTTTTTCATATAAATAACAGATTCTTGATTAAATTACAATCTGCATTACATTTTATCATGAACTTGGTCTCTACAATTTAACAACCAATTCCATTTGTCAAAATCAAATATCTCAAACTCGCCTGTAACCTTTTTCTGTAAGAAGAGGATATTGATTTGCACAAATAGTTGATAAATCTGAAGAAATGAAATGAGCACATCCGACAGTGCATTGAAAAGAGCATCTAGTTATACCACTAATGCAAAAATAGTGAAAGCAAATTATCTTTTAAACTAAAAAAGGATCTAACGAATTATCTAGGTGACAATCATTTGACAGTAATTGCTTGTCAGCTACAAGAGGCTAACTGAAAATTTTAACTGTAACAGAAAACTAAGCTGTAAACTAGAACTCTATTTTACTTAATTTTATTTTGGAAAGGCAGTGGAGTGGGAGTGCACCACCAGGACCTAGGCAAAAGTCAATAGATGTAAGGTATTGTACATGAAATTAAATAACATTCTCTATTTGACCACTAATGTAAAAAGTACGAGAGACACTGTCGGAGAACACAGCTTCAGCACATAGGCTCTTATCCATGGCATTCTCATTTCTAACTCCAATATAACGTTACGTAACCAACCATTCATAGGGCTGCTAATTGTGCGAATAAGTCCAGCTTTGATGAGAAAGATTGGTCTTTCCGTCCCAGCAATCTGATCCATACAAGTCTTTCTCAGCTTTGATGAGAAATATAAGTCTTTTCGCCACAGCAATCTGATCCATACAAGTCTTTCTCAACTTTGATGAGAAAGACACTTACAGAGAATTTATTTGCTGATAATTGACATCTTAGTGTGAAAGATACTTCCAGCGAAACTTCCAGCGACCAACAGGTAAACCATCAGTTGACGAAGACTTTGACAAAGCCTATATTATCGACAAAAGAGAAAAGAGCTTCACTGTTGACTCAGCCAATAATACAAAAATTTACTTAGCCTACTAATATTTTACATCCACCCAACATGTCTGTGACTCAAGCTGGTATCAATCAACACATGTTTACTTACCTTTTCCTCTTCTGAAACAAAATAGCCAAGAAAGAATTCTTCTAGTGCTTTTCCATTTCAACAGTGCTTCGGCTCAAAATCATCCAATCCGTATTTCCTTGCCTGTATCTAGAAAATTAGAAAGAAAGCTGCATAAAAAGTAAGAGAACAACCCTTCTCACCTTCAAAGCAGGCCTCTAACGAAAGAGAATAATAGAATGTAACCAAAAAAATAAAAAATCTAGAAACAGATGAATTTAGAGCTAAAGTTAAAGAAAACAAAGAATTTTTGAAAGAAGAAAAATCCAAAAAAATTTTAAAAAGAGGACTAACTTAAAAAAAAAGTAGAAAGAATAGAAATATAATAAAATAATAAATAACAAAAATATAGAAATGTAATTGAAAAGAAAAAGTTTGCGAAAATTTAAAAATAAAGAAAGAAATAAAGATTTTAAAAACAAAAAAAATGCCAAAAAAATTCTTAAAAACAAAAAGGAATACAAATTTCTAATAAAAGATAGAAAAATTCTTTGAAGATGAGGACAAAAAATATATAATATAAAATACAATAATAAAGAAAATAAAAGGTTTAGAACACACACACACACATATAAATATATAAATTAAAGTATCAAATAAATATAAAAACTTTGTTAATAAAAACAAATAATCAATGGAGGAAAAAGTAAATAAATAATTGGAAAAGAGAAAAGATAATTCTTTTAATAAAAATAAAAATTAGGAATTTTGAAAATTATGGAAAGAAACCAAAATAAATAATTAGAGAAAATGTAAGGAATATTTTGCTACAACCATCTACTTCGCTTCATAATTAAAAAAAAAACTCAGCTTCATAATTTTGTTCGCTATAGCCTCATCCAAGTCAGCATATATTGATTCTTTCCCAACTGTCACTTCTTTATATATTTTTATTTCCTCTTTTACCCTTCCCCATCACCCTCGACGTTGCTCTTCTCTCAACCATAATCCCGACACAGAGTTATTCGAGTGAGCCCCCTCCCGGGGTAAGGGGCGAAGCCACAGGAATTTTTTTTGAGATCCATCTTTTGTAGATTTCGTATGTTCGTGCTCGCGATGAATTTTGTTTGTGTTTAGATTTGAAAAATATTAGGAATCATTCGATGTCAGTGGACAGGGTTTGTTGATGCTAACGATACTGATATGAGGATTGTGACTCATGATCGCAGTCATTTGTGAGGAATGACTCAGAAATAGGGCATTTTGGAGAACTGCGATCATGGTCGCAGTCCTCACAAAAACCAAAAATAGGGCATTTTGTGAGAACGACAACCACAATTCTCTTTTAGGACTGCGATCATGATCGCAATGCTCATAAAGACTCAAATATAAGACATTTTTGTGAATACTGCGATCATGTTCGCAATCCTAATAAAAAGGACTGCAATCAAGGTCGCAATCTATAAAGCCTCAAAAACATGATATTTTTGTGAAGACTGCGATCATGATCGCAGTGATCACAGTCCTCATAAATAGTACATTTTGTGAGGACCGTGATCATGATCAGAGTCCTTAGAAACAGGGCTGGGAACATTTTGTGAGGATTGATATCATAGTCACAGTCTCAGAATAAGACATTTTTTGTAAAGACTGCGATCATAGTCGCAGTCCTCTATATTGTTGTAATGCCCCGCCCAGGTGGGTACGGGAACACTACTGTGATGTACATACACTGGGCTGGTACACTCTCACGTAAGTACGCTAAGCATCAGTATAGTCAAGAGTCAGAGTGTGAAAGCACGGTGGTAATATACATTCCAATAGAAAAGGGTTACAAATACATAGTTATCACAGGGTGTAACTTAAATATTACATGAATATTACATCACCAGAAGGCACAAGTAAGTAAGATTACAAGACAAGAGAAGACTGATAGATGCTCACGAGCTGCGAAAAGAAATCTCGCAAGCTAGTCAAGAGAGGGCAGATCGGGGATGAACTACGGCTGATCTGCTTGATCCACAAGGAAAGCTCGATCCTCCGCTAAAGGGTCCACTTCGTTCCACTCTCAGAGATCTGGACATGAAGGTTTTGGGTTGTCAGAAGGCAACCCGGCGAGTATGTAAAATGAAGCCAATTGGCGTGCACAGGTAGTTACACATGAGTACAACAATGAGTCAGCCAAATGGCTTGTACAAGTAATAATACATAGCAAAACAGTATGTCTAACTTAAGCCGTACAAACATGAATTGGAGGACTATAATACAATGGCAAGTCTTATGTACAAGTAAATTAACATGCTCTATTTTGAGTTATACAATAATAAGAATAATCAGTATCATCTGATATTTTAATCATTACTTTTTCAATATCTCATACCACTGGCAGTCCACATTGGAGCCCTTACTCTAGTAGAACTCATTTGAATATGATATATGGGTACTATTAGCCGAACGAGGAAGTGACCAAATAACACAATTTCCTAATATCATCATTGTTGGTTATTAAGTTACGTCGTGTACAGGGCCTAAGTAACTAGTGCACTGAGGATGTCTTCATCATGCCAACCCACCGCATTATGGGATTCAAGAAGTGGCCTGATAATTGTGATTATCATCTATATTTTGTACGATTTTTATACCTATTTTGTTACACATTTATTATTGCATGGGTGTTTTTCTTTATATTTATGCAGAAATTTGGTCAAAAAGCAAAAGAGATGAAAAAGAAGAAAATCGACGTTAAAGAGATGATTAAAGTAGTATATTTCAAGATCCAAACATCCAGAGACCTAATAGACTTGCCAAAACAGTCAATAAAATATGGGAAAGCATCTATCAAAATTTGAATTCTAAACAAGTCAAAATTCGGTTGGGTAGCCGAATTTTTAGCTACACAGCCGTCCACTGCTTAACAGAGAGCCGAAATCTATTTCAGACTCGAATTTAGACTAGACACTTTTTACTATTTCGACTATACCTTTCGCTATACGAATCCAATTTTGATGATTTAAGATGCTACATAAAGAAGACTTAAAGGGCTACAATTCTTCTATTGATACTATTTCCTAATTCAGTTATTTGTCGAGTCGTATTTAGCAATAAACACTAACTGTCTGCAAATCAATTTAGAATTAGATTTTCACACTAAATTGAAGTAGTTTTAGAAGTCTTAATGTATTCCTAATTGTAATTGGCTCTAAGGTCTATATAAAAGGTTGCAATCTCTTTTAACCTGATAATCTCATCAATCAAAGTATAGAAACAAGCTTTGTAATTTAGGTTTTAGTTTCTCTTTTTCTTATATAAAATTTTGATTTGGAGAAGAAACTCTGGTGTTTTAGAAGAAGAAGATCAGAGAAGTGACAATTAAGGATTAGAAGTGATTTTTAAATTAGTGTTATCCTTTTCTTTCTTTTTTAATTTACAATATGAAGATAGAAATCATGTTTATTATTTTACTTTGCAATTTCTTTATCATGAGCTAAATCTCCATAACTAGAGCGTTGATGTAGGCAATTATTATGAAGATTTAATCTTTTTGTTTTGTGTTAGTTCTATGTTACTACTCCATTCTTCATAATAGATTCTATGCAAGTTAAGTTTTTATTCTCTTTTTCATGTTATTAATTGATGCACACAATTATATAGATGACCAGGTTTGAGGCCGGGAGGAGATAATTTAGCAATACTTCATGAGAATAGAAATCACAACTTGATAGTTGAGACGTAAAAGTTGTGTAATCATATAAAAAGATTCACCGTGCTTAATAGTTCCTCTAACTTGTAAATCTACTAACCGAGAGATTATAGGTTTCTGTATTAGAGGTTAGAATTATTATTGCTCAGAGAGAATATTAGTTAAGATAGGGACGACTGATTGTTAAAATGAGTAATATGTAGTTACTAGTACAATCAACTTATTAATTCAGATTATTAATTGTTGAAATCAATTGCCCTAGTGATTTTCCTATCTAAAGCCAGTATCTTTCTTGTTTATTTCACTTTCCAATTTATATCTTTCCTTCAAATAAAATTTTGAGTTAGTACACCAATGTTACTTAATTAGATAACAATTCTCATGGGTTCGACACTCTACTCTATCATTTTATTACTTGTAAATAATTGGTGCACTTATCATTCGCAACATCAAGTTTTTTGGCGCCGTTTCCGGGGATTGTTTTATCTTTATTAATAACAATACCTTTTGATTCTAGTTTTAATTTGAAAATTTATCTTTATCTTTATTTCTTTCTTTTTCTTTTATTTTCAGGCCTATGAATTACAATTAACAATGGTCCTTAAAAAGAGTCGAGCCAATGCAAGTATACGAGTGGTGTGGAGGAAATCATGTTAGTATGGCTTGTCAATATTATGCCAACAATTACACCTACAATCCGGCTTGGGGAGATCATCAAAACCTTTTGTGGAACTACAACAATCATGTAATCGAGCCTCAATAGTGTGAAAGATACTTCCAGCAACAAACAAGTAATGAGGTGAAACATCAGTTGACGAAGACTTTGACGAAGCTTATATTATCGACAAAAGGGAAAGGACCTTCACTTTTGACTCAGCCAATAATGTGAAATTTTGAATTCAAAACACTTAGCCTACTACTATTTTACATTCACCCAACATGTCGACTCCCAGCTACTATAAATTTCAGCAGCCCTGTGACTCAAGCTGATATCAATCAATACTTGTTTACTTACCTTTTCCTCTTCTGAAACAAAATGGCTAAGAAAGAATTCTTCTGGCGCCTTTCCATTTCAACAGTGCTTCGGCTCAAAATCATCCAACCCGTATTTCCTTGCTTGTATTCAGAGAATCAGAAAGAAAGCTGCATAGAAAGTAAGAGAACAACCATTCTCACCTTCAAATCAGCCTCAACGAAAGAGAATAATAGAATGTAACTAGAAAAAAAATTCTAGAAACAAATGAAGGTAGAACTAAAATAAAAGAAAACAAAGGATTTTTGAAAGAAGAAAATCCAGAAAAAATTTAAAAAAAGAACTAACTAAAAAATTAAAGTAGAAAAAATAAATATATAAAAATAATAAAAAACAGAAATATAGAAATGTAATTGAAAAGAAAAAGTTTG
Source organism: Agave tequilana (assembly GCA_038442645.1). Classification (NCBI taxonomy): domain Eukaryota; kingdom Viridiplantae; phylum Streptophyta; class Magnoliopsida; order Asparagales; family Asparagaceae; genus Agave; species Agave tequilana. Next base: position 275,842 of record JAVJIF010001485.1, read on the forward strand.
CATAAAATCACAAATAAAGAAAGAAATAAAGAAAATAAAGACAAAAAGTGCCAAAAATCTTTAAAATAAAAAGGAAGACAAAATTCTAAATAAAGTAAGAAAAAATTATTTAAATATGAGTATAAAAATATATAATATAAAATAGAATAATAAAGAAAATAAAAGGTTTAGAACATGTATATATAAACTAAAGTATCAAATAAATATAAAAAATATTGTAAATATAAACATATAAACAATGGAGGAAAAGGAAAAAAATAATTGGAAAAATGAAAAGATAATTCTTTAATAAAACTAAATAATAGAACATTTTGAAAATTATGGAAAGAAATCAAAATAAATAATTAGATAAAATGGAAAGATTAAATCTTGAAAAAGAGACGAAATAAAAAAAGTAGAATAGTATTAAAAGAAAGAAGAAAAATTAAAAAAAGAAGATCCACCTATGGCTTAAGAGTTCCATTACCCATTACTTGGCATATACTAGACTAAACTTTGAAAACACATAAGAAATATAAAAGAAAAAATGTAGAATCTCAAAAAAAAGAAAGAAAGGAAAAAACAGAAAGAAAAGAAACAATTAAAACAAATTCAATAAAATGTCAAATATGGAATTGTTAAACAAACAAGATAATGAATTACAAATAAATAAAAAAAAGGAAAATTTAATAGAAAAACCAAATAAATTATTCAAACTAAGGGAATAACATAAAGTAAAAGAAAACTCTAGAAAAAATTGAAAGAGGAACATAATTAAAAATAAAAGTAAATAAAAATCTAGAAAGAAAAGAACAAATAATAGTTAAACACAAAAATAAAATGGCTATATATATATATATATATATATATATATATATATATATATATATATATAGTGAGTTGATCCCCTGAGAACGGTTCTCACGAATTCATGTGAGAACTTTCACGTAGGCCGTCGGATCTGATAGAGATATAGTTTTATTTGATTTGATCTATCAGATCCGACGACCCACGTGAAAGTTCTCACAGAAATCTGTGAGAACCGTTCTTAGGGGATCAACTCACACACACACACACACACACACATATATATATATATATATATATATATATGGGGTTACTGTACCTCAGCTGACAGTTGAGAGAGTTTCTCAGCCGGCGGGACATGGCAACAAAATAGCCATAAATTTGATATTAATTTTGGTGGACAAAAACCAAAAAATTCCCGCCTGAGTTAGTATCAGTCACTTCAACAATCGCTTTGACGAAAATAACCTCCCTCGCAACTTTTTACTGTTTGTAAAACCTTTCCTTTCAAAAAAATTTACAGATCTAAATTTATAGTTGATCAATTCGAAAAAATTATTGCTATTGTTTCCCAAATTTTTCGATCATTTTCGTTCAAAAGTAAGTTTTTTTAAAAAAAATACCTGCTACAGATGGCACCAAGAAATCATCCCCGGAAAAAGGTAATTATTTTTTTAGGGTTTGTAATTTTAATGGTTATTTTTTTTTTTGAAATTTGATTCTGTTTTTACTTTTTTTAGAAATATTCCTTTTTAACTTAACTTAAATTAAAACTGATTGATCAAATATATTTTTACGAATTTTTTCTGATTTTTTACGAAATTATTTTGATTTTTTTAAAATTTGAAGATTCTTGGTTTTTAAAAAAATAGTTAAATATTTTTTTTAAAACTTATGTCCATGGTCGCAAATAAGAGAGAAAGATTCGCAAACTTGCGACCATGAATCGTTTTTTAAATTTTTTATCACAGTGACCAAGGTCAAAAAAGTTTTTTTCATTCCCTTTTATGTCGACTTGGGTCGCAGTTATCTGAATTAGCGTCTTAGATTTATGCGACCTTCGTCGCAGACTTAAAAAAATTATTTGTTTTAAAATTATTCACTTCCGTTTTTTCATCTTTCAGGGGGCTCCCCGAGGGGTCGTCATCAGGGTGAACACCCATATAGGCTGGGGGACCTCTTGGGTGGCCGTCAGGATATATCCCATTATAGGTTGGCTCTAAGCATTCAGAATGGGCGAGCCTCTATCTTTCAGGAGGCTCCCGAGGGGTCGCCATCACGATGAAGACCCATATAAGCTGGAAGACTGCTCGGGCAGCCATCGAGGTATATCCTATTATAGACTGGCTCTGAACATCATGTATGAGCAAGCCTCCATCTTTCAGGAGGCTCCCCGAGGAGTTGCCATTATGGTGAAGACCCATATAGTCTGCGAGACTGCTCAGGCAGCCATCAGGGTATATTCCATTATAGGTTGGCTCCGAGCATTCAGCATGGGGCTAGCCTCTGTCTTTCAAAAAGTTCCCCGAGGGACCGCCATCAGGGTGAGGGCCCATATAGGCTGCAGGACTGCTGGGCGGCCAACAGAGTATATCCTATTATAGGCTGGCTCTAAGCATTCGGCATGGGCGAGCCAACATCTTTCAGGAGGCTTCCCGAGAGATCACCGTCAGGGTAAGGACCCATATAGTCTGCAGGACTACCTGGGCAACCATTAGGATATATCCCATTATAGACTCGTTTCAAGCATCCGACATGAAGAACATCCATCTTTCAGGGGCTCCTCGAGGGGTCACCATCAGGATGAAGACCTATATAGGCTTCGGGACTGCTCAAGCGGCTATCAGGGTATATATGATTATAGGCTGGCTCCAAACATTCAGTATGGGTGAGCTTCCATCTTTCAGGAGGCTTCTTGTGGGGTTGCTATCAGGGTAAAGACCTGTATAGGCTATGGGGAGTATGCATGATATGCAAGGCAGGTATTAGGCTTTAGTGTAATGCAAATAAGGCAGCAAAAAAAAGATCTTTTCCTCGAATGTTACATGGCTCAAATATAATATCGCTTCAAGTGAAAAGAGTTCCATTGCTTTTTGAGTTAGTTCCCATTATGGTCGGCCAGGTGTACAACCCCCTGTCTTCTCGAGCAACAATGGTGTAGGGACCCTCCTAGTTGGGTCCCAGGTTTCCTTGATCCCTCGATCGCGTGGTCTGATTCACGCTTTTCAAGACCAGGTCGCTGACTTGAAACTCCCAAGAATTCACCTTCTTGTGGTGAGCGGCCCGAATTTTCTGTTGATAGGCCACGCTGTGGATTTGGGCCTATTGGTGCCGTTTCTCCTAGTGATCCAGCATCAAGCAGAGTAGAGCATCATTCTGGTCATGGATCGTTCCTTCCACTTTGAGTGTCGGCATGCTGATGTCGACCGAGATGATAGCTTCTATTCTATATGCTAATAAGAAGGAGGTTCTCCTGTTGAGACACATTTGGTGGTCCTGTAGGCCTAGAGTACTCCGGGGAGTTTCTCTGAGCACTTGCCTTTAGCTTTATCTAGATTTTTGCACATGTTATTGAGAATTGTGCGGTTGCTGATTTCTGCTTGTCCATTGCTTTGAATATTAAGATGAGGAGAATCGATGGGTGATTTTGTATTTGGCGTAAAAGTTGGCTACTTACTTGCTGGCGAATTTTGTTCCATTGTCAGAGGTGATAGTGTGGGGGAGTCTGAAGTGGCACACTATGTTCTGTCAGAGGAACTGGACAATCTGCTACCTTTGGAGAGTGGTACTGCCTTAACCTATTTGGTGAAGTAGTCTGTGCTCCCAGCAGGAATCACAGCTGAGACTGCACTTGGGGAAGTGGTCTAACCACGAACAGCCCACATTGCATGAAGGGTCAAGGACTGCGCAAGGTGTGGAGGTCAATGCTCAGCCTGCTTGATACTGGAGTAAACCATTGACATTGCGGGCACTTCTTCACAAACCTTTGGCATCGTCGAACATTTTGAGCCAGTAGTCCCCTTGGTTGATGACTTTTGGGGAGAGGGAGCGTCCTCCCTCATGGTTCTCGTAGTCACCATTGTGGATTTTCTACATTGCTTTTCAAGCTTCATTTGGCCGAGACCCCTCAAATACAGGTTGGAGTGGAGCTCAGAGTATGATTTTTTGTATAACACATCTCTGAAAAGTTTATATCTGGTAGCCAAATGTTGGAGGTTCCGTGCCTCTATCTTATTGTTGGGAAGTGTTCCATCTTTCAGGTAGGAGATAATGGGTTCCCTACACCCTGGTGAGGTATCAAGGCATAGGATCTCCCCGGTTGTTTGCTAGATGCTAGGGTAGGCGATGTGCTCGATGGGGATTTTTTGCATAACTGGAACTCCTTGGGCTGCCCCCAAGTTCGCGATTTGACCTAAAGGTCCATCACTCTAGTTTTGATGATGACTAACCATGTAGTTATAGTAATGATCTTGTTGTGTTTAAATTTTAGATAATGATAGAAATCTTAGTTGATATTTAGTTTCACTAAAGACTCCAAGTCAAGTTTGAAGCTATCACGTGATGATTCAATAGCTCAAGCCAAAAGATCACATCAAGCACTCAAAGTTGGAGTCTAGCTCGGAGAATAAAGTTTGAATCAAGTTTACTTGAAGAAGAAGATCTACAAGAAGATTTGAGTCTAGAGTTGGTGAGTTTAGATCTCTTGTAAAAATAGATTAGTTTTGATTCCTCAAGCTTACACACATACACAAAAGTTTAGTTTAAGTTTAACCGGTTAACGTTTCATGTATTGGTTTATAAAACGTATTTCATCAAAAATAAGTTCATATCATTTTGTTTGTGGATACATACGCTATTGAGATTCAAATATATTTGAACAACTTGTTTTCATATTTATGAAGTTTTGGAAAAACTAGTTTCCATTTAAAGTTGATTTTCAGAAAATACGATTTTTGTTTCTAGATTGAAATTCATCATCTCACAAACAAGTTCACATGTTTGTAATATGTTATAATTTTTGATTACACATATTTATGCTCTATTTTATTTATATAAACTTATTTTTGTGGAATTTATTGGAATTTAATGGGGTTTAAAAAAATATTTAATAATACTATTTATATTATGTTTTTAGGCTAAGCCGGTCGACTGCACGGTCAACTGACAACAGAGCTCATTTGCTCTGCCGATTGATCGAATGGTCGACCGACATGCACAGATGTGCACAACTTAATAATATGGGATCTCGATCGACCTGTCGGTCAACCGACAACAGAGATCGGCCTACTAATCGGTCGACCGTCCAACTCTGTAGTGCTCTCAGGTTTTCTCGGTCGACTATCCGGTCGATCGACAAACCCCAACGATCAAGAATTTTACCGTTGGCGGTCGACCAACAGGCCCATCTGGCCTGTGTTTGGATCCCAACGGCTAGTTTTCCTAAGCCTATAAATATGGGTGTTTTGGACTAATTTTTACTAAGATTTTGAAGAGGATTTTTACCTAATTTTCATGAGCCTTCTTTCCCATTTCTAAAAAGTTTTTAACACATTTTTTAGCTTCAAATCTACATCTGTTCATTTGTTTTAAAGTTTTTGGAAAAATTAAAGAAGACAAGTTTTGGTAAATTCTAGTTTTAATTTCCAATTTCTATATCATTCAAGAAGTTTTCCCAAGTATTTTTTTTTGTGTTTCATTTCAAAAATCTTTGTTTTCTGATTGGTCACTAATATTGCACATTTATTATCATATTCTCCTACTTATTATAGAATAAACTCTGCATTTTCCTAATTAAATATTTAATTTATTTGCAGGCCCATTCCTAAAAGAGAATGAAGAGAAATGAGCCCAAAAGCCCACCAAATTCTGACTTAATTCAGAATAAATTCAAAATTAAGGAATCAGGGTAAAATCTTGGCATATCAGAGAGGTTGAAAATTGGTTGAGAAGAATCCTCCCTGAATCGATCGGTTAAAGCCAATGATCAAAGGCCATTTCGTCAAAATCCCGGACTTAAACGAGAAAACCAACTGAAGATAAAGTCAGAACGCAAAACCAGGGAATTCCACCAATAGGGTGTGGCCAACGCAAAACCAGGAAATTCCACCAACAGGGTGTGGCCACCTGGCCACACCCTGGCCGCAAAAACGCGACCAAAGCCGCGTTTCCACGGCTTTGTTAGGGAGTTAGGGGGAGCGTTTGCTCCCCTTATCTTCTCACACCTCTCCCCTCTGGGTTTTTGCCTATAAAAGGGCAGGATGTTGACTGAAAAAGGGACGATCCTGCAGAAATAGGATTTAGTCAAGTTTTCATTCTTTGTAGTATAGCTTTTTTGTTTTCTTTTTATGTAATTTTAATTTGTATGTAAGCTTAGGTTAGATTGAGATTCATGTAAGTAAGAGAGAGAGGCTTATGTTGAGAGTGACACCGATGTACCCTCCTCCTTTCTTCCATCATTTCTGCAAGCAATAAAAGGTAAATTTTTTATGTTCGTCTCTTTACTTTTGCATTCTTTTGCATCTTTCTACTTTACCTCTGTTTGGCTTTGATGAGCATGCAAGTAAATCTAGAAGCATAAGGATATCAATGTTTGTGTGAGTGCCAACGATAATTCATGATGATGTTCTCCTCCTCAAGACTCCGTATCACTTCATTCTTGTTCGTCTTGATGATATAATGTGAATGGGGACTGAGCTCGATCCTATGGCTTATGCGTTGAATGCCTTCGAAGCAAGATAGAACATGCAAGGGTTCCAGGTAAATCATCAACCAAACTAGGTAAGTATTTCTTTGATCTTCTTTCTTTTCTTTTTCTTTAGTTTAAATTATCATCACCCGCTTCTTTCATCACTCCTTTTCCATTTCTTTGTAAATAATCATTCTCCATTTTTCTCCACCTTCTCCATCTATCGCTTTCTTTCTAACTTAACCTAACTCTTTTTCATTTTCATTTCTTAAAACAAAGAAGAACCTTTGTTTTTCTTCACAAAGATTTCAATACGAACCTTGAACGCTTCTATCGCTAACCTTCCTTGTGGATCACGACCCGCATAGCCACTTGCTATTGCGGTAGAATTGAGCACTTGCACTCTTCATTCCAAATCTGAAATTTTGTATTCTTGTGTGCAGGTTCAAGATCAATCAATTTTTGGCGTCGTTGCCGGGAAGGGTAACGGTTTTTATTGAATTTTTAGAACTAAAATGAATTTTTCTTCTCTGTTGCAGGTTATAGGGCAGGAAAAGTAGGAAAAAAAGATTACAGTAAAATATAAGTGGTCTTGGGCCTCTGTTCTAGAAAATAGATACCAAGTACCCTCTGAATTGCCGCGTTTGCTTGGCTCTAGCCGCGTTTCCGCGGCAAGGAAGAGTTCACTACTGACTGGCTTTTTGTAGGGCTGCTTGCTTTGCAAAATTAGAGTTTATGCAAACTTTATTTCTTGTATGACATCACCATGAGCTTGCTAATAAACCAACAGTAAAATACTTGTTGAAAAGTTTGAAAAATTGATTAGACGTTTGCATTTTAGGTACGTGTCTTTTCAATTTATTTACTTTACTGTTGAAGAGTGCTGGAGCAAGGTACGTTCGCATTGCATTTAGAATAGGACTCATCTCTTGGTTGATTTATATTGCTTTGAGTGAATCTTGTTTGGATATCTTGTACACTTGCATAAACTGACCTTAAAGGCACCACCCCATAACAAGATAAGGTGGGGATTTAATCATCCTTCCTTGGCCTAAAAATCAGATTTCAAGCACTCACTAACCCGAGCCTAACTAAAAATGAGTAGACATTGGCCCTAGGGACATCTCAGACTCAATTAGGAGATTATCCTAAGGGAAAAGGTGTTGGAATTTGACTCTTGCCAAATCAGTGTCTAGGAAAGGGATTAAGGGCCGAAAGCCCGAAGGTTGGTGGTTATTTAATTAAGGAACGTCTTTGACGGAAAATCTCCCACCAATCTTGCCCTAACCTGGCTGATTAGCTTGTGGTCAAAGTTGACATTATACCTCCCGTAGATAGTCTAACTAGTTAGGAGTCGTCTAGGTCATAGGTCTACCCTAACTTAGTTTAAGACTTTTTTTCTTTGTGTGCTTATTTGTTTGTTTTTCTTTGTTTGTATTTTATTGTGTGATATGACTTATAGTAACATTTTTTTCAATTTTAATAGTAATCCATATTACACACAGACCTCTTTTTCAGATATTATCAACCCGGCATATCATAACTTTAACCAACCTAGTGTGCCGGATTGGTCTTATCCGAATTAGTATAACCCATGCCCCTAATCTTATAACCATAATTTTCATAATAATTTCAACTCTTCACAGAGTCAGTGGGGATTCACCTCCTTCGAGTCCAATTTTCAACCAACTTGTCCTCCTTATCCACCTTGTCCACAATATTTTTAAGATTTATACTCAGTTCCACCAGTCCAAAATAGAAAACTATCAATTTTGAAAATGAGTATGCGTGAGTCCAAACAACAATTACAAAATCTGATGAACTCACAATTTCACCACCAATCCCAAGACAACACTTCATCTTTTCAACAAAACAATGAAATAATCAACTATGAAAAGATGCTTGAAGCCATGACTCAGGCTCAAACGCTCGTAATCGTGACATAGATATGATGGTCCAATCTCTATGTTCTCACCGTTTGACCAATTCTGATGTCGCTAACCATTCTATTAGAGCCGAAGAGTCATGTTGTCTTGAAAAACAAGGTTCCATTTTAGAACAATTATTTGAACTTGTCCAAACCCTAAAATTTGAAAGAGACATTGAGAGTTTGGCAAGTTATCCTTTTCCTGAAATTGAACTTGAAAATGAATATGATCATGAACCTCAACTTAGTGATTCAATTCTACTTCCTGATTCAATTATGACTCCAGTATTTTCACCTGATTTCAACCTCTTTCCCGAGTCAACATTGGATCCTGTGCCAATTCATCATGAAATTGAATCACCCATCTTTGATGATCATATTAAACTTGACCAATTTTACACTTTTGAAAGTCCTATTGATAAATTGGTAAGTTCTCATTTTTATGACATTGAACTCAATGAGAAATGTGACTTAGATTCTCAAATCTGTGATCCAGTTCAAATTTCCGAATCAATATTGACTCCTGTTTTGTTACCTGACTTGAGTAATATTTTAGAGTCAGTTTTGATTTCCACACCTATCATTCTTGAACTTGAATCACCAATATTATGTCACATTCCATTGTTGGAAAATAAATGTGGACTTGAGTTTCAACTTCTTGACTTTGACCCACTTCCTGAACCAATTTCGACTCCTGAACCTTTACTTGACTTAAGTCGTCTTCCTGAGTCGGTATTAGTTCATGTACTTCTTGAGTCCAAGTCAATCATTCTATCTTTTCACAATCCATTTTGGGACAAGGCCGTTGACAAATTTGACTCCAAAATTAATTATGAAATTTGAAAATTAGATGGGGTCAAATATTTAATAAAAATTATTCATGCATATATCATTTTAGTGGGTTATATTAGAGAAATTTCTGGTGGGTTCCTCCGAACTCCACGAAAAGTCGATTGGGCCGTATTTCGTGGACCAATCAGACCACGACCCGAACCACCACCTTAAGGTAACATTTTTCTTCCCTTTCTTCTTTTTCATGCATCTATGCATTAATTCATACATTGAGGACAATGCATGAGATAGGTGTGGGGAAGGGTTCTAACATAACTTAGGTTTTCTTTTCTTTTTATAAAAAAAAATTTAATATTTTCTTTACTTTTAAAAACTTTTTGAAAATAGAAACAATATTTTGACATATGTTTTATAAGAAATTAAGTCAATTTTAAGGAATAGAAAAATCAAAATTAGGATTTCTTAAATTGGTCAAAATAAGATTATTTGTTTGATTTTTAGGGTTAGGATGATAGTTTGTCAAAGTAATTTAGTCTTGATCTTTGCCTTAATGAAATATGCACACTTTATACACTTACACACTTAGGGTTCAAAAACAAAGATTCTTATGCCTTATATATTAAAAAAAGAAAAAAAGAAAAAAAATCTATGAACAAATCTAATTATTGATTAGCTAGGTACTTTGGCCTAAGCAAGCCTTAGTATTTATGCGAAAGATGATTAGATAAGTTTGAGAAATATATATATATAAAAATCCTCTGATTAAGCTGGGTATTTGTGCCTAATAAAGCATATGTATCCACGCCTAAAAGGGGTTCATATAATAAAATCCTTAGTTTTGTGGCCTTATTTGCTCGAGTCCTTAAGTCCTTGGGGTGTTTTCTCACCCGGTGCCCTAAGACCGTTTGGTTTGGGAGTCATCGATTAAAGGCTCGTTACATGGGCAAATTAGAAAGCCTAATAGAACTAAGGAATAATACCACAAATATATATATATATATATATATATATATATATATATATATATATATATAAATAAGGCATAAGAGTTAGAATTAACGAACCCTTAGTCAAACTTCACAGTCACAAGGTGCATATGACTTAGGGTAAAGTAATAGACTAAATGAGAAGTACAATTTGACTCCTTACTTTGATTGATAACAAATTTTTGAATAGAGACTAAATTTAAGAATGAAAAATTCAGTTTTCCTATAACTTATAGATTACTTAAGTCTTACAATTATATTTCAAATATTTTTTTCTTTCAAAATGCTTTTTGAAAATACTAACTCTTTGTTTCTCTTTCTTTATGGATTTTGTGGGTGTAATCCACTGAAAACCCTCACGAGACAAAACTCGTCCTCTAGGAGAAGCCTAGAGGTTTAACGGCTTGTTGTACATGCTCAGTGCAATCGAATGACCTGCGAAAGTGGTCTAATAATCCTTAGTATAGTTTAGTTATTTTGCTCGAGGACGAGCAAAAGATAGGCATGGAAGTGTGATTGGTCACTAATATTGCACATTTATTATCATATTCTCCTACTTATTATAGAATAAACTCTGCATTTTTTTAATTAAATGTTTAATTAATTTGCAGGCCTATTCCTAAAAGAGAATGAAGAGAAATGAGCCCAAAAGCCCACCAAATTCTAACTTAATTCAGAATAAATTCGAAATTAAGGAATCAGGGCAAAATCTTGGCATATCAGAGAGGTTGAAAATCGGTTGAGAAGAATCCTCCCTAAATCGATCGGTTAAAGCCAAGGATCAAAGGCCATTTCGTCAAAATCTCGGACTTAAACGAGAAAACCAACTGAAGATAAAGGCAGAACGCAAAACCAGGGAATTCCACCAACAGGGTGTGGCCACCTGGCCACACCCTGGCCACGGAAACGTGGCCAAAGCCGCGTTTCCGTGGCTTTGTTAGGGAGTTAGGGGGAGCGTTTGCTCCCCCTATCTTCTCACACCTCTCCCCTCTGGGTTTTTGCCTATAAAAGGGCATGATGTTTACTGAAAATGGGACGACCATGCAGAGATAGGATTTAGTCCAATTTTCATTCTTTGTAGTATAGGTTTTTGTTTTCTTTTTATGTAATTTTAATTTGTATGTAAGCTTAGGTTAGATTAAGATTCATGTAAGTAAGGGAGAGAGGCTTATGTTGAGAGTGACATCGATGTACCCTCCTCCTTTCTTCCATCGTTTCTGCAAGCATTAAAAGGTAAATTTTTTTATTTGTCTCTTTACTTTTGCTTTCTTTTTCTTGTTTCTACTTTACCTCTTTTTGGTTTTGATGAGCATTATTTGTGTGAGTGCCAACGATAATTCATGATGATGTTCTCCTCCTCAAGACTCCATATCACTTCATTCTTGTTCGTCTTGATGATATAATGCGAATGGGGACTGAGTTCGATCCTATGGCTTATGCATTGAACGCCTCCAAAGTAAGGTAGAACATGCAAGGGTTCCAGGTAAATCATCAACCAAACTAGGTAAGTATTTCTTTGATCTTCTTTCTTTTCTTTTTCTTTAGTTTAAATCACCATCACCCACTTCTTTCATCACTCCTTTTCCATTTCTTTGTAAATAATCATTCTCCATTTTTCTCCACCTTCTCCATCTATCGCTTTCTTTCTAACTTAACCTAACTCTTTTTCATTTTCATTTCTTAAAATAAAGAAGAACCTTCGTTTTCTTCACAAAGATTTCAATACGAACCTTGAACGCTTCTATCGCTAACCCTCCTTGTGGATCACGACCCGCATAGCCACTTGCTATTGCGGTAGAATTGAGCACTTGCACTCTTCATTTCAAATCTGAAATTTTGTATTCTTGTGTGAGGTTCAAGTTCAATCATTTTCTCATGAGCTTGAGCTATTCATTGTAAAGTCTATCCTCTAAGATCTTATATTGTGAGAGGTGTTGTTAGTGATCTTTGTGGTCATTAAGTGTCGTACCCTTGTTTTCTCTTTGGGTTTGTGCCTTGGATTTGTGCCTTAGCTTTGCGCTTCCCTCTTGCATAGAGGAGTTGGCTTTGTGCCCATCTCTTGTGTAGAGATCATTGGCTTTATGCCTCCTCTTGTATAGAGGATTGAGGTTTGTATCCTGTGTAGAGTTCCTTAGTGGAGATAGTAGAAATCCTTCACGCAGTGAAAGCGGGGACCTAAAGCAAGTGGCTCGAACTCAAAACATATCCTTGTGTGTGTTTGGCTATCTTACACAACACTACTCTCTTTATATCTCACATTGTTAGAATTGTTCATCTATACATACTTGATATTGTACTTATACTTGTATCAATCCAAGAGTTTCCTCAACCCTTAATCTAGAGGAATCTTATGGAGAAGTTTTAGATCCCTTCGCCGGGAATTCAGCTTCGCTCTTTGGATATCACTTGTGATTAATTTTGTTAGTATAAAAGTTTTTAATTTCAAGGTTAAAGGACTGCTCGATGATGGATCCTTCTGGAGTAGTTAGGACAATCCTGATGCATGCGCCCTTACTATTTGAAGCTCTGTCCAACCCTCTAGTAAGTCAGCGTGCTCTACAGATCCCAAGGTGAAATCAGCTATAAAGTCAGCTAAGACCTAGTTGATCGCTGTCCTTGGCTCATATCTAAGTCCGTAGGGGCTTATCTCCAATGACCATTTTGATATCCTCCCAGTTGCTTATGGGTTTTCTTCTAGGTTTTCTATGAGGCTTCTCAGGGGGTGTTCTGTGAGGATTATGATCGAGAAGGTTTGAAATAGTGCTTAAGCTTCCTTAAAATGATAAAGAGGGTGGGTACTAAGTTCTCTAGCCTTTGGTATCAGGTTTGCAGGCCGTTCATGGAGTGATTGATGTAATACATCGGCTTCTGACCCCTGTCTTCTTGAACCAAGGCTCCGCTCATAGCTGAATCCGATACGGCAAAGTATAGGTATAGCGTTTCTTCGAGGAAGGCTTTGATAGCAGGTTTGGTGTAGACAAGTATTTTTTTCATCCTTGGAAGGCTGTCTCGCATTCCTCGTTCCAGCAGAAGTTGGCCCCATTCTTCTTCAAGGCTTGAAAAAAGGGCCTGCATTTGTCCGTGGATTGGCTGATGAATCGATTGAGGGTTGCAAGACGTCTATTCAGCATCTAGACCTCCTTCACACAAGTGGGTGACTTCATATTTAAGATTGCAGATATCTAGGCGAGGTCAGCTTCGATGCCCAGTTGAGTGACTAGATATCCCAAAAACTTTCCAGAGTCTGCCTCGAATGTGCACTTCTCGGGGTTGAGCTTCATCTTGTATTGCCTAAGGAGATCAAAGGCTTTGACTAGGTGTTAGAGGTGATTCATGCGTTGTACTCTTTTTACCAACATATCATCAACATATACTTTGATGGTGCCCCCGATCAAATCCTTGAAGACTTTGTTGACCATTCACTGGAAAGTGGCCTCAGCGTGCTTGAGTCCAAAATGAATTAACTTGTAGTAGTAGTTCTCCAACTGGTAGTGAAGGCGATTTTGTCTCGTTTGATAGGTGTATTTTTGTTTGATTGTAGCCGAAATAAGCGTACATGAAGCTGAGGAGCTCGTGGTCCGCCGTCACCTCTACTAGTTGGGCAATCCTCGGAGGGGGATAATTGTCCTTCAGGCAAGTTTCATTGAGGTTGGTGAAGTCGATGCGGACTCTCCATTTCCCATTCTTTTTCTTCATGAGGACGGGATTACAGAGCCAGTTGGGGTAGAACGTCTATCGTATGAAGCCAGCTTGAAGTAGGCGATCAATTTCATCATTGATGGCATGACTCCTTTCTTTATTTATTCTCATAGGCTTCTACTTCACTGGCTTGGCATATGTCTTGATAAAGAGCTTATGACAGATGATCTCGGGGTCAATTCCCTACATGTTGGTGGTGGGACTACATGAAACATCTAAATTCTCTAACAAGAATTGTTTGAACAATGTCTTCTCATGCGAGTGCAGGTCAGAGCTGATTCGGAGTGTCTGTTATGGGTGATATGGGTCCACACTGAATGTCTCGGGCTACTTCTCAGTCTTCAATCGGGATTCTCTGACTCGTTGGGGGAGTTGGGATCTTGGCTTTCACCGTACTACGATTGCTATTGATCAACAATCCTCTTTTGCTTTTTATCCATAGGAGATTCTTCATGAGAGCCTACTCGGGAGGTCCTTTGTACCCAACCTAACTTCTTTCGGGCTACCGCAGTGGCCGTCCTTGCCATCACTTGGTCACCTATAATGCTGGTCATTCTAGATGGTATGGGGTACCTTAGTAGTTGATGATGAGTGGACGGGAGTGCTCTCATCATGTGGATCCATGATCTCCCAAAGATGAAATTGTATGGTGAGTGGACGTCAAGGATACAAAAATCTGTGACAACATTGAACGGATCTGCACGGACCGAGAACTTGACCGTGCTGGGGACACGGGCCTCGCTCCCGTCGAATTCATAGAGGAGTGAATGGGTCTAGGGGGATGATCAACTTTCGGGCCAGCTCGGGAGTGTCGTCCATTTGATGTAGAGCGTGGTCATAAAGGATATTGACACTACTCCCCATCAACTAAGATCGTCGACACTTTGCAGCAACCAATATGTACAGGCATGACCAAAGCATCATTATGTAGGAAGTGCATGAAATGGGAGTCTTCTTTCGAGAAAAGACTGGCCTGCAAGGAGATGTGGGTGGGTGAGTCACCACTGCTGGGTAGTTGTCTTTCCAGGCTTCATTGACGGAGAGGATTCTCTCCTTGGTGATGGTGCCTTCTACCAGTGAGTTTTTGAAGACAACTTTTACCTCCTTATATTGGACGAGGGTGCTACTCGCACATTTGTCTATGGTCTCTGGCTGCCTCTGCACTATAATCTTCGAGGGTAGTCCTGGGTTGAGGATGAACCCTTGGAGGTATCCTTCATTGACTAAATCCTACAGGTGTCGTCTGAGGGTTCAAAAATCCACTGTGAGGTGGCCCCTCCCTTCGTGGAAGGCACAGTAGTCATTGGACCCAGGTCCCCTCAGGTTCGGTGAAAGTGGTCTGGTTGGGCGCCTGACCCAAGGCTGGTCTGTGATTGTGTTGAAAATATGGTCGATGGGTACCTTAAACAGAACATGGTTGGACTCTCCTTCACTCCCCTTGCTGGGTTCGGTAGCGCATCTGGCAGGCTTATGTATAGCAAAGGAATTGTGGCTTGGGCTCTTCCTCAGGGGGAACTGTGGCTTGGGCTTTTCGACCTCGGGATCCTGTCTCGGGGGATGACCGAAGGCAGCTCGGGTCACCGCTTCAATCTGTATGTACTTCTGCACCTGGATAAGGATATTCCGCATCTTGGTGACATCATTCTTCACTAGATATTTGTAGAAGGGGTTGGTGACATGCAGCCAAGTTGATGAAGGCGGCAACGATTACGTCCTCATTACAATTGTATACTAGGGCCATCTGGCTTTGAAAGTAGTTGACATAGTTTTTTCGGCTTTCCTCGAATTTCATCTTGACCGTAAGGAGATGGTTGCTACTCCTCTGGAATTCTCTCCTAGAATCAAACTGGTTATAAAATA
Organism: Agave tequilana; assembly: GCA_038442645.1. Lineage (NCBI taxonomy): Eukaryota > Viridiplantae > Streptophyta > Magnoliopsida > Asparagales > Asparagaceae > Agave > Agave tequilana. The sequence continues at coordinate 291,578 of JAVJIF010001485.1, forward strand.
TGTCAGTCACATCATGGAAGCTCTAGAGTGAATTCTTCAGGAGCAAGTAAAACCAATTGTAGCCGGCTCCCTTGAGGCTGGACGGGAAGGCGATGAAAGCCATCGTGAGCGTAGACCTCCATTTTGTCCTGGTACTGACGAAGATGTAGGAGAGTGTCAGAGGTTCCAGAATAGTGGCCGAATGTCGGCATCACAAACTTTTTCTGGAAGATAAGCATGGTGATTTTCCTCGACAGTGGTGAGTCAGAGGGCCTCAAGCCATTGTACTCCATCCCTTTTGAAAACTACTGGCTCATTTGGTTGAGCCGCTTCTGGACTAGATCCGCGATGTCCTTTATGCGAGGGAACAATGGGGTTCAGGGACGCCCAGAGTCCCCAGAATTCGCAACATCATCGGAGGTCTCTGATCAGTTGTGCCTTGAGCTTTCGGTGGAGTGGTCGGATTCCCGAGTGCGCATTGGTGACGAGGGAATCTATGTATTTCCTTCCGCAGTAGGGGAAGATTGCGACTTCCACAGTGACTCAACTGGTTTGAGTAGGCGTCTCTAGGCACGGATCTCTACATCTTTTTCATGATCAGTTGACTCATGGAGTCGGATCATTTCTGTTTGCTGGTCCTCCATCTGCTTTCGCAGGGTGGAAAGATTTGAAGGAGTTGCTCGTTATTGAGTTGGGATTTAGGTTCGGCGACCTACATCCTCCATGGCGATGCGAAGTTTGAATGAGAATCTTTAGCATCAGAGATATGGATGTCGGATAGTTGGGCTGACGATTTGTAGGCTCAGTCACTTTGATGGTTTTCCCCTTTCCTTTGCGAACGGTGGGGGCAGCGGTTGTAGCCTGGTTGACATTCTTCTTCAATGGAGCCATACCTATCGTGGGAGGTTGTTTAGAGGATGGGTTAGGGCATTGAATGGAGAGAGATCCTGAGTATGGATATACAATAGCTCTCAACGAAAGAACCAAATACTCTGGGTAATTTCCTAAGGAATTAATCCACACACCAAATTATGAAGATGGATCAAATAAATCTCTAAAAAGGCAACGTAAAAACAACAAATTACGTGGAAACCAGAATGGGAGAAAACCACGGAGGGAGAGAGAGAATCAACTATAACAATAGCGATTACAATGGCGTTCTCTATTGTGCTAGGGCTTCTGAGATCGAACCCTTTCTATGTTGGAAGGGCTCTCCTATTTATACAGGTCATGTTTATTGGATAAAGTTGTGGAATATAATCACATTTAAATACTTGACCACTTATCAAGGAGGCGGTTAAAGCTAAACATCTAGGTTGGAACCGGTTGGGTGATAGTCCAGCTTTATCTAGTAGTCGTTGTCTAGTTATAGGCACAGTTGATTCTCAGGTTGCAATTGTTGAGTTCAAATGAAGATTTGGCGTATAAATAGGATACATGTACCTGATTTTATCCCTTTCTTCTGAACTGCTTGGAGTTTGAGATGATGAAGGAATCACGCTCGGAAGTTTTGAAAGCGGCCACATGTCACTCTCCTGTTTGGTGCCAGATGACACGTTGCGTGATCTCGAAGAGGTCAGAAACTGACCAATGCAATGTGCTTACACTTGTATTGAACTAAGATAGAATTAAGCACCTCAACTCTTAATCAAGAGGATTCTTGAGGAGAAGTCTAGAGCCCTTCACCAGAAATCGGCTTCACTCTTTGGTTATCACTTGTGTGTTGAATTTTGTTAGTGTAAAGTTTTAAATTCCGCATTCGATTAACACATCACCTATTCACTTCCCCCCTCTAGGTAATTTTCACCTATTAATTAGTTAACCAAGTAAATTAGTAAATTGGTGATTTTCAACCATTAGTTAGTAGACCCCGCAAACTACCCTAAATACCATTATACTTTACACACCAAATTTAAGTGTAAAACCCCAGTTATACCCCCAATTTGAAATTAATTCCCCCTTTTCCCCATCTCAAACCCCAGTTCCTCCCTCTCCTTCTCCCTCACTCCTCCCGTCGATCTCCCACCTCCCTCACAACCCTCCTTGTAGAATAAGCCCCGACATAAGTGTATATGTGTTTAGAAATAGACATCTTTTAAATTTCTCAGAGCAAATAAAATAATCCATAAGCCCAAATAAGAGTCATTTCTTTGAGATTTATTCCTAGTAAACAAATCACCCTTAATATTGATATACCACTTGAAAAGGGCTGACAAAAAGAGATATTTGGGAAGGTGGATTAAAACAAAAAATTACCTTGGTAACATATGTAGCAACATGCATAGAGCTGGAAAGCTGCATCAAAATGAAGTGTTGTAGTTAACACTTCACATTTATAGAAACCTGACCAATGTTCACAATCCACAGAGAAAAAGTTTTAATTAGCATTAACTAATCATCAAAACTGACCTCTGTTCATCCAACCAACTATCATTAACTACAAAAGGAAAAATTGTAAAGCAATCTGGCAATGAGATTTCTTGTGTTACATTCCATCTAACTTTGCCTCAATCAAGGGAACCTTGTGTGTAAAGTGGAATGACTATGAAGCTGGGGTGAATCTTTCACCGATTTGGAATCATGCCCTTATGGAGTTTAAACGGAGTTGAGTTTGATTTCTTCAGCATACAAAGGTTTTAAATATAAATTGATGGCTTCATTAACTGCAGGCCAATGTGGCATAATAGTTAGCGTGCTTGATTCAAGCACTAGTGACCGGGTTCGTTTTCCAGTATCACACGTTTATTTATGTTTTTAGTTTTTAAATTTTTTTTAAAGATTGAACGATGTGGGCTTTGGGCCTTTGGGCTCAGAAGTTAAATAAATGGAGATGAAAAGAGAAAAGAGGAGTGATGTAGGCCTGGGCTTTGGGCTGGGCTTGGCCAAGGCAAAGAGAAAAAGAAGAGAAAATAGAAATTGTTGGACTTGAGCTTGGCTTATTCTTTTACTTATTCCATGATAATAATTACATTTTTTTAAAATTATAAATTATAAGTAATTAGAGTTTTTATTACAATTACAAAATTATAAGTAATTATAAATTATGTTATAATTATTAAATTAGTAATGATGATTATCAGATATTGATATAATTATAATTATTACAAGATAATAAGTAGTTCTTTAAATTTTTCATTAATTAAATAATTTCCAAGTTGATAATTTTTAATGACTATATTATAAATTGTGATAGTAATAATTAATAAATTATTTTTTAAAAAAAATTAATAATGAGATGTCATAAACTATATTATAAAATAAAATTTTATGAGAGAAAGATATATATATATATATATATATATATATATATATATATATAGAGAGAGAGAGAGAGAGAGAGAGAGAGAGAGGAGAGGATGGTGGTGCAGTGGAGGCGGTGAGGTGGAGGGCGCGTGGAGGAGTTGGATTGGCAGCAAGAAGAAAAGGCAGGAAACGGAGAGAAATGAGGGAAAAGAAAAAAAAAAGAAAAGTAAAGGAATTGGGATGGACCTCTTGGGCTTGGTTCAAAGAAAATGAGAGGAAAAGAGAGGGAAAAAGAGAGTAGGCCGGGTTCATATGTGGGCTAAGAATATTAAGAATAATTATAACTTGTTATTATTATTATCATTGTTATTTGAAAAATTTTGCTACAACTGCCTACTTTCCTTCATGATTAGAAAAAACTCAGCTTCATAATTTTTCTGCGCTACATTCTAATCCACATTGTTATAAACTAATTCCTCTCAATAACCACTTCTTTATATATTTTTATTTTCTATTTTACCCTTCCCCATCATCAACAACATTGCTCTCCTCTCAACCTTGACCCCAACGCAAAGTTATTCGCGGGTCGACCTGTGCGGCCAGGTTACTGTAAGGGTTGGAGGAGGTGAGAGCCCCCTCCTGGGCTCAGGGGTAGAGTCTCCAGATTTTTTTTGGATTGACCTTTTGCAGGTATCGTCTGCTCATGCTCGTGATGAGTTTTGTTTATGTTTAGATCTGGAAAGCATTAGGAATCATTTGATGTCAGTGGACATGGTCTACTGATAATGGCAATGCTGATATGAGGATTGTGACTCATGATCGCAATCCTCTGTGAGGACTGACTCAGAAATAGGGCATTTTGTGAGGACTGCGATCATGATCGTAGCCCTAATAAAGAGGACTACGATTATAATCACAGTCCTCACAAAAACTCAAAAATAAAATATTTTGTGAGGACTATAACTCGCATTCCTCTTTTTTGCACTGTGACCATGGTCGCAGCCCACATAAAGACTCAAATATAGGACATTTTTGTGAATACTGCAATCATGATCACTGTCATAATAAAGAGGATTACGATCCTGGTAGCAATCCTATAAGCTTCAGAAACATGACTTTTTTATGAGAACTGAAGCTATAGTCGTAGTTCTCATAAATAGTACATTTTGTGAGGAGTACGATAATGATCGTAGTCCTTATAAATAAGGTTGTGATCATTTTGTGAGGATTACGATCATTTTCGTAGTCTTCAGAAATTGGGCATTTTCGAACCAGTCCCTTTTCTGAAGCGGTTACTTAGGAGTATTTTCGTCTTTCATCACTGATAAGCGCTTCAGCGCTTGATACGTGAGTGTACATCCTTAGTTTAAAAAAAGAGGTGTCTGATTTGAATAAAATTATGAAGTTGAGTTTTTTTCGAAATACGATTTTATATAGGGGCTGTAGCGAAATGACCCTTATTATTAATAATTAATAATAATTAGTATTATAGCCATATTCACACACATCACAAATATTTTAGCAGTATTTCTGACCTAAAATATTTTTGAATAAATTTTTTTTATATAAATATATTTATCAATATTTTTTATATATACAAATTCCCAGAGAAATATATATACAAGTGTACATGTATTTGTTAAATATAAAATTTATTTATATGAAATACATATTTTTACATAACAAAATATTTACACAACATGAAGAATAATATAATTTATTTATTAACATAATTTTATTACAACACAGATAATTTGATTAATTATATAATTATAAGTTATTAGATAAATACAAATATCTATATAATTATTTTAAATCTTTCAAAATTTTCATTAAACTGATGAGTTCTAACCATTTGCCAGCCGGGGGCGCTTGCTAGTTATGAAGATGGCTAGAGATAAATCTCCTTCACGTGGCTTCTACAGGATCCTCTTGCCTGGATTCTCTCTGAGACTTGTAGTTGTGGGTCTCTCACCCCTGCATTATGTCTCCTTTTTGTTTAATTTAGCTTTACTCTCTTCATAATCTTTGGAAGAAATTCCTTCTGCTTTTGCAAATCCCATTGTCAAGGGGAAGAAATGCAGAACAAAAGCTACAGTAGTGAATCCAAATGACAAATCATGGCACGTCAATGTTCACAGAGACAAGCAACAACTACATTTGGGTGGAGCTAGTTGGCTAGACCTTGCACATGTACACAATTTAATGCCTGGATACTTCATGGAATTCCTCTACAGAGGCAACATGGTGTTCAGTTTTCGAGCATTCCATCTCAGCGCATGCGAGATAACTATTCTTCAATGAACACAAACAAGAAGAAGAAAAAGTCCAGTATGGTTTCTGATTTATGCTTTCAAGTATATATGTGACATCAAATTTTCTGCATAGTTAATTGTTTTCTGCAAACATAAGCATGCTTTGAGGCCACCATAACTAATTAAACGGCCAGAAGGAGTCACATGGTGAGACTCTCAGTGAACATTTTAGATTCATCAGTAGTATTACTTGCTTAACAATGTTTCAACCTGTACAGTTCCAATGGGCTTTGTAGCATTAATTGGACTTCTCGGCCAGACGGAAGTGATCCTCGGGGATCTGGAGGGGCGGTCATGAGCCCGTTCAGATTAGCTACAGCAACTCGAAACCGGTGAGCTGCAATATGGCTTATGGCCGGCACAAGTTCGTTTGCGATGACGAGTTGAAGAGGGTAGATAAATGCATCATTGAGATGGCAAGCGAAGCTTTGAGGTTGAAGAAGAAATATGGTATAGGGATTGCGTGTATAATAACTAAATGTTATGGTAAAATTGTAATATTTGAAAAGTTAATTTTATATTTTAAACTTTTCATTTTGAGAATAAAACTGTTCAAGAAAATTTTAACTTCAATTTTTGGTTACTTATCACTTCTTTGGTTTTAAATAACCACACTCAAGTTATTGAGATTTAGAAGATTTCGGGGGTATGTTTTCAATATTAAATATTTGGAGGTAAATTTCTAAATACTAAATATTTGAATGTTATATATCTAAAATAACCCAGAATAAAACGAAGGAACTATTGAAAGAGAAGTATCAAAGGAAAAAAAAATCATGAACTTAAAATAGCACAAACTTGATTTAAAAAAAAAAAAGCTATCATAAAAGAGGATAAGAGGATTATAAAAAGGGGGCATGTCAAACCATAATTAGGAAAAAAAAATTCAGCTTTATAATTTTATTCGCTTCAGCCACTTTCTTTTTCTAAGTAAGTGTGTGTGCCTACGTGTCAAGCGTTGAAGTGCTCATTAGTGGTGAAAGACGAAAATGTCCTTAAGTAATTGCTTCAAAAAAGTACACTGCTTTGAAAATACCCTATTTCTGAAGACTACGATTATGATCGCAGTCCTTATAAAATGATTGCAGTATAGAAGACTGTGACTATGATCACAGTCCTCAAAAATGATCGCAGTTTCATTTCTGAGGACTGCGATCATGATCACAGTCTTTACAAAATGCACTATTTAGGAGAACTCCGATCATGATCGTAGTCCTCACAAAAACATCGTGTTCTGGGTCTTCATAGGATTGCAACCATGATCTTAGTCTTTTTTATTAGGACGGCGACCATGATCTCAGTATTCACATAAATATCCCATGTTTGAGTCTTTCGCAGTCCTCACAAAATGCCCAATTTTTGAGTTTTTGTAAGTACTACGATCATGATCGCAACCTCTTTATTATTACTACGACTATGATCGCAGTCTGCACAAAATGCCCTATTTATGAGTCACTCCTCACAGAGACTGCGATCATGAGTCATAATCCTCATATCAGTATTGACATCATCAGACCCCCGTTCACTGACATCGAATGATTCATAATGCTTTTTAGATCTAAACATAAACAAAAAGGCACCGTGTAAGATAAGGAAGCATTTAATATTACATCTTTCTTGACAATGATGGACATTGCGAAGGATAGAGAGATGCGTTTACTTGGCAAGTCAAGCAAACATGAAAAGATTTGGGATCTTAGCTGCTTCATTTAGAATCTGACCCATTATCTTCCCTACTTGAGGGCAAGCTATCAGCCACTAATCACAGTTCTGATGGTGGTTTTAGTGAATAAAACATAAATGCAGAAAGCAAAATAAAATAAAGGATCTCTTTAAGAAAGAGCAAATGAAGTAGCCTTGAAGGCTGAATGAAGAACACTGCACACCGAGCCATCAAGGCTCTCTCTGAACACCCATCTTATTAATCTTAATGTAAATTCCATCATTTCATATGAAACAAGGCACACATCTTACAATGAAATAAACAAAAACAACAACAACAAAAGTAAACAACGACTAACTAGCAGTTTCTAATGATACTGCTTCTCTGCTAAACTAAAAAGATTTAACAGTACCAAAAAGCAAAGCTTTCAACTAGAATCCCCCGCCAATCTTAAATATGTAAAGTTTGTGGATTGCACCCAGCGGACCAAAGCTAAACTCACTAGATGTAAGTATTGCACAAATGACATTCTATATTAAACCACTCATGAAATAAGGTACATGAGACACCATCTGAAAACACTACTTCAGCTCATAGGCTTTATTCATGCATGGTGTTCTATCATCTAACTCCAATATAACAAAATTAACCTACCATTCTTGTTCCTCCACAATAATTCATCTCATTTATTCCTCTCAGATTAGAATAGAGAAGCAATCCCAATCATATCCATATGTCAGATGTGCAGTCACCTCCCGGATACCGCATATCATGGGCAAGCGACGGACCATCAGGTTCAGACCCAAAATCCACAAAGAAGTCTGGGTTCACTGACAGACCTCCGTTCTCTGTGTCCACATCGATCTGCAGCATATGGGAACCCTTCTCTATAACACAGGGTAAAACTGTTTATCCCATACACTTAACAGGGAATTGGTTACATAGAGCCTCTTGCCGTCTAAGCTCAACTGTATCATCTGTGGCCCTCCTCTCAACTTGTTACCCTGAGAGAAAGAAAATGAAGCTGGATTGTTTTATGACACCGTGAGGGTAAACAACATAGATAAGTGGTCAGATGCATCAAACAAATCAGATAATGCAGACTAGTAATTTCTCAAAGAAAGGTCTTTGGCCAACAGTTTGTTACATGTATCTGAAATATATGAACTTCCGAGAGCAATGCATTTCCCATTAACAAAAAAGAATCAAGTCTTCCTTCATCTAGACTCATTCCTCGCTTGCAAAATATTTTACTCTATAGTCCATAACAGAATAATCTGTAATGCATTATAAGTTTTAACTATGAAAATGCTCTATAATAGTAATTGTAATATACTAGAAGGTAATTAATTGAGGAAGGATAATGCTGACCTTGACCTCAGGCACATGAAACTGCAACTCCTCCCCATCCTCTGTTACATAAACAATACTGCTACCCTTCTGAAGCTGTCCTCCCACCCACACCTGCCCAGTCAAGACAGGCTTGCTAGGGTTCTCAATGTTGTACTGTCTGATATCTCCATGCAGCCAGTTCACAAAGTATAAGAACCGGTCATCCAGAGAAATGAGAAAACTTGTTATCAGCCCAGGCATTTCAGGTAGTATCCAGTTCTTTACCTTCAATGGTTTCACAGATATTGCAACCTGCAATAACAAGTTCCAAGAGTAGTGACAAGTTCAGCGTTAAAGAGAAATTAAGCAATCCAGAAATATTTGGAACTGGTCCGTAAAATTAATTGTAAATTAGATAGATATAATTGCTTTAATTTTTAAATACCAGGATTACATTTAACAAATCTATATCAGGCAGATTAAAATCTCTGTATTTATTGACATCAGCCAACGGTTTCTAGTATCAATATTGTCAATATTAGCTGGCAATATTTCCTATTAGATGTTAGATATTATAAGTATCGATAAATTAGTTAGCCCCATCCTTTTCCTCAAAAAAAAGAAAAAAATAAAATAAAAAAAACAAAGAAAATAAAAAGAAAACAAAAAGGAAAAGAAACACACGTGCGGCATAAAAGAAAAGGGAAGCATACCCATCCAAATATCGTACCCCCATCACTATATACTACAAACCAAAGCTCACCATTTAATCTGGTAACACTGCTCCGAACATCTAAGATTACACAATTTGGCAAGAGTCTATAATTGAAGATTTAAGAGTACCACAGAATAAAGGTGAACAATTAACGAACATCTACCTCATGTCCCCAGGATCCATCTGATGTCTTGAAAAATCTCACCATGTTGGTGGTCAAAGCACAACCCACAAAGCCAATATCTTTGGAAGGGTCGTGGAGAAACCTAATCTGCAAATAAGTAGTATAACTTTAGATTGTAATCTGTTAGGCCAAATTTGTGATTATAGAACTTCAGGTAAAGCCAATACTAACTTCTAAAGGTAAATGCCCTATGCTGCCCAGGTCTATTGTCTGCTTTAATTCACCATCGGGCCAGCTGTATACATGCAGGTGTCTTCCATATAGCCCATCTGAAACATGCTGATGGTTGAACCCTTTCGTGAAGGCTGCAGGAGCTCCAAATGATGAGCTAATCATAGTTTTATGTCGGGGTTGATACCAGAAATCAAAACCAAAAAGTGGGCAGTGGCCTGGTTTTTCCCACCTGAGAAGCAGATGTATGCAGTTATGCAATGTAGAATAGGTAAATAAACTTTGTCAATATGACCATGAAATAATTTAAGGTGATTAAAACATGCTGAATCTCATCATTGTCATGTTACAAATAAAAGGAAGAACAAAAGCATAAATATGCGAAGGGGCAAAAAGTATTAAATATTGTAAAGATATTGTCTCAGATGAATGAAACAAGGCAATGTGGTGGGGATAATGTCAAGGGCAAGTTTCTACAAAAAAAAAAAAAAAATAAAGCTGCAAATTTATGTGGTTCACAATGTTAAGCAATAAACATGATCCAAGAAAACAATCAATATATAGAACTGAGAACTTAGAGATGGTACGCCTGGAAAAACGGCAAGGAAAGAAATAAATGTTTTAGATAAGACAGAAGAGATATAAACCTAAAACTTTATGTGGTTCACAATGTTCAGCAATAAACATGATCCAAGCAAACAATCAGAATATGAAATTGAGAATTACAAGATGTTAAGTTAGAAAAACTAGGAAGGTAAGGCCGGAAATAAAGATTTTAGAGGAATATTTTCTTGTTATATTTTAGTTGTTAAATTATTTGTGAGTAAGTTGTTAGTTTAGTTGTTAAATTATTTGTGAGTCAGTTGTTGGTTAAAGTCTTTATATATTTCTATTTATTTTTTGTTAGTTAAAGTCTTTATATATTTCTATTTTATTTTTTAGGATTTTTCTGGGATTTTTGGGTTGTTCGCAGCCTTTTAAACTGAAGAATTTTTAATAATCTTTTAATGTTGACCCCATATACGTTTATGTTAGGGATGCCCCTAGAATTATAGGATGATATTGCTTTTTATTGATTAATGAATATTATTAGAAGTTTTCCTCCATTGATTTTATGCGTAATGCATTATTGCGTCGGAAATCCATATCTGGTGTGATGTCAAATCTAAGTCATAAAGCTCATGACCATGATTTAAAATTTTGATATAGGCCAATAACTTTAGTATCAATATCGTCAATATTGGCCGTCAATATCTTGGTCATTTCAGCAACATCAGCCATGATATCATCCAATATTATAGGGCATATTTGAAACAAAAAGAAACTTTCAGTTCTGGTGGGTCCTCACTTTGTGACCAATCATGGACTATGTGGTCGAATTGGATGCCAGTACATGCTCAAACCAATCCCTTTATTTATTTTTGAAAATTGACTAACGGACTAATTATGCTAGATCTACTGAATCTTCAAGTTCATGCAGGTGAAGGACATACAGGAATGCCCATTAGCAAAGGAGGTGGCCCTCAATAGAGCTGAATGGACAAACAAAGATTAGGAGGTGGCTGTTAACAGGTAATAAGCATTTTGTGGAGTGATAAAACATTTTGAAACGTCCAGAGAAAACTTTGCATGTAGTAGAAGAATACAAGAAATGCTTCAAATATGCTACAAAGACGAGTAATATATATAAAGAAGAAACTCCAAAACTTTTAAATAAGGGTCACAATATTTCAGCATCAATAAAAGAATAGACTAAACAAAAGTAGTGATTCTTTGATAATTCAACAGTATACAGAATTACCAATTAGGTTACTGTACCAAAACTAAAAGATGAAAAGGAGGGATAAACATAATATTAGCCACAACTTTCAAGTTAATATTCTTCTCAAAGTAGGTAAAAACTTAATGTTAAACATTGAACTAAATCCAGTTCTCTCCCCCAAAATGCATAATGAATAAAACAAATAGTTAAGTATTAAATTTTAGGGAATAGAAAGATAAATAAAAGAAGGCGCTTCAACAGAAAAACAATATATATAAGTAGCTATTGCATGCCTTTATGCTTTTAAACCTAGAATTGGTAAAGTTTAGTTAGTACCTTCCTTTCACATTGAAATCTGAATCAATGAGGAGGAATCCATTTCCATTTGCATTCCCATTTTTATCTCCAAGGCAAGACAACAGAATGTCACCAGATGCAAGGCAATGAGAAGTGTGAGGATATGCCAGTCCTGTCTTCTGCAAAATATCAGCAGGCTCAACCACCTTATGTAAAGATGGAGCCTTTGGATTTGTTGCAGCATCAACGACATATATACGGCCTGACCTGAAGAAGTATAGGCATAAAAGACACTTGTTAAAGATAAAAGTCAAACATTTAGAATGAGAAAAATGAAAGACAATCCCCGTTCAAATGCTCCTTGCGTAAAATATGATTCAAGATACTAAAAACACGGGGGGGGGATCAATAAATAAATAAAAAAAAGAGAAAAGGAAAAAAAAGAAAAAGAAAGAAAAATAAGAGAGAACTGTTGCAACTGAAAGATACTTTGAAGCAAAAAAAATGTAAATTAACGAATCTCCCACAAAGGCGCTAAAAATAGAAGTAAAATCAACAAGTGAGAAAGTGAATCCTAAAATTCATTTCCTTATGTTTCCTCGGTTCTCATTGCTAGCATGAAATGTACTAAGAAAGCTTAGAGACGAGAACTAAAATGCATGACAGTCAAATTGATGATCCACACCATCCATCATGATCCTATGCATAAGAATACATCAAAATATCAAATGTTTCATAAGCTTGTCACCTGGTCACAAATAAATCTGCTGAAAGGTTAAAGTTGGAGAGACGTGAAACTATTAGATATCTCCAAGAGCAATCAGGGTTCTAAATATCGGATATCGGGATCGTATCGGATGGGGGTTTTTCATATCGGATATCGGATATCGAGGGAGATATCGGGGATACGGGCGCATATCGGGTGCTCATATCATACGCTATATATAATAAAATATTAATAACTAAAACTTGGTTTAGTGTTATAGATATCATCTACCTAATAAAAATGATGTTATATACATACAAAAATAGTAAAAAATAATGTACATTTGTACGCAATCGTGCAATAAATAAGTTATTTCATATCGAACGATATATCGAGCGATTTATCGGCCGACATCAGGCGATTTATCGACTGATATTTCAAATACCGACAGTTTTTTGCTGCAAAAGATATGGTGAATGATTTCCCCGTATCGTATCAGCAACATGCAAAAAAGGAGATATCGGACGATATCTCGACCGATATTTAAAACAGGGAGAGCAATTAATCAATTTGGGTACAATAAGCATTTCAGTATATTTTTAGCTCCATATAATATTGTGCTTGCATTAAAACTTTACTATGTCTCATCAAAATGTCAATCCACAAATCTTACTTTAAAAATATCACCCGTCAGGGGTTCAAGGTATCTAATCATTGATGAGAACAAATCCAATGTAAATTCCAATGTTTGAGAATCATAATTTACCGAATACATCTTAGGTATAAGGATCTTTAATAATATTTTGGGTGACTAAATGGTCATGCCAAAGAATAAAAAGTTTTAGATCATTGAACTTCTGATTTATCACAATATTTGATTCTATTGTCTTTATTGTTGTAGAGTATAGTCCACATGAGAAAGCTGAGAGTTCTACTACACGCAATATGACAATTACTTAACTAATACACGAGGAGAAAGATGTGTGCGTGTGCAGTTTGGTGTGCGCAAGTAGAAAGTTCTGTGTGTGTGCAGTTTGGTGTGGGTGGGTGTCTTTTCTGTGTGAGCGCGCCGTTTTTTTTTGTGGGGGGGGGGGAGGGGGTTGGGTGGGGTGGGGTGGGGTGGGGGTGGTCATTACAAATCACAGTCCTTCTTCCCATGTCCATATATATAGTAGATAAAAGATTTCTCATTAGCCCATGCGGGACAAAATTTATCTGAGGTAAATCATAAGACAGAAAAGGACAAAGTTATGATTTGTGACTAAACCAAAATAAAGTTAAGAAGATGTTTAATAGTAATTAGAAACAAAAAATGGAAAGAAACTTCAAATTTAGTCAGCTATACGTGATCAATAATTATGAGTACAAAACCTATAACTTAAAACATGAAAGGACTTACAACAATGAAGGCAAGATTAGATAACGTCTAGCTCCTGATGGGTCACCATGGCAAGAGCTGCAGGAATTCCAACCAGAATGATGTCATTCATCACCTTTATGAAGTACAGGCAACCGATGAATAACTTTAGAATAGGTTGGTGAGCTAGGATCAGTATCCACTGTCGCTAAGTAATCAGGCTTCTCTTTCCACTTCCTGTACATTAAAAAAGTATCTTTACAAATTTCAAATCATTAAGAGTAAAAAGAAAAGGATAACAAGATCAAATAAATATCTGCATTATCTAACTGCACCAGTATTTCTGTGATATATCAAGTACTAGCTGGTGACACATGAAATGCACATGAACCTGTTAATAACCTTGTCAATTAAGAATTATACAAACACAACATTTAACTTCATTAACTTGCATAGAAAACAAATAATTTCTTAAGCAAGCTACAAATCAATTGCAAATCCCATCTTCTAGGATATGATACTTCAAAATCATCAATCATAGAATAGAAAGGAAGATTAAGAGCCAATCATCTCCTGCTAGTCATATATGGCTAAATGTTATGTCACCACACACATTACGTTGTAAGAAATGTCAGGTAAAAATCATCAATCATAGCACAGATAGGAAGATTAAGAGCCAATCATCTCCTGTGAGTCAAATAAGGCTAAATGTTAAGTCACCGCACACATTATGTTGTAAGAAATGTCGGGTACAAACTTCAAGACATGTGCCTCTCAATTTATGACGATTTGTTAGTCATAGTACAGCAAATCTTGTTCTTCATGAAGGAAATGACTAGTTGATCAAGACTAACATCTCACTTGGGAACTCCAATTTGACTTCATAGCATGAAAATACTCATGTTCCAGCTTTCAGCAAGTAGCTGATATCTTCAGAAAATTGTTGGGAACAGAGATCCAACTTGCATGGAAATTGTGGATGGTATGGACAAATGAACAAGGAGTTTATTGTACATATCATGTTTGTCCATTCCATAGTACTAATCGTGCAACTAATTAAATCAACTGTTACAAGTGCATTGGTCTAATGAATGAACTGAGAAGCATCCATATTCTTTATCAACTCTATAAGAAGACTGTTGTGAACGTGTCTTATTTTCAGGAGTTAATTAAAAGATTTTCATAATGAGTGATTTCTTTGAGATTGATAGTTGAGATTTTTCTCAATATTTTAATGTTATCAAAATTCTTTATGAGGAGTTTGACAATCGAGGTTTTATGAGAGAGAGAGATAGATAACTGTTTGGAGACAAAATGCAGATCAAGGAGAAGAAAGAGGAGGATCGAGTAGAGAGAGCCATGAATATCTCTTTGTAGACAAGAACAAATGCTTGACATCATTGAGTGATTGATTCATCTCGAAAAAGGTATTCTTCATCAATGTATTAATCTTTGGTGATATGAGTGCTCAAAATTCATGCTAATATTAAAAAAAAGTATTGGGGGGTTTAATCTCTCTCTCCCTGTCATACTCCATGTTATTATAATATATCTTTCTCAACACACTCTCTGTGGATGTAAGTTGGATTTAGCTAAACTACATAAAATATTGTGCCTCTTGTATTTTTCTTCTACGTTTTGCTAGAATCTTGTAAAACTGAATGTCCAATGAAAGGCTCGAGGGTCTCCCTTCCGCTCAGTTCATAAAACTCCGACACGGTTGCAACATTGACTTCACCAACACTACTGTTAACTTGATTAATTGTAATTAAGTGGCAATCTTGCACTGACCATCTTGATTAAGGTTCATGCAGAATTAGAACAACAAAGCCTTCAACTTGACCAAATGGGGAGTATCATGTATAAACTAACCATTCTTTTATATTGAGCACCTAAAGAAAGCATGATCTACAATAAAGTAAACTTGCAAGCACACTTTCAAACATCAGCCGATTCCGATATATATATATATATTGTATCAGGTTTTGAGGTACCCGATAGAATATTAACCCTATAAAATTGCCCAATATTGGGGGCCCTATTGTCAATATTGATATTAAAAACCATTAGCCGATACCGATACCGATACTGAGATTTTAAACCATGTTTGCAAGCTTAAAGCAATCAGCGAGAAGAATATCATATTTAATGTGGCTCAGCCAAAACCAACCTAGGGATAGCCGTGAGAGGGCTCAACTATTGATAAACAAAGTACAAGATAAGAAATTACAAGAGGGCACTCATACCTTGTACGTCCATTGACCTTACATTTTTAAAAACAAAAAAATCACTCTTTCTTCATGTATAAAGAAATTCTCTCTTTATCTAGACCTCTTTATGTTTTCTCCATTTTCCCCTCCTTCGAGAAATGTATAACCCCTTTCTGTGTGCATATTGATAGAAAAGAAACACATACCAAGAGAGGAATATTGGACTTTCTGGTATATTATTGCCATTAAAAGAAGTAACACAATCAAATTTGGACACACACAGCAGTGTCTATGGACCTCCACGGTAGGACCGTCGACGTACAATTAATGTTATGGACAAGGTAAAGTTGTTCTTTTCATTGTGGAATTTTCTGTGACTAGGGGCATTCAACTTTGCTCACAAGTGACGATGGGAAAGGCAAACAAAGAATATTTGAGACTTGAGAGTTTTAGGCTCCTCTTCTGTTAGTAGATTTCTTTGTTGTCTTTGTTAGTAAACATAGGTCATATTTGACCAAACCATGTATATTCTTGCGTGTTGTCCTTTTATCTTTTCTAATAGAATTTTGACATCCAGCTACTTTGTTTTATATAGCCATCTCCTCGGTCTTGAACACCAGAGTTGAAATGCAATCAAATATGGGATATCTACTTATACAATATTAGAAGGAGATCTAATAATGTCTAAGAGAGGTTTCTTCTAAATTTACTTGTTATGACAAGTTACAAGAGGGTGTCACTTAAAGAGTCGTGAATCATGAAGTATATTAACAACTAGACCTTAAGAAATACAGGATAGGAGTTCTAGAATCAGATAAATAATAAGACCAACCCAAATAACCATTTCTGAAGGTAAAAGGTAAAAAATTTGTTGGACTTCAAATACAAAGTACCATGGAAGTGAATCACTGAGAAAGATGCGAAAACCAATTCAAGATCCCAAGCATAATACATATTCAAAGCAAGTCAAACCTATGAATTGTAACGATATATTCCCGACACAGGAGTCAAGCATGAAGGCATTTTGTAAAAGAAATAGTTCACATGAAAGACAACAGAAACATGCAATTTTCTCAAATTAAAAAAAAGTAAGAACAGGGCAAACGAGACCACAAACAATTTCCCACAGGTAACAAGTAATATCCCCGAATACAATTTAATAAGATACCTCAGCAAGACTATAAGGGGAAGAAAAGGGGGAAAAAAACCATCTTCAAACAGAAAAACAAAGAACAGAACCAAAGCAAACAGACCAAAGACATGTTAATTAACTTATAAAATCTGAAAGAATGGCCCTTTAGATTATATCCCCCTTCATAAAGGCAAAGATGGACCCAAGTCCGGACCAAATTGGAATAAATCCTGTCTAAAATTCACATGCATCAATCTCAGTCAAGCATATTCAAATCCTACCAAATCTTACAACTGTCACTAGAATCAGTTCAGACCATCATCTAATTTTCTTAAGTAAACATCTCCAACAACAGATTAGTATTGAACAATTCAACAAAAAACTGTTCATATTTCAAGTTATAAATTCAAAAAAAATTGAAGAAAAAGAAAATAAAAAAGAAATAACCATTGTAAACACAGGTGACATAGATCAAAGCCTCCCTGGGCCCTTCATGGCCTCGAGGGGAGAAGCATAGCCGGGCCCCTTGCAGCAATTACTTATTGTTTTATTTCTGGGGGAGAGATTTTTGAGAGAGAGAGAGAGAGAGAGAGAGAGAGAGCAGTTTAAGAAGGAGCTGGAGAGCCAGACGCAGGATTCCCTTGAGAATAAGCAAGAAAAGTCCATCCCACACGTGTCCCCTTGCTATTGGAAACTGTAAGAGGAATCGTACATAGTGTTGTGCAGCGGATCAGTTCGGCAGCATACACGTGGATGGAGAAACGCTGTCGTGTCTGGAAGAGGATTTTGTGGTGGGGGCAGACTCTGAGTAACAAAAGTTTCTGTACGTTTATTGATTAGCCGACAATCCAGATTTGTATGGTAATGTTTGAACGGAACATATTGTCTCCTGCACAGAGAGTTGTTTTGGTGGGGTTTGGTAACCTGATGGCATTAAAAGTTGTTTTGTATCGGAAAGAAAAAATAAAAGGTGGGAGATTAATTATTGGAGGCGTGCGTTACACGAGAAATTGGATCCGGATCTTAGTCGGGTGACTTCGGTTTTTGGTAAAATCTAACTATGATATGGAGCCATACATAAAATAATATATCTTTAATATTAATATTGTGAGAGACTTGTCCAAAAGGATTTGAGCCCAAATTCTTCTCACTCAAATTCAACCCTCAGACATTTGATTAAAGATCCATTCCGTTGAAATTGATTTATAATATTTTAAGTATCTATAAACCAAAAATCAATGTTTTAAATACTTTTTACTCATCCATCAAGTAGGAAAAAAATGGACGGCCTAAATAGTGAGTTGGTTAGTTTAACGGTGTAGAACATTTGAAACCTAACAAAAATTGATTTGTTGGGTTTTTTAAATGTTTAGATCATAATGAAATAGCCGGATCGAGAATTTGTATGTCTAAAGACATATATCTACAATTTTTTTATGTGGGTTGTTGTTTGATGTGGGCACGAGGGTCATATCCCCTCTTTCCATGTGACCACAAACAGCTGCCCAAAAATTAATACGCAGAGAATAACTTATGTACCAAAAATCTTTCTTTATATTTTTTAAAGGTATAGCTTTAACTACTCTTGCATGTGCCCACTACTATGTCCCTATGGCTTTATGGCTACCCAAAAAGTCAACTTTATTATGCCCAATGACTTCTCTTTTTCTTTTCACATTAAACATTAGGTCTGTCTATGATTACAAAGAACTCAATTGATTCACACAAATTAAAGTCCAATTCTTTTCTTACCTTCAGGTTAGGAAGAGTTCATCCATTAGATGAGAGCTCGAGCAAAATTATGAGTAGCGATTTAACTTTAAACCTACCATAATTAGTAGAGCTTTAAAAACAAAAATAAAGTAAAGAGAGTAGAGGTAAGACTTATGTTATATTCTGATTCAGCCTTAGTTGTTTTCAATGTGAACCAATGTGAGTTCTATGCTTAAAACTGTTTTTCTATTGTAATCTAGATCAGCCATTGTTGTTTCTAGGTCATGAACCTGTCTTAGTTCGGTGCTCCAATATTTTATTTGTGTCTAGTTAGAACTACATCTATTCACTACTTGGATAAAATTCTAATTGTTTTTTTAGATAGCGAAGTATATAGAGCCATTTGTTTCATTAAAGAGAGCAATATGAAACAAAATGCAAAAGGCGGTGTAAGGAAGAACTTATTATTGCAGCGGGAGAACATTTTTCATGCTAACTGAATGCCTCAAGTTGGTCAAGGACTCAATATCAAAACATAAGAGTCATAGACATCGGGACTGTTTACAAAAATATCTTAATCCACTTATATAAGCAACCACTTTCACAGCTATCCAAAACCACAGTTCAGAGAGGAAACAACATAATTCAAACTAAGATTAAAGATATAGTCTGAAACTTGCAAAGTTGAGATAGGATTTTGTCGTAGTCGGATTCTGATCTTCAACAAGCCCACCTCATCAGGAGCGTCTCGAGCAAACAACAAGCCCAGCATACGAGCAGGCCCATTGGAAGAAAGTCCGAGCACCTGCCCAAGACGGCTTCGAACGGGTCCAAGAAGAAAGTACGAGCACCTAAGTTAAAAAAATGATTTCATACTTCCGCATAGTCTCTGTCACTTCAACATGTAAAATATAATTCGGCATAGTCTCTGTCTCTGTCATAATTCCGCATAGCCAATGATTCTAGTGCAACGTCAAACTAATGATTTTCTTGTTCTTGACTCCCTGCCATTTCAAAATAATTGAATATTAGACGTTATATATAACATTGTAGCATCCAAAATACATATTAAAAAAATATATAATAGAGTTAAATAATTTCACACTCACTATAAGATGTAGACAGATTTTCTAGAAAAAGTTGAAGCTCTAAATTGTTAGATGGAATCATCTTCTTTTCTTTGGCACCTATAAAAGATAACATAGTTTTAACGAATTTAGTACTGTTGGGAATATGAAGAATATATGTGAATCTTTGAATTGAATTACGGCAAGATCCGTTAATAGAATCAATTGGATAATGGTTGGGGTGTGTTCTCCTTCCATTGGGGATGAACGTGGTATATTCACATGTTCAATTCCGACTTCGAATGAATGAGATATTCAAGCCTAAAGTTTGCCTAATTCAAAGCCAAAATGGGACTAAAGGTAGCTAAAAGCATTTAGTCCCACATTGGCCATGGGATGAAAGTTTGAAGTGTTTAAATAGAGAAAAATGGGAATAAAGGGTGTGCCCTTTGGGTACTTAGAGTTTTCGTGCGCGATTTGGGGGAAACCATGCCCTCACATGTGCGCGGCGGCCAGTCTGGGATTGGTTCTGGGTTTGGGTCTGGGTTCGAGTTCGGGTTCCCTACCCGGTCTGGTTCTTTTTGAACCAGGTCTCACGGATATGGGTTACACGGAGCATACCCGCTCCGCCATCCAGATCCAAACCGCCCCGTCCAACAGCTGTCAGCCAACCGCCATGGACAGTTAGGCGGTTGCTGCGGTTAAAACGAACCGTTGCAACGGTTCAGACCGAACCGTTGCAACTGTCCGATTAGGTTCGGACCCTTTTACCCCTCCCGGAGCGCTATAAATAGCGCTCCATTTTCCCAAAACAAAACATACCAACAATCTTCTCTCTCTCTGTCTTGAAGCAACTTCCAACGGGAAGTGGGAAATCTGCAACTTCCAACGGAAAGTGGAAAATCTGTAACTCGGTTTTCGAAGCAACTTCAAAGAGATTCTGCAAAATTCATTCTGAAAGAGGGCTCAGAAAATTCAACAGATTCTTTAATAGAATTGTTATCTGAATCTGGGACTTCCAAAGAAGAATATTCTTCTACCTTCCTTCTTCCTCTATAGTAGGTGCTCCTCCAAAGTAAAGACAAATATTCTCCGGAAATTTGTCTTGGTCTCGCTGCTTCAATAATCCTGTGAAAGTACTGGTTAATTACGGTTCGACTGTACGGTGATTTGGTAGTGCTATCTAAATACCGTGAAGGAGTGTTGTATCTTGGGAGACCAGCGTCCAGGAACCCGTTAGCACCGGTGCGGGGGACGTAATTGTCTTAAGGAGATTCGCTTTAAGCGTACCTCACTCCAAGTACTGTATAAGTGAATTAATTTTCTTTATACAGGGATTATATTGATATTCAGTATATTGAGACTGACTTATACCAGTCTAATTGGTGTTTAACCAAGGAAGGTAATTGAAAGGTGGTTCTTTAATTAAGGAACGTTCTATTTAACGGAAAACCTCCTACCTGATATTAACCGACCTGGCCAATTAGATCGGTGATATTTCAGTGATATTGATTAGTTGTCAGATTGATCCTAGAAAGTAACAAGTACTTTATAATTGAAAAACAAATACAATACCTCATTTCACTACCGACCTGCTACTCCTTTCAATTATTTCGATTGAGGTTTGCAGATCTTTTTCCCCTTCTTTAAAGCACTCTTGAATCTTCGAGTAGGTTGACCTTTCACCTTCTTACGAGGAGGATCTCTTAGTGTGATATTGTCTCCCATTAGATCTTGATTTCTTTCTTCAATTTTAGTATGATGAGGCAGGTGAGATTCCGAATAAGATTTTGTCTCATCAAGTGATTGTAACAATGCACGCTTAGCCACCAAACTAAGCTCTTCAGTTTCACAACCTTTGTGGCTATAGCTAGGGCCAAGTGTGACAACTCATTATATCATGTAGTCAAAGAGGGATTACAATCAACTTTCATATTTTTATCATGAGTGCCAAGAATGATACCAGCTGTTGCATTTTTAGTCCATCTCTTTAGATAATATTGAGTTGGAAGATCATGTAAATCTAGCACGCGCAATATTTTCAGAACATGTGCACAAAGTAATCCTGAGAACTCAAATTTTTTGCAACTACATTTGGACTGTATGACCTGAAAAGGAGAAAGTAACTGTACGAGGTCTATCCCCAGTATACGATAATACTTTATATATTCTTGTACTTTCATCAACACAATCAAGTGTCAATTTTAAATCTATAAGCCGCTTAAACTCCTCTTGGAACTCATTGAAAATTTTTCTAGTATATATTTCTGCCGCCTTGACTTCTAATTTTCATGCTGACACCAAGTTAGGTTTTGTTGACAAGGATTTAAAATCTGTTTTTGCCTTTTTTTCACGCCGACATGCCACCGCTTTATCATACTGATCTACAAACTCTCGAAGAGTTTATTTTTTCTTGAAATATTTTTTAAAATAGTTGTTTATGCTTTCACTTCTTTGTGTGGTTGTCAAACGTGCACAAAAGTGTTGCCGACTATATACTAGTGCCCACTTCTCACGTATTTGGTATAAGTTATTCAACCACTCATTACGCCTCAACTCATACTTATCAAATTAGTGTTCCCAGCATGACTGAAACTCATCTTCATTTTCATTATCATGCATTTTCTGAAGTCATATGCAAAAGATTTATGTGTAGTGAACACATTTGATAAGTGTTTCAATGCATTTTGATACATATGCCATAAACACAAACAATGATGCGTGTACGTACACGGAGAAGGTACGAGCTCGAAGTAAGATTTCCTTGAATCAAATTGAAAAATTACAACGGACTAGTATTCCGGTTACAAGGGAGGGAGGATGTTGAGTCTTGAATCCTCCCTTTGTTTAAGGCTGGGTTCTTCAAGTGGCGATGGAGAGTGAATCTTGTTCTCCGTTGACCGGGTGACCGTCTAGACCTTCGGGGATCTTCTCTTCGGCTGGTAGAAGGAGTAGCACAGCTCTGTCTACCAAAACTCTCAAAGAGAAGGTAGGCAAAGAGCAACTTGTACGCAGCAAGCTTGCTGAAGAGTTGAGCTCTATCTTGCTTCTCTCTCTGTCTGCCTGTGTGTAGTCTGTTGTCTATCTCTTGTTTCTTGTGTCATCCCCCTATTCCTCATAGCGGCGGGGCTATTTATAGAGGTTTCAGGGGTGAACGTGCCCCCTAAAAATGCTCCATAATGAGGGGCTAACTTCCCCGCTATGTGGGCGGTGACTGGCCCCATAACCAGGGCGGTTATAACCAAGGCGTGGGCCTTGGACACTCGCGCCTTGAGGTTGAGACGCGGGTGTTGAGCCCACGCGCCTTGATGTTGAGACGCGGGTGTCGAGCCCTCGCGCCTTGATGTCGAGCCCTCGCGCGGGTGTCGAGCCCTCGCGCGGGTGTCGAGCCCTCGCGCCTTGATGTTGAGACGCGGGTGTCGAGCCCTCACACCTTGATGTTGAGACGCGGGTGTTGAGCCCACGCGCCTTGATGTTGAGACGCGGGTGTCGAGCCCTCGCGCCTTGATGTTGAGACGCGGGTGTCGAGCCCTCGCGCCTTGATGTTGAGAAGCGGGTGTGGAGCCCACGCGCCTTGATGTTGAGACGCGGGTGTCGAGCCCACGCGCCTTGATGTTGAGACGCGGGTGTCGAGCCCTCGCGCCTTGATGTTGAGACGCGGGTGTCGAGCCCTCGCGCCTTGATGTTGAGACGCGGGTGTCGAGCCCTCGCGCCTTGATGTTGAGACGCGGGTGGCCATCATTAGTCCTGCGTCTAGAACCTGAAACTCTGCCTTTTTTAATGGCTTATCTTTTAATGATTTTTAGACAGCCTACAGAACCCCCTCCAAGGTTTTCGATATTCCGCGGTTAACTGGGACGGATTTCGAAATACTTTGGACTCTAGCTGAGCTTACCCTTATGACTGGAATGTTAATGCTCCGGGTTTGATCTTATCTGGAGTATGGTCTTCGTGAGTGTACTGTAGAACTCTTTGAAGCCATCAGAGTTGATCAAGTTGAGTGTTTAGATACACAGTCTAAACCTCCCCAATTGCTTTAAGTCTGTCGTGGGTGTACTTTAAGCCAGGAGTGGACAGTCGTCTGCTTGCGCCAGTGTACTGTTGAACTGATTTGCAGAAGTAAGGACTGAACGCCAGTTCTTTTTGAAGAGCAGAGATAGTACTGCTTTAAAGACGCGACTTTCATGGGGTGCGTCTTTTGGAAATGGAAACGCGACTGATATTCGATTGGGCAGACGCGATGCTAGGCCGGATTGGAAGGACGCGAACTTTGGAGAGACGCATCCTTTTGAGTAAGGACGCGACTTTCTGGACGCGACTATGGCTGTGCTGACGGGGCACGTCCATCGAAGAGGCGCGCCTATTGGGTGCGAATCCGTGCCATGTCATGAGTGCACCGCCACTTGTTCTGGGGAATCGACGGGACATCTCTTTTTGGCGCGCGGACTTCCCGGTATATTAAATGAGCTGTCCACGCGTCAAGCGATGACTCG
The DNA here is from genome assembly GCA_038442645.1 of Agave tequilana. Classification (NCBI taxonomy): domain Eukaryota; kingdom Viridiplantae; phylum Streptophyta; class Magnoliopsida; order Asparagales; family Asparagaceae; genus Agave; species Agave tequilana. Next base: position 315,917 of record JAVJIF010001485.1, read on the forward strand.
ATGCCGAACCAATCGAGCCACGCGCCGCGTATCTTTGCGAATCTTCGTGCCTATAAATGGCAACAGTCAGAGAGATATCTCTTTCGTCTCGAGCGCATCTGTTAGGGTTTTTTGAAAAAGGAGTCTTCTCTGTCTCTTTTCATTTCTTCATCGTCCATCATCGGATTCTTGATTAACGATGGCACCCAAGGCCAAGCTAACCGCATCATCTTCAAAAGCGGCCGTCGTCGAGGCCCAGAGGGGCGGTTCCTCCGCGCAGGAAGCCCCAATCTCAGGTATAATGCCATTAGGCTTAAAATGGAAGTTCATGGACTCCTAAAAATCCCTCTTTTAAAGGAGAACCGTCAACACAGAATAGAAACCATGTTTGATTCTCAGACGCGGTCTTTGAGTTGATAAACAAGGCGCGGGTTTGATGACCCCACCACTTTTATCCACTTGGGGATGCGCTTTTTTATTGGATATAGAGCGCCAGTAAGCCCTGCACTTCGGATTCTTCACTTAGAATATTTCTAATTGTGAAGGGTTCGGACGCGGACTTGATCCTTGCGTTCTGTGACATCAGGTGCTGGTCTTTTATGAATCTCGCACCTGAGTCCAAATACTTAGAAATTTTTCATAAGTCTTGGATTTCAAAACGCAGGCTCCCTGTTGGCCTCACGGTCGCGGATTTTCAGGTCTGGACGCGGATTTTGACAATTTCTGCGTCCAGTATCTTTTCTGCGTCTGGACTATAGACACTTAACTTTTTTTTTTTGGGTTTCTGATCAGATTTCTGATTAAGTGTCATCTTCTTCTGCAGTGCAACACTCTTCTGTCCCACTCTCCAAGAGGCCCCACTTCGGGCACGTAGGTGGTGCTGACCGTGATTTGACCTTTGTGCTGCAAAGGACTATACCTGTGACTGCTGATGGGTCGCAGGAGCGCAGGAGGAGGCTCTCCAATGTTGACATGGCAACCTTTCGGGAGCTTATGACTGACGCAGCATTCACAACGGATGCTCGCATTCCGCTGGGGAAGCCTGCCTTCTTCTTTGGAGACCGTATTAGCGAGGGCGGCTATTCCTTGTATGACGGAGATTATAAATGGCTCCGTCAGATAGAGGATAGAAGATTCTTTCTCCCAAACATGGAGAGGATGTACCCGCTATCTTATCTTCAACACATGTCCGTCCCTCGGAAAATGAAATGGGAACTCTCCCGATATGTCCCTGAGGTTACTCTTGGCGACCTAGGCTCCGAAAAGGTATATCACCATGATAGTCATGATAGGGAGGTTCTCGGCCTGTTTTCAGGGCTGCTCAGGACTGATCACCCAGTTGGAGAGACACCAAAACTTGGCACCACTTTCCTCAACGCGTTCATGAAAGTGGGGGGTGATTTTCCGGTCGAGTTCCGTTCGCCCGGGTGGATCCATTCCACTGAGAGGTATTGGTGGGGCAGGATGGTGAGCTTCGTCCTTGCCGACCTTAGAGGCTTGTTGGAGCAAGCGGAATTGTACCAAGCAGTCAGGGCCGTACAGTATGGTATCCCACCAAGCTCTCAAAACTTCTTTGGGATCCTGGAGCGTTACAATCCTCTGACGGGGACATTCTTCACTCCGGTCGGGGAGATGGGTCTCGCCCTGCACGAGTTGTACGAGGTCTCGGGGCTGGTAATGGGGGATTCTCCCTATGAAGAATACGTTCCAACCACTGAGGAGCTTCACCTTATGAAGAAAGGGTCTCCTCGAGTGTACGAGACTTACTGGGAGGTGTTATGTCACTTCCACGTCTGCGGCCAGATAACCTCTTGGAGGGCGGGGGGAGTCAAGCAGCTGTCTTGGGCAAGCTACTTGTTCAATGGCGTCAACCAGAAAGACCGTCCGGTGACCCGACTGGCTCCCAGCTCCGACGAGGAGATTGCCGACAGGATCAAGGCTTCTGTAGACTCCTACACCACGGAGTCGAACGAGGATGTTTTCGAACCTGACACGGTTTTCGAAAGCTTCCATCATCAAGCCCGGATCCCTATCTCTGACCATGCACTATTGGCGGGCTTCTTAATGCTGTGGTTGAAGCGCTGTGTGGTGCCAACGCTGCCACATGAAGTCATTGTTGCCGACGTAGTGTACCCGGCGGTGCTCCTGGCTTATGGTAGGCCCATAGCCCTTCTCCCGGCCATGGCGGCGAGTATTCAAAGCGGGTTGCGGACGTTAACCCAAAATCTGTGCGAGGCAGGGAAGGCCGTCGACTCCCATGGCAAGGTGATTGTTGACTCGGAGGGGAGGCCGACGATAAAGCGCCCCAACCCTCGGGTTGAGCTTCCCTACACGTACCTAATGGCTTGGTACGTTATGCACTGTCCCTCTCTGATGACGCCGGTGTCTTGGTGTGAGGGGTTTATTCCCTTCGTGCAGCGGTTGGAGGGTTCAAACTGGTGTAATACTTACGTGTATTACGTTCGAAAGTGCGTCATGTCGGCTTCGAACTACCAGCTTAATCGCTGCTTCCCCGCGATTCCTGGTGCATCTTTCGGGGAACAATTTATTGACTCCGCAGGCCAAGATGACTTCACGAGGCTGTCAACGGGGGTTTTCTGGTGGTTGGTCAACATTCGGCCCGGGTATGTGCTTTTCCGGCAAGGGAATTCATGCACGATCGAGCCGTATATGCCGAATCGCTTCGCCCGACAGTTCGGCTATGATCAACTATATGTCGGCAACCCCAATGCTCGACTCGCCTTCAGTGGGAATATGTTCGAAGGTGCTCGGGCTTGGTATTATAGCGTGGCCGGAGGGACGGAAGCAACTTTTCGGCTGCCTATCAAAGGGCCGAAGGGCCGTACTAGCTTCAGCTTCTGTACTTGGTACTTCCAGGCCAACCAAACACCAGATTTCACTCCGGAGTATTCATGCATTGAGAGTATCAATGCAGGTTACGAAGCAAGGTCGGGGTCCACTAAACGCTCGCGAGGCGTCGAGCAGTATCTGAAGGCTCTGAAGGAGGTCAGAAGGGGGTCGAGGGAGGAGCCGCGAGCAGCAAAGGCTCGACAGGCGGTGGGTAAGCGTCCTCAAGGCTCTACTTCCACTGCTGAGCCTGCCCCAAAGAAGGTCCGGAGAGACTTGACGGCTGCAGTTTCTCCATCCGAGGACATCCCTTTTGGTGTTGAGGAACCGAGGGAAGAAGAGGCGGGTGAGGATGATGCCCCCTTAGTCCATGCCCGCAGGTTGCGCAGCAGGGGCCCCAGGATTGTGGAGGAAGCGGAGCCTGCTGACAAACCCACCGCCACTGACGAGGCCGAGCAGTTCGAAGTCGACATAATGAGCGGAGGCGATGTTGAGAGGCCAGGGGTCTCAGCTCAGCCCGGGGCTTCCTCAGCTCACGAGAGGAGGGATGAGGCACAGCAGCCGGAGGTCGACATAATGGGTGATGTTGAGATTCCAGGAGTCTCAACTCAGCCTGGGTCTTCCTCAGCTCACGAGAGGAGAGATGAGGCACAACAGCCTGGGTCTCCCAGTGTATTCATCTCCAGTGCTCGGACAGTTGACCCCAGCCCTACCACTGGGGTGTTTGGAGGCAAGGCTCCGGTTGCCGAGGTCCCTCGCGTTGAACTGTCGTCTTCATCATCCGAAGAGGAAATCGATTTTGAGGATGAGGTCGACTTTGGCGATGAACCCGCTCCTCCTGATCCGAGTAAATTCTCACACATCTCGGAGGAGGAAATATATGGGTGTGAGCCGTTGACGACATCACCACTAGCGGCAGTTATTCCTGCTGAAGCTTCTGAAGGTACACTACTCGCCAAACTCATCCTTCTAACTAGAAGAAGGATTTTTGACGTTTTCTTTTTTATTTGGCCTCGTGTTGCAGGGCTAGTCATGGTTAGCGAGGCCGCTGCTTCCTCCCAGATCGAGGAGATGATACAAGAACTGGCTCAGCAGGAGAGAGCTGAGTCTCCTTGTACTGGGGTGCCTCAAGAGAGGGCAATCGTCGAAGTCGGGGAGACCTCCACCCTACAGGATTCACCCAAGGACTCGCCACCTTTGGACCCCCAGCCAAGTAAGGAAATGTTGGTATAAATGTTTTCCTTTTGCTGTCATGGCTAATATTCTCGTAATTTGCAGAGGGCATTGAGGAAGTTCAGGCAAGTGCAGAGAGCATTGAGGAAGCTCAGGTAGGAGGAGATTTGGCGGTCAGTGCCTGCCCGGGAGACCACACAGCTCAAGCCTCGGCCGAGGATTCTGAGGAGGTCGAGCTCACTACCCTGTCATCGGCTGTGGAGGTTTCTACGGAGGTAGCACCCCCAGAAGCGCCAGTGGCTACTCTTGCTCCTGCCGTACCCGTGGTCAGCCCGACTCTTGCACCAGAAGAGCCGACCTACATCCCCCACACCGTGATAGAAAGGGGATCGGGGAACACCTCGGGTGATGATACCATAGAGTTCCTGACACGCCAGACGGTGCAGCAGTTCTTTGCCTCAATGCGATCATGCATCTATTTCATCCTGTCTGGGGGTAGCTCTTTTGAATTCGCCCAGACGTATCTCGGAAACTTGGTCGAAAACATCAAGTTGGCCGGAGGCCCTTCACTAGCCAAGGCGTGTCTGCTGCTGGTGGAGCAGCTGGGACAAAACCTGAGAGAGCTTCGATCCCTGGAGAATGCCGGCTCATTCCACGAGACCCAGGAAACTCTGAATAGGTTCCTTGCTGCTCAAGAGCAAGAGCGAAGAGAGGTGGAGGAGCAGATAACCGATAACACCCGTCTTCTCGAAGGTTTCTAGGCTGATCATCAAAGGCTAGCGATCGAGTCCAAGGAATCTGAGATGATCATACAGGCTGCAAAGCAGGCTATCCTTGATTCTCGGGCCGCCATAGCCAGAGCTGAGGCAGTGATTGCTACTAACGAACAGAAGCTTGCTACCTCTGAAAAGAGGCTAGCGGAGTTAGAGGCTGCCAAGGCGCAAGTTGAAGCAAACCTCTCTGTTCGTTCGTCCAAGCTGGAATCCCTCCGAGTACGAGCGCAGGGATTTTTACCTGAGGCGGATCTGCGGGCCCAAGCTCTCATGGAGGCTGAGAAGGCGCGTCAACATGAGATACATCGCCTTAGAGAGCAAATCCGTTCCTTGGCGAACCAGGACCTTTAGCCTTCTCTTCTCTTCTTTTTTTTTTGTAAAAAAAAAGGACACTCCATTTACCAAGAGTGTTTGTATTTACTTTTATCATTTTTTGAATAACAAAAGTCTTTAAAAGTTTTTTTTTGCTCCACTTTCATTGCCTCGCTGCAGATGGATTCAATCCTTTAATCACAGTCTTTAATTGTGCTCTCCGGCTGACTGTGAATACTGAACTTAGAAAAACTAAGTTCTTTTGACGAAACGCAGCGTCGAAAGAGACGCGGCTCTGAGGCACGCGATTCTGACTTGCCAGTGAAGACGCGGTTCAAGCAGACGCGGAGGACGCGGCTTTGAGTGTGGTTCATTGGCCGCAATCCTTAACTCTATCCAGACGCAGAGTTCAGGATAATGAGGTCTTACGCCCCTTAACATTAACGCAGTCAGGGACGCAGCGCTGGGCCTCAGTGTAAGACCCATAATCATGGATGTAGACGCAGCTCCAAGATGCTTGTAAAGGTGATGGGCTTTTTCTGCTGAAGTCATAAGCCTTAGGACGCAGCTTTATGTGCTTTCCCACTGGGGCCCCCAAAATAAGTCCCTTTTGTTGAGAGACGCGGATCGACTTTGAATCATCCAAGAGACGCGAAGGATCTTCTAACTTGGAATGAAAGAGGACGCCGATTTTTGAGAAAAGAGGGGACGCGGGTCTTTGGACGCAGCTCTCACACCTGCGTTTTGGCACGATTTCCCAGGCGTTATAAACAGCCTGTCATAAAGATTTTGTGAAATCTTTGAACGTCAAGTCTCCGTTGACGATTGGGAACCCGCATCATCCGTTGTTTCCCGAAGCGGTTTGTCCACGCGTCAGTTCTTCATTGGGCTTAGGTGTTAATGCCTTTTAATGCCAATACGGCGCTGGCGGTTGGAAACCAGCGTCTTCGACGCTTCCCGAAGCGACGCTCCACGCGTCAGCCTCCCATTGGGCTTTGACAGTCGTGCGGTCATTAAGGCCGACGGTTCCAATTGATGAACCATTAATTACGGTTATTATGGGCTGCCTATAAATAGGGGCTCCTCCTCTCCCTTTAACAGTCCATACTTAGACTGTGTTCTTTTTGAGAGGAGTGCTCTGAGAGACTCTGTCTTCTCCCTTTCTGAGAGACTCTATCTTCTCCCTTCAAGGACCCTATCAGGGGTTTGCCTCCATGGACGAAGATGACCCAGAGCTTCCATGCTTCTGTTTGGTCTCTTCAGTAGATTACCACTGTCAAGTGATTTCAATGATAGGAAGCGTCTCCCTGAGCACCTTTTACGTCCGCGCCTCAATGCAGAGAGTTCAACTCTTAACAGAGGCCTCTTCGGGTATGCCATGCCCACTTACCATGACATTTTAGATCCAACCAAGTTTGAATTTTAGTATATCTCTTAGAGAGATATCATCTGGACTTTCTTGCGAAGTCGTGGTTGGTGCATTCCTCTTCTGGAATTTGAGCCATCGACTTAAACTTTTTTGAACGCAAGTATTGAAGTCGTTGGTACCTGGCCGCGGGCTTTGCACACAGAGCTCGCGTCTTGAGGCCACTGACTTGGAAGAACTTCAATTCGGGTCGAAGGTTTCAGGCCCGAACTTTTGCAACTCCTGTTCCTCCAACAGAGAGATGGCAATTTTTGGCGTCTGATTCTCTGCGCGCCTTGTATCTTAGACGCGGATGTGGAATTAGGTCGCGTTTGAATTCTGTGTGTATCACAGTCTTGCTCGCGTCTGTTTCTGTTGTCGTAGGAATCTGGCCCAGCGTGCGGGTCATTCCCGCGTCTGCAGTCTTCAGCAATAACCGCGTTTGTGACTTAGTTTTCTTCTGTCGAAGTATACTAAGCTCTGAATTGTCTAATTCCCTTGTTTGCTTCTTGCAGGTAGGCTTGATCATCCTTTTTCACGTTCGCTGGGCCCGTGGGAGAATATATCGGCCAGCGAATTTGTTCGATGTTCGTCCACAAGGGAAGAAGTCATGGTCCTCGTCGTCTACAAGGGAAGAAGTCATGGCCCTTGTCTTCGGGGGACGGGGGCCTAACCCTCGCCAGGATCACTTTGGATTCAATGCACCAGTCATGCTTGCTGGCATGGCATGGTCAGAGTGAGTATGGCGGCGGGGGTTGCGGTGGATATAGTGGTGCATGTCATCCCCTGTGAGGTCTCAAAACCTCCTCTCTCACCCCAGAAGTGGCATCGAGATGACTCTATGTTCACTGGATGAGCTTCTGGTGGAAGAGATGTTCATCAGGAAGGATCATAACCCGCCACTTCGGATGGTCAGGTGGAATCGGAGGATTCTGCTGCCACCGGACCTCAAGAACACCATTGCTCTTAGTCAAGGATGGGCTCTTTCGATGTTTACGTCATGCATTGAAGTGCAATCAGTTCCTGATCGTTGCCACAGTATCCGATCCTGCTTTGGCGCCCTTCCAAGCATCCTGTACTCGGAATAACATGCAGCTGAGGAGCGAGTGCAACCTCTGAGAGAGAGACTTCTTTGTACTCCTTAACTGTAACACTCAATCTTATTGTATAAGAGAGCGTTTTTGTATCACTTTCATGTGCCTGGATATAAATAAAAGTGACACTTTTCTTTTTTTTCCTTCTATTGTCTTGAACTCTTTTTTTTAGTCAGACGCATAGAAGCAAAGGACTTTGACTTGTCAAGACTATGATGATAATTTCAAACAGTCAAACTTTTTAGAGAGAAATCCTACTTTTGGAACTCCCCAATGCTGTCAGAGGTGTAATATTAACTTAACAAGAGATAAGATAATTTTGTGGACCTGTCACTCTATAAAGAAGAAGGACAAGTGAAGTTCGTACCCCCAGGGAAAATGGGCCTTTATCAAGGTTTAGGATTCACTTGATTAAGCTCAGCTGGGGATTTGAAGGAAAACACTGTTAATGGTGTAGTATTAACCTAACAATGTGTTTAGGTAGACTTGTTATTTTGTTGAAGAGAATAGCAAGTGAATCTAGATCCACGGGGAATCTAAGAAGGTTTTTACCGTTAGAGGTGTGATATTAACTTAACGGGTTGAATGTAGTCCTGTCAGAAATATGATGTTAACCTGACAAGGATGTGAGTCAGAGGTGTGATATTAACCTGACTCAGAAATACTTCAGTTTCATTTGGGAAAACAGAAGTGTCACTGACATGGGTGTGATGTTTAACTTGACAGTGAGGGTAATGCTAGAGGTGTAATGTTGAACTTGGCATTGGTCATCTCGACTCCGATACAGAAGTTCGAGGGAAATTCATTGTCATAGGTGTATTGTTGAACTTAACAATGAATTGGATGCTAGAGGTGTGATGTTGAACTTAGCATCATCCATTTCGGCTTCGACATGGAAGTCTGGAGGAAAGTGACTGTCAGAGGTGTGGTATTAAACTTGGCAGAAACTTGATGTACTGTTTAGAAGTGTAATGTTAACTTAACAGTAATTTGTCAGAGGTGTGATATTAACTTGACAGAAATTGATTTGCGATATGAGCAATTTGAGGACCTGTCATCCTATTGATGAGAATGGACAAGTGGAGTTTGAAGTGCCAGAGGTATAGTGTTAACTTGGCAACAACTGTATTTTGTAGACCTACCATTCTGTGGGTGAGAATTGGTAAGGGATTTTGGAGGGGAGAGTGGAGTTGAGTCCACTTAGGATTTTTAGCAAACCCTCAGCTATCAACGGATTTGAGGTGCCTTTACCAACTACCGTTTGAGTTGGGCTAGCCATGCTATTCCCCTCAGCATGATGAGTTGTCGAAGATTTATGTTGGGCTTAAAAGTCAACGTTTTCCTCTATCCTTAGCCGTCGGAGGCGTCGGATCAAAGGGGAACGTGTCCCTTAGGATTTTTAGCAAATCCTCAGCTGTCAACGGGTTTGATATGCCTTTACCAACTACCGTTTGAGTTGGGCTAGCCATGCTATTCCCCTCAGCATGATGAGTTGTCGAAGATTTATGTTGGGCTTAAAAGCCAACGTTTTCCTCTATCCTTAGCCGTCGGAGGCGTCGGATCAAAGGGGAACGTGTCCCTTAGGATTTTTAACAAATCCTCAGCTGTCAACAGGTTTGATATGCCTTTACCAACTACCGTTTGAGTTGGGCTAGCCATGCTATTCCCCTCAGCATGATGAGTTGTCGAAGATTTATGTTGGGCTTAAACGCCAACGTTTTCCTCTATCCTTAGCCGTCGGAGGCGTCGGATGTTAATGAAGAAGCTCTTCTTGTTTTGATCAGAGGTGTACTTTTAACTTGATCGGGGGAGGAGTACTATTAAGGATAGTACTTCTTCAAGAATCTGCCATTGATCGGCATCATGAGTGTATCGCCATTTGAAGTTATGAGACGATATGACCCATTTGAGTAGACTGACTCTACTACAAATGGCCCTTCCCATTTGGGTTGGAATTTTCCTTTTGTCTTGTGCGTCATTACCATGGGTCTTCTGACGGCTAAGACAAGATCGCCTTTCTTGAAAGTTCGCATTTTAACTTTCTTGTTGAAGGCTCTGGTAATTCAAGCCTGGTAGAGCTCGATTTGCTGTTGGGCCTGCAGACGCTTATCGTCTAAGGCTTCCAATTCTTGGAGTCGCTGTCGATGCTTCTCCTCTGTTGTCATCTCTGCTGTCAAGGCGACGCGTAGAGATGAAATTTGAATTTCTAGTGGAAGCACGGCTTCACACCCGTATACCAAAGAGAATGGCGTAGCTTTAGTTGGGGTTCGAACAGTTGTGCGATAAGCCCATAAGCATTCACCCAGCTTGTCATCCCAATCACGTTGACTTTTCGAGACGAATTTCTTGAGAAGCTTTCCAATGGTCTTGTTGAAAGCTTCTGCGAGGCCGTTAGCGGCGGGATAGTATGCCGTTGAGGACACACTCTGGATTCTGAACTTAGCGCAGAATCTCTGGAAAGCCTGGCTGATGAACTGGGGTCCATTGTCATGGACAATTCGCCGAGGTACACCAAAACGGTAAATGACGTGATGCTTCACGAACTTGATCACGTTAGACGATTTTACCTCCTTCAAAGGGATGGCCTCGGCCCATTTAGAGAAGTAATCGGTTATTGCCAAAATGAACCGATGTCCTTTTGATGATGGTGGGCTGATAGGGCCAACTACATCCATCCCCCACATTTCAAATGGCCAGGTAGAGGTCGTAGAGTGGAGGTACTCTGGTGCTTGATGGATGAAATCGCCATGCACCTGGCAAGCGTGACATCTTTTAGCATAAGTGACGGCGTCGGCAATCATCTTGGGCCAATAGTAACCCAACCTTTGGAGTCGATGTGCCAATTTTGGGCCGGGTTGGTGGGCTCCACACATGCCGTCGTGGGCTTCTTTCAATACCTCTTGAGCCTCCTTTGGTGAGAGGCACCGGAGCAAGATCCCGTCATGTGATCGACGATATAATGTTCATGTAATCGCATTGTAGTAAAATTTAGGGGCTTTCCTTCGAATGGCAGCCGCTTTCTTGGCGTCCTCAGGCAGGATGCCGTACAAGACATAGTCGATATAGGGGAATCGCCAGTCTTTAAGCTCTGGCCCGGTTGACAATTCCAGCGCTTCTTTGCCTTGACACTCTCCCTTTGACTCCTGATAGTCTTCGAGGGCAGTTCTCGGGCAATACAGGTCGTGGCTGTAGACGAATACTTTCTCCATTGCTCCAGCTGGAAGAGCTAAGGAGGCCGCGAGGGATGCGAGTGCATCTGCATGCGCATTTTGCCTGCGCGGTACATGGTCAATGTAGAAGTTTGTGAACCTTTCGGCCATGCGGATAGTTGCGTTGTAGTAGGGTACTAGGTCCTCATGTCTGACCTCGTACTCCCCGCGAACTTGGCTGACGGTGAATTTAGAGTCGCCATATGCCTCGAGATTTTTAACGCCAATCTCATCGGCGAGCTGCATCCCAATCAAAAGAGCGTTGTATTCTGCTACATTATTGGAGCAAGATTCGGTAAGCGAGATGGCTCGGGGAATCACATAATTTTGTGGTGAGACGAGTACTACTCCTACCCCCGCTACTGTATGTCCCTTTGGGCTTGTTCTCGATGCACCGTCGAAGAAAAGTTGCTATACTTGACTTTCGAACGATGTCTGAGTTAGGCAGACTTCAGCAACTTCATCTGGGAGATCCTCGTAGACTTTGGCTGCCCTTGGATCTGGGTGCTCAGTTAGGAAATCCGTCACCGCTTGACCCTTAATAGCCTTTTGTGGTAAAAAGTGCATCTCATATTGGGATAGCAATATGGCCCATTTTGCCAGCCGGCCGTTCAATGATGAAGGCTTAGTCATAAGTAACCTCAGGGGGTTGACTTTCGATATGACTTTTATAGTTTGGCCTATCAGATAGTGTCGCATTTTCTGAATGGCGAATACTAATGCCAAACATTCCTTCTCGATCGGGTTATACCGATGTTCGGCTCCAATCATTGTTCTACTCAGATAGTAGATCGTTTGCTCACGTCCTTGATCATCATGCTGAGCTAGTAGAGCTCCCAAAGAATGATCCATTGCCCAGACATACACCAGGAAAGGCTTTCCGGATACCGGAGCTGCAAGGACTGGTGGTTGAGTGAGGTATTGCTTGATTTCCTCGAACGCTTGTTGGCAAGCGTCGCCCCAAACGAACGAGACACCCTTCTTCATTAACTTAGCGAAGGGTTGGCATCTTCCAGAGAGGTTTGAGATGAACTTGCGGATGTACGCCAATCGTCCTTGTAATCCCTTGAGTTCCTTGAGATTTCTTGGGGGCTGCATCTCCTGGATAGCTTGAACCTTTTCCGGGTCCAAATGGATCCCGGTGGAGGTTACAATGAATCCTAAGAATTTACCACTGGCCACCCCCAGGAAGGACTTGGTGGGATTCATCTTCAATCGATGAGCTCGCATGATGTCGAAGACCACCTTCAGGTCAGCTATGTGATCACCCTTAGTGCGACTTTTTATCGCAATATCATCAACATAACATTCTACCGTTTTGCGTATTTGCTGCTGGAAAATGGCGTTCATGGCCCTCTGATAGGTTGCCCCGCATTCTTCAGTCCGAAGGGCATGACGGTATAGCAATAAACCCCCAATGGTGTCCTGAAGGAGGTGTGCTTTTCGTCGTCAGGATACATTTTGATTTGATTGTATCCTGAGAATTCGTCCATGAAGGACATTCGTTCGAATCCGCAGGTATTGTCAATCATGACGTCTGTGATTGGCAATGGGAATTCGTCTCTGGGACAAGCCTCGTTTGGATCACGGAAGTCGATGCAGATCCGGGTCTTTTCATTTTTCTTAGCAACGGGGACGATGTTGGCTACCCAATCAGGATGTTGCTCTTCCCTGATGAAGCCAGAATCTATGAGCTTTCTGACTTCCGATTGAATCGCCTCCATTATTTCTGGACAGAACCGTCGCTGTTGTTGTTTGACAGGCTTTACGTCCGGATTGATGTTGAGGCGGTGCATAGCCACCTGAGGATCAAGTCCAGGCATGTCTTCGTAATTCCAAGCGAAGACATCTCTGTACTCTTGAACAAGAGATATTAGATCCTTTTTCTCCGACGGTGACAGGCCGTCGCTTATGAAGATGGGCTTAGGGTTAGCCTCATCTTCCAGATTGATCTAAACGATCTTGTCTTCTGTGGGTGGCTCTCGCTGTTCAAAGCGGGTATCCCAGAGAGTGTTTAAATGTCTGATCCAAGGATCTGCATCGGATCGGATCATTTCTTCATCTTCATCTTCCAGATGGCTTGTTGAAACCATGTTCACCGAAAGTTCTTTGAAGATGTTGCCGACACTAGCATCTGACTCCCATGATGACGTGCCTGAAGAGTATTTATGGCCAAATGAGCCCCCAGAATCAGAGGCTGATGGAGTCGGAGTTGATACATAGCCCAACCCCCTGCGCGTCCGATGATAATAATCGGGGGTTTTTCCTTTCGGCACAAAGGATCGAAGTAGCGTTCTCCTTCCTTTGCCGAAGTTCAACCCGGGTCTGTTTGTTAGGTCGTATCCCATGCATTTCATCATTTTGAGTGTTTTTGGTTCATAATGACTGAACTGAGGGGATTCCTCCTCGCCTTCCGATTCTTCGTGGGGCGTTGGTTCAGACGAGATTTGCCCAAAAAGAATTGGTTTTTGGCCTTTTCGTCTTGCTGGAACCATAAATATAGATTCTTGCGCATTACCATTATCTTGGTATGTCTCGAAGGACGATTTCACTGGCACATGCAATGATGTCAAAGCATCCATTGCCGACCAGAGATCATCATCTACTTCGGTGCTAGTTGATTGTTATACATATTTGCATATTTTACCACTTCCATACCATGCATATTGTAAATAAAAATGTGATTTTTTATCCTTTTCTCTCTATTTTTGCAGGTCCACATCTTAAAAGAGAAAAAGCCCAAAAATCTCTTTAATTAGCAATAATTAAAGAGATTAATTCAAAGCCCAAAAGAACCCAAGATTTGAATCCAGAATCAGGAGAGATCCGCGCGCCAACTCAATCTTCCAGAAGGCCACGTGGATAACAACCTCGCAACAAACTCACAACAGAAAATCTGGCCTCAACGGCCCAGATTTTGCCGCCAAATCCAAGATTTTCCCGCCAATTTGCGGCAGTTGTGATTCTGCTAGATCTCGAATTTTGCGCCAACGGCCAGGGCTCTAGATGATTCTCACTGAGGGCTATAAATACATGACCAGGGTCTTCACGAGCGCAAGAGAGAAGAAAGAGGAGAAATTAAGGGAAAGTCTTGTATTTTGTTTTAGTATTCTCTAGGTTTTAGTCTCCCTCTTCTTCCTCCTAGAGATTTTATCAAAGAGAGAAAAGAGAGTGCTGTTGAAAGCTTGTAAGCAAGGAGGTGACATTACTTGTAAGCAAGGATTAATCAAAGCTTCATTCTTCTCTTTACAATCTCTAGTACGTTGCTTTACTTTGCTTTACTTTCTTGTTTTCTTTCTAGTGCATTTCTATTGCTTTACTTCTATTGCTTCACATCATGAATTGTTGTTTTGTTTCTTGTGCAATGGATAGCTAAATCTCTCTTACATGGCTAGCTAACAACTTACCTAGCTAACTTCTATCTCTTTGGGTGATTGCTACTTTCTATACTTGCATTGTTAGAATCTCTTTTGCTTTCCAAGGAAGTAGAGTTGCTTTCACTTGGTAAATGCTTGTTCAAACTCCATATGACTCATGTGTGCCTCATTTAGAGCCTTGTCTAGAACAAGTGCCTTGATGGAACATGGAGATGGATCACCAAACATATGCTACTTGTAGAACAACTTCTTTACTTCAAGCTAATTTGTTGTTATGTCTTGAATGTTAATTGAATGTTGTATCTTCTTCCTTAGCATCTCTTGAGTGTCACTCCTAGAGTTCATCATTGATAATCTATCTAGGGAGCCAATGAATCAACATGAGGCTACAAGCTAAGACCTAAAGGAACACTCATCTTCCAAATGGTAAAGTACTTGAACAAACAAGCAAAGTGATCTCTATTGCCAATGAATCAACATGAGGCAATCAAGCATCACCATTGAGCTTAGTAAGTTAGCGAAGTGGTAAAGTTAGCTAGCCATGGTCTTTCTCATCCAAAGTTTTCTTCCAAGATTTCTTCAATAGCTTTCTTTCTTAGCAATACAATTTTCTTAAGTTCTTTTGATTCTTTTTCCATCATGCACAAATCCACAACTTCTTCCATTTCCTTTTCCATGCTTTTTGCTTTTGCTTAAAAACAAAGAAGATACTTCGTTTTCTTGCTTCACTACGAACCGTAACGCTTCCATCGCAAGCTCTCCCGGAGAATCGACCCGGTATAGCCTTTGCTATAACGGAGATTGGAAAGGATACATTAACCATTTGAAATACATTTGTGGAATGATCAAGCACTAAGGTTGATTCTAAACCTTCTTTCTTTGTTAAATATTTGTGCAAGAACTTCACACATCTCTTTCCTAATCAATTTTTGGCGCCGTTGCCGGGGAGAGCAACGGTTTTTGATTTCAAGTGAAGAACTAAACGAATCTTCTTCTCTGTTGCAGGTTACAGGTTGAAGAAACAGGAAAATTTGCATTGCAGAAACATATAAGTGGACCTGGGCCTCTGCTCTCGAAAGCAGAGACCAGGATCCCTCTGAATTGCCGCAAATTCTGGGTTTTTGCCGCAGAATTGCGGCAAGGAGGAGTTGACTACTGACCAACTTTCTGCAGGGTTGCTTGCTCTGCAAAATACAACAGCTGCAATAATTAAATTCTTGTATGCTTCACCTTATATCTGCTAATAATCAACAGTAAAAAATTTGTTGCAAAGTTAAAAATTGTTTAGACATTTGCATCTCTAGGCACGTGTCTTTCAATTCCTTTACTTTTACTGTTGAAGAGTGCTGGAGACAAGGTACGTACGCATTGCATATTGATTAGGACTCACTCTTTGTTTGATTTAATTACGCTTTGAGTGAACCTTGTTTGTTTACATCGTACACTTGCACAAATCAATTCTAAGGGCATTACCCATAAAAAAGATAAGGTGGGGATTTTATCACCCCTTCCTTAGCCCACAAATCATTTTCCCAAGCACTCACAATCCTAAGCTTCTAAATAAAAATTTGCTAGACGTTGGCCCTAGGGACATCCGGACTCACTTAGGAGATTATCTTAAGGGGGAAAAGTGTTGGAAATTGACTAAAATCAGTGTCTAGGAAAGGGATTGAGGGCCGAAAGCCCGAAGGTTGCTGGTTACTTAATTAAGGAACGTCTCTGACGGAAAACCTCCCACCAACCTTGCCCTTCCCTGGCTGATTAGCTTATAGTCAAAGTCTACACTAAACCTCCTGTGGACGATCTAATCAGTTAGGAGTCGTCTAGGTCCAGGAATCCTAGAAGCTTGGATTGATTTTTCTTTTATTGTTTGTTATTTCATTTTTTCTTTTTCGCTGGTGTGATCGGTGCATGTTGTTTGTAATTGTATATGCGAGAGTGGTTTAGTGATCCAAATTCTGCAAGACTTGTTAGACTTTCTACACTTGCACTTACACAACCACTTGACATTATGGAAAACAACGTCTCACTTCAAGATCGATTTTATCCGATTCGTACCTCCCTTCCATCTTGCATTCTTCTCCCCGAATCTAATGGAAATCACTTCAAGCTGAAACCGCAATTCATTAATACACTTCCCCGATTCCATGGTCTTGAGTCTGAGGACGCGTACCTCTTTATTCGTGAGTTTGAAGAGGTATGCCAAATGATGAGAATTTCCCAACTGACCGAGGATGCTGTTAGGTTACGGTTCATACCGTTTGCACTTAAGGATTTAGCTAAGAAGTGGCTTTACAATCTTCCCGTCAGTTCCATATCTTCTTGGGATGATTTTGTTAAGGTCTTTCTTAAGAAATTCTATCCTATCCACAAAACAGCCCTCATGAGAAAGAATATAATGCAATTCAAGCAGGAACCTAATGAACCTTTCTGGAAGTATCTTGAGCGTTTCAAAGACCTTCTAGCCCTATGTCCTCATCACGGCATAGAGAAATGGCGTCTGTGTCAGATTATCTATGACGGTCTAGATTACCAAACGAAAACCCTCCTTGAATCCATGTGCCAAGGGGAATTTTTGAAGAAAGATGAGCATCAGGGGTGGGATCTCTTTGAAACCCTAGCTGAGAAAACCATTCAGTGGGAGTCATGTCCTGATAAATCCACTCCCACCACTTCCAGAACTGGTACACACTCCATAGAATCCTTTATAGCTGCAGAAGCCAAGATCACACAATTGATGAAGAGGATAGAACTGCTTGAGTCAAAGGGAAATTCTGTTGTCAATCAGGTCAACCCATTACCTGTCATCAAACCGGGTTGCACCTACTGTCATGACCTTAACCATGTCTTTGAGGAGTGTCCTTTGTATCAGCCCCAATCTTATCAGGAGAACATGAATTCAGCTTTTACCAGACCCCCATACTCCAACACATACAATTCGGGATGGCAGAACCATCCAAATTTTTCATGGAGTCAGTCTGGTCCTGAGCATCATAGACCACCACTTCCACATCCATATAATGCTCAGTCTCACCCATCCAGTTTCAATCGTAATGCACCAAATTTTCGTCCATCTCAAGGTCCACCACAATCACAATCTTATCCAAACCCCCAACACTACCAATCCCAATCTCCACATCATCAACATCCACCCCAGAACAATTCAGATGATAAAATATCAGAGTTGATGAAAATGATAGAATCCTTAACTAAGACCCAAGCTTCAATAATGAACCATCATCAACAGGATATGGATAAAATTCAGGTCCAATTAGGGCAATTGGCTAATGAGAGACAAAAAGGTATGCTTCCAAGCCAGCCAGTGCCAAATCCCAAACATCACTTCCCTTTGAATGAAGTGGAAGATTCAGGACCCAGTCAATGTCATGCTATTCATACCCTGAGATCTGGTAAACAAGTTGATAATAAGGTTTCTAGTCAATCATCTCATCCAGCACCAAAGCCAACACCTCCTGTCCCAATGCAACCAACTTCTGACAAACCATCTTCTAGTACAGAGCCATCCACTTCAAAAGCCAAGGGTAAAGAAAAGGTAGATGAGCAACCCTATAAGCCTGTTGTATCATTTCCAAATAGGCTTAAGAATCCCAAGACAAATGATCACATGGAGAAGATAAAAGAAATGTTCAATAAGGTCCAAATCAATGTCCCTCTTCTTGATGCCATACAACAAGTGCCATCATATACTAAATTCTTAAAGGAAATGTGCACCAAGAAGAGGAAAACACAAGTCCCTAAAAAAGTCTTCCTAGCATCATCCATCAACGAGCTGCTCAATGGTCCAACTCCTGTTAAATACAAAGACCCAGGGAGCCCCACCATTTCATGCATCATAAGACAGACTACCATTAATAGGGCACTTCTTGATTTGGGGGCCATCATCAATCTCCTGCCTTTCTCTGTGTACCAACAATTAGGGTTAGGTAATCTCCGTCCTACCCAAATGACTATCCAATTGGCTGATCGCTCTGTCACTAGACCCCAGGGGGAAATTCACGATATCCTTGTCAAAGTTGGGGAATTCATTTATCCTGTTGACTTTGTAGTCCTTGAAACAAAACCTGTGTCAAATTCCAATCAAAGGGCTCAAATTCCTGTCATTTTGGGACGACCATTCCTGGCTACTGCAAATGCCATCATTAATTGCCGGAATGGATCAATGAGGTTAACCTTTGGTAACATGACTCATGAACACAATGTCTTCCACACACAACCTCGTAAAACAAAAGATCAAACATTTGAGGTTAGCTTCATTAGTAACAATTGTGAGGAAGAAGGTGAAGATCCAAAAGATGAGTCACAATCTTGTGATTCTCTTATCCGAGTACCCTTTCAAAAGGGGAAAGTTGATTTGGATATTTTCACTTTCAATGAGCCAACTCTGACTGTATCTGAACCTCCGATTGATATATCCTTTGAAGACCTGTTTGCTGATGAGATCATGTGTCTAGATGAGTCCACTCGGGGTAGGTTAGCTGATTGTACACTTTTGAAATAGGATGTTGACATGAGTTTCGAAGAATTATTTGGAGATGAGCTTGAATTTCTGAATAATGGACAAAAAGATGTGCTGAATAAAAAAGGTGGTGAGGAGGAATTCTTGAGTGAACTAAATGGTGAGATATGGATGGACAACAATGAATTGAAACTGGAAATGCCGAGGGTTAAGAATATAATGCGACACGTTTCCCAATTAAACCCGCGAAAGAGAACACACTGGAATGACGGGAAACGGGCCAGAGGGAAACGGCCAAAAGATAGCCCAGGCAGTGAACCCACTTGTACATAATCTTTGTAAATATTTTTTTTCTTTTCTTTTTATAATTTTTTTAAATAAATAAATAATAATAAAAATAAAAACAATAAAAAAAAAAAAAAAGATGAGGGATTTCTAACAAGAGTTCCACCAAATTTAAAGTTCCTAGGTTTCTTCAAAACTCCTTCTTTCAAAAATTCCAAAGTCCTAGGTTACTACAACTTCCCAAGAGTCAAACTCTCTTTTCAAAACTACAAATTTCAAAGTTGGTAAAATTCCTTTTGACCTAGGGATAGAAGTGGAAATCTCTTGGTTTTTTCCTCCTATAAATACTTACTCTGCCCGACCCTTCTCCCTCACAAGAAAAAATCATCTCAGATCTACAACTCTCTTCCAGAGCGCCGCACTCTGCAACTTTTCCTCTCCTCAGCTCTCTTTGTTTTGCCGCGTTCCTGCGACTTTTGCCGAGATTCTGCGGCTTTTCTGAAGCTTCCTGGGTGCCGTCAAGTTCTGCACCAGTCGATCTCACACACTTCCAGCCGATCTGGTGCTACATCTTCATTCAGACTCTCCTGTACCCACTGCAGAGATCGAACTTTTTCCCCCTACGAATTCCGGGGGCGGTTCGAATTCAGATCTCTTCTTTTTATTGCTTTGTCTTTAATTCATATCATGGCACCATCTATTTTCATTGAGAGAGACTTTGGAAAAATATTGAGTGATGCAAATGGCTATGGGTATGTGTTTCTAGAGAGAATTAGGGCTTGGAATTGGTATACGTTAGTGTATGACAACTCTGAGACTGATGCTTTTTATTGTCCCGAATTGGTGACAATGTTTTACACTCACATTGACCAAGCATCGATTGATCCACAAACGTATCAGTTTACAGTACACATGCCCACAGGAGACTTACTTGTCACGCTTCCTCTTCTTGAGGAAGTCACTACTGTCCCAACCATCACACAACACAGCGAGCCTCTCCCATTGATTGAGTATATGACTGTTATGGGGCTCGTTGTACTGAGCAGGATCGTGGGCTGAAGGCTAGCACCACGTTTAGAAATATTCACTGCGTTGGACGTTGGATCCAACGCAACATTTTAGGGCTAGACCACACCTCCACATTTAACAGACCTGTGTTGCAAATTATACATGATTTAATGACTCGTCAACACACAGTTTGTTTGAATAAGGTCATCTTCCTCGCACTCATAGCCAATTCCTCACGCACTAGGGGTGCCAAATACTCCCATCCTATCTTGATTACACGTCTATGTAGGACTTTCCTACCAGACGATGTCTTTGATTCATTCGACCGAGTGTTTGTTGCACCTGAGAGACCTACCAGTTCGTATAATAGTTGTTTGCACGCGGTCTGGACTCCTACTGTCCAGCCCGAGGATGTACCGGTAGAGTCCTCCTCTGAGGAGAGTCTTGAGGAAGAAGATGAACCTGAGTTTTGGAGGCATGATCCCCCAGCAGAGTCACGAGCTTTCATGTCTTCCATCTGGAAGGGCATGAAGAAAATCTTTAGGGGACAAGTGAGGCTGAGGAAGAAGGTAGAGGAGCAATCCTCTCGGTTAGATAGTATGGAGGCAGCGTTGAGGAGATCACAGTCGGCTGGACCTAGCACCACCGCGGGTCCAAAGCGACGGAGGGAGTAGCTTTATCCTTTACCTATTTCATGCATCATTTCATCTTGCATACATTGGGGACAATGCATGAGATAGGTATGGGGGGGTAGAGGCTAACATAAGATTTTTCATTTTCTTTTTTAGGCTTTTTATTTTTATTTTTAGGATTTTCATTTTCTTTTTAGGTTTTTATTGTCTTTTAGATTTTACCTTTCTTATAGATTTTCTACTTTCTTTTAGATTTTACTTTTTCTTTTAGAAAAATAAAAAATAAAAAATAAAAAATAAAAAAAAGGAAATTCTTGATCCATGTTTAAAGAATCAAACTTGAAATTTAGGGATTAAGGAAGCTCTTAACTAAGATTTCTAATTATAAGTTGAAAAGAGGAGTTTAGTTGGATTTTTAGGTTAAGTAATAAAGGTTAAGAAAAATTACTAGATTTTAATTCTTTCTTTAGGATATATACATTAAACATATTAAAGGATTAATCAAAGACTTTGTGACTTTATTTACATATATATATAATAAAAAATATATATATATATATAGAAGAAAAAAAAAATATAAATAAATAATACTTAGCCACTGATTAAGCTGGTTAGTCGTGCCTCAAGAAGCATTGCCGATCACGCCTAAAGGTGGTTAAGTCCTTAAATTCCTTCGTGGCCTAGTTTACTTGAGTCATCGAACCCGAGGGATGTTTTCTCATCTGGTGCCCTAAGACCATCTGGTTTGGGAGTCATCGGTAAGAGACTCGTTACAAGGGTAAACTAGAAAGCCTAAGGATGCTAAGGAAATGTAAATAAATAAACATTGTATATATAAAAAAAAATAAATAAAAAAATAAATAAAAATATTATATATATTAGTAAATAAATGAACTTAGTCTAAGAAAGATCCTTCATATTTATAGATGTATATATCCTAGGATTGATGCAAAATCCGGTTTTTGATCTTTTCCCTAAAATCTTAACCTAAGTTGAAAACAAAACTCCAAATAGACGCTTATAAGAAGAATGACAAGTTTAGAGTAACCTGAAACCTATAACTTAAGGGAGAATCTTTAAAACATGGATCAAAATTTTCACTAACCCTTTTATTTTTCTTTATGGATTTTGTGGGTGCAATCCGCTGAAAACCCTCAGGAGACAACACTCCTCCTCTAGGGTAACCTAGAGGTTTAACGGCTTGTTGCACATGCTCAGTGCAATCGTGTCACCTACGAAAGGGGTGTAATAAACTAGTTAGGATTTTTCTTTCTTTTTCTTCCTTTTTGCTCGAGGACGAGCAAAAGCTAGGTATGGGGGTGTGATTGTTATACATATTTGCATATTTTACCACTTCCATACCATGCATATTGTAAATAAAAATGTGATTTTTTATCCTTTTCTCTCTATTTTTGCAGGTCCACATCTTAAAAGAGAAAAAGCCCAAAAATCTCGTTAGTTAGCAATAATTAAAGAGATTAATTCAAAGCCCAAAAGAACCCAAGATTTGAATCCAGAATCAGGAGAGATCCGCGCGCCAACTCAATCTTCCAGAAGGCCACGTGGATAACAACCTCGCAACAAACTCACAACAGAAAATCTGGCCTCAACGGCCCAGATTTTGCCGCCAAATCCAAGATTTTCCCGCCAATTTGCGGCAGTTGTGATTCTGTTAGATCTCGAATTTTGCGCCAACGGCCAGGGCTCTAGATGATTCTCACTGAGGGCTATAAATACATGACCAGGGTCTTCACGAGCGCAAGAGAGAAGAAAGAGGAGAAATTAGGGGAAAGTCTTGTATTTTGTTTTAGTATTCTCTAGGTTTTAGTCTCCCTCTTCTTCCTCCTAGAGATTTTGTCAAAGAGAGAAAAGAGAGTGCTGTTGAAAGCTTGTAAGCAAGGAGGTGACATTACTTGTAAGCAAGGATTAATCAAAGCTTCATTCTTCTCTTTACAATCTCTAGTACGTTGCTTTACTTTGCTTTACTTTCTTGTTTTCTTTCTAGTGCATTTCTATTGCTTTACTTCTATTGCTTCACATCATGAATTGTTGTTTTGTTTCTTGTGCAATGGATAGCTAAATCTCTCTTACATGGCTAGCTAACAACTTACCTAGCTAACTTCTATCTCTTTGGGTGATTGCTACTTTCTATACTTGCATTGTTAGAATCTCTTTTGCTTTCCAAGGAAGTAGAGTTGCTTTCACTTGGTAAATGCTTGTTCAAACTCCATATGACTCATGTGTGCCTCATTTAGAGCCTTGTCTAGAACAAGTGCCTTGATGGAACATGGAGATGGATCACCAAACATATGCTACTTGTAGAACAACTTCTTTACTTCAAGCTAATTTGTTGTTATGTCTTGAATGTTAATTGAATGTTGTATCTTCTTCCTTAGCATCTCTTGAGTGTCACTCCTAGAGTTCATCATTGATAATCTATCTAGGGAGCCAATGAATCAACATGAGGCTACAAGCTAAGACCTAAAGGAACACTCATCTTCCAAATGGTAAAGTACTTGAACAAACAAGCAAAGTGATCTCTATTGCCAATGAATCAACATGAGGCAATCAAGCATCACCATTGAGCTTAGTAAGTTAGCGAAGTGGTAAAGTTAGCTAGCCATGGTCTTTCTCATCCAAAGTTTTCTTCCAAGATTTCTTCAATAGCTTTCTTTCTTAGCAATACAATTTTCTTAAGTTCTTTTGATTCTTTTTCCATCATGCACAAATCCACAACTTCTTCCATTTCCTTTTCCATGCTTTTTGCTTTTGCTTAAAAACAAAGAAGATACTTCGTTTTCTTGCTTCACTACGAACCGTAACGCTTCCATCGCAAGCTCTCCCGGAGAATCGACCCGGTATAGCCTTTGCTATAACGGAGATTGGAAAGGATACATTAACCATTTGAAATACATTTGTGGAATGATCAAGCACTAAGGTTGATTCTAAACCTTCTTTCTTTGTTAAATATTTGTGCAAGAACTTCACACATCTCTTTCCTAATCACTAGTGTCTGACGGTACTGAATCAGAAGTAAACACAGAAAAATACGCTAAATCTAATTCTTCATTAATGTACCAACCGCCTACCTCGTTGGTGGTATTATTAACATCGAGCTTATCAATGCTCGTTACAAGTGGTTCCAACTCCCACAAGCACTCTTCTTTTTCAGGCTCGGTGTCAGCTTCGTTTCCAGAATCTGGCTCCTCTGGTTGCGGGACTTCATCCGTCTCCACGGGATCTTGGTACAGTAAGGAGTCTGTGAAATAATTCTCGACCCCTTTGAACGGATGCCTTTCGGCAATCAACGTCTGCACCTTTCCACCCTCGTCAATGTATTTCATGACTTGATGGAGAGTGGAGGGAACGATGGAGTTGCGGTGAATCCACGGTCGTCCCAGCAATAGGTTGTAGGAAGTGTCGGCATCAATGACGTAGCATGTCACTTCCGACTTTAAACTTCCAATCTGGCATTTAAGCTTGATCTTCCCCATCGGACGGGTCTTGTTGGCATTGAACCCATAGATAGTCGTCTGGGTAGGGCTCAAACGATGAGTAGGAATGCCCAGATGTTGCATGACCCGGCGAGGCATGATGCTCAACGCGGACCCTGGATCTACCTGAATGCGGTTCACTTCGGATGATCCAATATACCCTGTGAAGTATAGGGGTCGATCATGCTTCCCTTTAACCTGCATATCCTCTGCCGTGAAGGTGATGTAGGGGGCATTCTGGGAGGTGTGGAGACAATTCTCTACATCTTCCTCCCTTGGCACCTGGGTCATGAAGACCTCAGCATTTGCCAGAGCCTCTTGTAGATCTTCTCTGGTTGACTTCGACAGCCTAAGAAGCTCATACAGGGTAATCCGCGCCGGGATGTTGGCCAATTAAGCCAGGACATCAAAGCGGTAAGGCGCCGTAGATCCTTCCGCGATGCCCTTTTGAAGGGCTCGAGAAAATCGAATCTCCTTCTGTTTCTCCATGGGTTGTTTTGTGGAGGGCTTGGTTGGCTCTGCAGCTGGTTGTGGAGGGGTTGCCGCCGTTTCACCATACTGCTTCAAGTAGGGCTGTCCTGAGCGGGTTTCCGCCACCAGCCGACCGGGTTCTGCGGCCAGAACTATTGTCTCCTCTTTCGAGTCGGTTAGCGAAGGAATATCGGTATCCGCTTCTCGAGAAGAGGCACACACCACATTGCAGGATGACGCCTTTGCCTTGCCCTTGGACTTCTTATTAGTTACAGTAGTCCATTGCTGGGCGTCAACAAGGTCAGGGTGGACCCACATGATTTCCCCTCGAGGCGTGGGAACAGGTATCAGGCCTTTCTCTTGTTGCTGGTGAGGATCTGTGTTGACCACTCTTAGCTCTCCTTTCGGAACAGGGACCACCCCCGAAGGCGTTGGGGGTTGTCTTCCGAACTGGAGAACTGACGTCATGTTAGCCATCACCTTCTTTTGCTCTGGTCGGAGTTTTAATACCTCCGCGTCAATCAGGGCCTGAAGGATGTCCTTGAAGACGTAGAAGCTTTTGGTGGGGTGTCCCAACATCCTGTGGTATAAGCAGTAATTGGGATTGTCGGTTTTACCGACTTCTTCAGGGCGCCTAGCTTCAGGGAGCTTCAGTCTATTGCTCTTGTTGAGTAGCTTAAAGAGCGAATCGACATGTTTCTCCTTGAAAGAATACTGCTTGTTGACACGTGGCTGGCTTGAAGAGCCACTCGCCTTGACCGGTTGAGGTTTGGCGGGAGATTTGGTCTCCGTTGCCAAATTATCCTTCCGCTTTGTCTGGAGGGATGTGTCTGGCGCACGCCTGGTTGACCTCTCTGGCCGTGGCTTCCCTTTTTCTGCCCTGACGCGGGCAACAATCTCCTCAGCCTGTTCACCTTGTTGGACCAACTGCTTCCAGGTGCGGCTTTCAGCAACTCCTATTTGAGCAAGGAGTGAGGTTTGGAGATTGTGGCGGCATGTTTCCACCAGGGTGACCTGGGTCATGCCGCTCGGACATCGGAGTGCCACATTCCAAAATCTTTCCACGAAAGATTTGACGGACTCTCCCTTTCGCTGTTTGGTAGCCAAAAGGGTGGGCATCGTGACTTCCGAGTCGTCTTCGAAGAAGCGCGTTAGGAATAGCTTCTCCAAATCACCCCAGTTCTTGATGGAGCCCTCCGGGAGTTTCATAAACCATTCGAAGGCGAGCCCTTTCAGGGTGCCAATGAACAGACGTGCCAAGATGGCATAATTGTCTACTACGTTCCCTGTTTGGGATTTAAAGTAGTAGAGGTGTTGGTTGGGTGACCCCTTCCCATCGAATGCTTGGAGAGTTGGAGCCTTAAACTTGGGCGGGTATGGAACCAAGTCCCACTCGGCCGGATAAGGCCGGACTACTCCCGCTTCCTGGAGGCCTTTACGGTTGGTGAGGGCCTCAAGGCGTTGCTCTAATTGATTCATTCTTTCGGAATGAATCTTCCCCTGATTTTGGTCGTCCTTCCCTTGCGACGAGGATTTGGACGAGGTCGAGGTGGGCTTCTCTCCATCAGGGTGCACAGAAGACGAGCTTTCTCCCTCTTTTTTCTTGCCCTTAGACTTTTTAGGGGGAGATTTCTTCCTGTCTTCGAGCAACTGCGCAAGCATCTGCTTGAGAGAGTCGATAGATTCCCGTTGAGCAAGAATCATATCGAGTTGTTCCTTCTGAACCTAGGCTTGCTGATCCAGGCGTCGGGCCGTCTCCGCAGCAGTGCTTGTCATGTAGATGAAGACCTCCTTCTCTATGGAAGAGTTTGAGGCCTGCGATTCTGCTACTGCAGAGTGAGAGTCATTCACTTTGATGCCCCGGGCTAGGGCATTATAATCAATCGGGGGGATGGTGATTGGTATCCAATGTTGCATATTTTACCACATAATTCCCATGCATTTAGTTAATAAATATATGATTTTTACTCATCTTCTCTATATATTTGCAGGTACACACTCTAATGGAGAGAAAGACAATAATCACTTTAATTAGCAATAATTAAAGGGATTAAATCCAAGATCAAGATAAAGCCAAGATTTGAATTTGGATTCAGTTAAGATCCGCGCGCCCAATGAAGAATCCAGAAGGCCACGTGGATAACTACCTAACAACCTGATCTCAACAGAAAATCTGGGCTCAACGGCCCAGATTTTGCCGCGCCCTGCCGCGCGCGCGCGCGCAGTTGTAAGGTTGTTGAGATCCGGATTTTGCGCCAACCACCTGGATCTCGAAGCTTCTCTCTGGGGCTATAAATATTGAACCATGGACCTACGAGCAAAGACTGAATGGAGAAGAGAGGAGAAATTGTTAGTTGTTGTAATTTTCATAGGTTTTTCTCTAGGTTTTAGTTCTTTAGACCCTCTTCTTCTTCCCTAGAAATCATTGCAAGAGAGAGTTGTAAGAGAGAGAGAGCTTGTACATCAAGGAGTGACAACTTGAAGCAATGCAAGGATTCATCCATTCTCTTCATCTCTACTTGAGCTTGGTTCTAGTTTAATTGCTTTCTTTACTTGCTTTCTTTACTTTCTTGCAATTTACTTCATGCTTTGCTTTTCTTCATTAATGGCTTGTAGCTAATTTTTCTACCATGTACTAGCTAACCACTAGCCTTGCCATCTTCACTAACTCATGGGTGATTGCTTTAGTTCATCTTGCAAGTTGGATGGTCTTCTCTTCTCCGATTGGTTAAACCACCCTTCATCTACATGAGAAAGTAATTAGATCAACACGCAAGACAAACCTACGCCGATGAAATCAACATGAGGCACGCCTTCACTATCACGGAGTTTAGTAAGTGTTGGTAAGGTAGTAAGGTAAGCTAGTCATGGTTTGCTTCTTCAAGTTCACTTTCTTTTTAGTTGTTAGTCCAAAGCCAATCTTGATCTTGATTTCTTTTTACACTTTCCATCATGAACATATCCATCCATTCTTTATTTTCTTCTTCATTGTTTTATTCTTTATTCTTTTAAGCATAGAAGAATTCTCGTTTTACTTTCTTCACTACCAACCGTAACGCTTCCATCGCTAGCTCTCCCTGAGAATCGACTCGGTATAGCTCTATGCTATAACGGAGATTGGAAAGGATACATCGAATACATTTACATACACCTTTCCCGTCTAATCAAAAAAATGGCGCCGTTGCCGGGGAGAGCAACGTTTTAGGTTTAAAGT
The DNA here is from genome assembly GCA_038442645.1 of Agave tequilana. NCBI lineage: Eukaryota > Viridiplantae > Streptophyta > Magnoliopsida > Asparagales > Asparagaceae > Agave > Agave tequilana. The sequence continues at coordinate 343,667 of JAVJIF010001485.1, forward strand.
GAAGAACTAAACGAATCTTCTTCTCTGTTGCAGGTTACAGGTTGAAGAAACAGAAATCTTGCATTGCAGTGACATACAAGTGGACCTGGGCCTCTGCTCTAGAAAGCAGAGACCAGGATCCCTCAGTTTTGCCGCAGATTCTGGAATTTTGCCGCAGATCTGCAGCAATACTGAGCTCACTACTGACCTAATTTCTGCAGGGCTTGCTTCTCTGCAAAATACATCTGCTGCTGTACATAATTTCCTGTATTCTTCACCATACTCCTGCTTAATTAAACAACAGTAAAAAATTGGTTGAAATTGTTAAAAATTGTTTAGACATTTGCATTTTTAGGCACGTGTCTTTCAATTCTTTACTTTTACTGTTGAAGAGTGCTGGATGCAAGGTACGTAAGCATTGCATGTAGATTAGGAATCATCTCTTGCTTGATTTTCATGTTTTGAGTGAATCCTTGTTATCTATCTTGTACACTTGCACAATTCAATTTTAAGGGCATAACCGATAAATAAGATAAGGTGGGGAGTTCATTACCCTTTCCTTAGCCCGAAAACCACAATCCGAGCACTCACTAACCAAGCCTAATTTAATAAAAAAAAATAGACGTTGGCCCTAGGGACATCTCGACTCATTTAGGAGATTTTCCTAAGGGGGAAAAGTGTTGGAAATTGACTCTTGTAAAATCAGTGTCTAGGAAAGGGATTGAGGGCCGAAAGCCCGAAGGTTGCTGGTTACTTAATTAAGGAACGTCTCTGACGGAAAACCTCCCACCAACCTTGACCTTTCCTGGCTGATTATCTTGTGGTCAAAGTCTACACTAAACCTCCTGTGGACAGTCTAATCAGTTAGGAGTCGTCTAGGTCTAGGCCAACCCTTCTTTTGGCTTGGTTTTGATTTTTTTCTCTTCTTTTTGTTTGTTGTTTGATTTTTCTTTTTTGTTTGTGATTGTGTGTGATATGGCATTCAACAATAATAATTCTTTCCATACGAACATGAATCCATATTTCACACCAACTTTATATTCGGATAATTCCAACCCGGTGTTTTACAATATGCACCAACCACATACGCCGGGTTGGCCTTATCCGAATCAATATGACCCATACCCCCCATCTAATAATTATAATTTCCATAATAATTTCAACTCTTCACCGAGTCATTGGGGATTCACGTACCCCGAGTCAAATTCTCAAATTCCTTGTCCACCATATCCACCTAGTCCACAATATCCACAATATTCATTCCCCGATTCTGCTTCATATATTCCTTTTTCTGGACCTCCCATTGAAGAAAAATCTGAGTTCCAAAAGAGGATAGAAGCCAATCTACTAGAGGCAGAACAACAACTTAAGACCAAATTAGCCTCTCCAATTCCACCACATTTTCAAGATACATACTCAGTTCCACCAGTCCAAAATAAAAGACCATCAATTTTGGAAATGAGTATGCGTGAGTCCAAACACAAATCCCAAAATCTGATGGACTCACAATTTCAATATCACTTCCAAGACAATACTTCATCTTTCCATCAAAACAATGAAATCATCAATTATGGAAAGATGCTTGAAGACATGACTCATGCTCAAATTGCTAGAAATCGTGACATAGATTTGATGATCCAAACTCTTCATTCTCATCCTATTTCTAATGTCACTAGCCACTCTGTTAAAACCAAAGAGTCATGTAGTCTTGGAAATCCAGATTCAATTTCAGCACAATCACCTGAACTTGTCCAAAATTCAGATCCCATTGACATTTTGGCAAGTTTTCCTTTTCCTAAATTTGAACTTGAGCATGAATATGATCCTGAACTTCCACTTGATGATTCAATTCTACTTCCTGATTCAATTATGACTTCGGTGTCTTCACATAAATTCACTTCATTTCCCGAGTCATTATTGAATCCAGTACCCATCCATTGTGAAATTGAATCACCAATCTTCCTTGATGATCATGTTGAACTTGACCAATTCATTGCTTTTGAAAATCCCATTGATAAATTGGCAAGTTCTCATTTTTGTGGAATTGAACTACATGAGGAATGTGATCTTGAACTACAACTTAGTGATTCAATTCTTTTTCCTGATTCAATAATGACTCCGGTATCTTTACCTGACATCAATCTTTTCCCGGAGTCAACTTTGGATCCTGTCCCAATTCATAATGAAATTGAATCACCCATCCTTGAGGATCATCTTGAACTTGACCAATTATACACTTCTGAAAATCCCATTGACAAATTGGCAAGTTCTTCATTTTTTGATATTGAACTCAATGTGGACTGTGACTTTGACCCTCAAGTTTGTAATTTAGTTCAAATACCTGAATCATTATTAACTCCTGTTTTGTTACCCAATTTGAGTAACATTTTAGAGTCAGTTTTGATTCCCAACCCTCCTGAACTTGAATCACTAATCTTAGATAGTCACATTCCATCTGGGGGAAATGATTGTGGATTTGAGCTTCATTTTCTTGACTTGGACCCAATTCATGAACTCACTTCGACTCCTGAACCTTTACTTGATTTCAGTCACCTTCCTGAGTCAGTGTTAGTTTCTGTCCATCCCGAGTCCAAGTCGACCATTCTATCATTTCATAATCCATTCTGGGACAAGGATCTTGATAAATTTGACTCTAAAATTATTTTAGAAATTTGGAAATTAGATGGGGTCATGTACTTAATAAAAATCTTTCATGGATTCATCTTTTTAATGGGTCATATTCATTATATTTCTGGTGGGTTCCTCAAAACCCAAAGAAAAGTTGATTGGGCCATGTTTCGTGGACCAATCAGACCACCACCGGAACCACCACCTTAAGGTAATTTTTTCCTTCCCTCTTCATTTTTGTTTCATGCATCCATACATCACGATGCATTGAGGACAATGCATGAGATAAGTGTGGGGGAGGGTTTACTAACATAGGATCTTTCATTTTCTTTGTAGGTTTTCATTTTCTTTTAGATTTTACTTTTCTTTCTAGATTTTCTATTTTCTTTTAGATTTTACTCTTTTTAGAAAATAAATAAAAAATTAAAAAATAAAAAAATAAAAACTTTTTGAAATAAGAGACAAAGTTTTGATCTATTTTTAAGAAAATTAAGATGTATCTTAGAAATTAAGAAAGCCTTAATTATGACATCTTAAACCTAGTTGAAATAATAGATCTTGTCTGAAATTATAGGCTAAGTAAGAAAAATTGGTGAGATATTTTTATCTTGAATTTTTTGCCTTAGATTGTATGCACTTCACACTTACACATTTCTTGGGATGGAAACAAAGACCAAAAATGCCATAAAAATAAAGAAAAAAATATAAAGAAAAAATATATATAAATAAAACATCACCTATTAAGCTGGATAAATGTGCCTCAAGAAGCATGATTATTCACGCCTAACGGTGGTAAAGGAAATAAATAATCCCCCTTAGTTATGTGGCCTTTTTTACTCGAGACCTTAAACCCGAGGGATGTTTTCTCATCTGGTGCCCTAAGACCGTCTGGTTTGGGAGTCATCGGTTAAAGGCTCGCTACAAGGGTAAACTAGAAAGCCTAGACTAAGGGAAGAAAAATAAAAGAAAAAATATATATATATATAAATAAATAAATGGCTAGATGGTTGGAGTTGAAATCCCAGAAATCTTCACGAGCACGGTGTGCATATTATCTAGGTTTTATGAAAGATAAAATATTCAATCCAATTTTGAATTCTTACCTTAATTAAAAACAAGATCTTGCATGGAGACTAAGTTTAAGGAAGAATGATTATAGGTGGACTTATGACCTAAGATCACTTATATTTTTGCAAAAATAGTTCGTAAACATGTCTCTTGTTCAAAATGCGTTTTCAAAACACTAACATTTGTCTTCTTTCTTTATGGATTTTGTGGGTGTAATCCGCTGAAAACCCTCAGGAGACAACACTCCTCCTCTAGGGTAACCTAGAGGTTTAACGGCTTGTTGCACACGCTCAGTGCAATCGCGTCACCTGCGAAAGTGGTGTAATAAAAATGGTAGTTAGGATTTTCTTTTCTTTTTCTTTGTTTTGCTCGGGACGAGCAAAAGAATAAGTGTGGGGGTGTGATTGGTATCCAATGTTGCATATTTTACCACATAATTCCCATGCATTTAGTTAATAAATATATGATTTTTACTCATCTTCTCTATATATTTGCAGGTACACACTCTAATGGAGAGAAAGCCAATAATCACTTTAATTAGCAATAATTAAAGGGATTAAATCCAAGATCAAGATAAAGCCAAGATTTGAATTTGGATTCAGTTAAGATCCGCGCGCCCAATGAAGAATCCAGAAGGCCACGTGGATAACTACCTAACAACCTGATCTCAACAGAAAATCTGGGCTCAACGGCCCAGATTTTGCCGCGCCCTACCGCGCGCGCACGACAGTTGTAAGGTTGTTGAGATCCGGATTTTGCGCCAACCACCTGGATCTCGAAGCTTCTCTCTGGGGCTATAAATATTGAACCATGGACCTACGAGCAAAGACTGAATGGAGAAGAGAGGAGAAATTGTTAGTTGTTGTAATTTTCATAGGTTTTTCTCTAGGTTTTAGTTCTTTAGACCCTCTTCTTCTTCCCTAGAAATCATTGCAAGAGAGAGTTGTAAGAGAGAGAGAGCTTGTACATCAAGGAGTGACAACTTGAAGCAATGCAAGGATTCATCCATTCTCTTCATCTCTACTTGAGCTTGGTTCTAGTTTAATTGCTTTCTTTACTTGCTTTCTTTACTTTCTTGCAATTTACTTCATGCTTTGCTTTTCTTCATTAATGGCTTGTAGCTAATTTTTCTACCATGTACTAGCTAACCACTAGCCTTGCCATCTTCACTAACTCATGGGTGATTGCTTTAGTTCATCTTGCAAGTTGGATGGTCTTCTCTTCTCCGATTGGTTAAACCACCCTTCATCTACATGAGAAAGTAATTAGATCAACACGCAAGACAAACCTACGCCGATGAAATCAACATGAGGCACGCCTTCACTATCACGGAGTTTAGTAAGTGTTGGTAAGGTAGTAAGGTAAGCTAGTCATGGTTTGCTTCTTCAAGTTCACTTTCTTTTTAGTTGTTAGTCCAAAGCCAATCTTGATCTTGATTTCTTTTTACACTTTCCATCATGAACATATCCATCCATTCTTTATTTTCTTCTTCATTGTTTTATTCTTTATTCTTTTAAGCATAGAAGAATTCTCGTTTTACTTTCTTCACTACCAACCGTAACGCTTCCATCGCTAGCTCTCCCTGAGAATCGACTCGGTATAGCTCTATGCTATAACGGAGATTGGAAAGGATACATCGAATACATTTACATACACCTTTCCCGTCTAATCAGATGGCCCCGGTCCGGGTACGAGTGTGTCGATACACTCCTTCCGGTTCAGAGTCAGACTCGTCAGAGCTGACTGCAGGCTGTTTTCCTCTGCTCCTGCTTGTCATATTCGCAGTGAGCTCTGGGTATTCAGCGTCAGAGAACATCCTCCGCCTATGAGAGTGTCTTCTTTTGGCTGACGGGGGTATCAGGGTCAGCTGTCTAACTAAAGACTGCTGGTGCACACCTGGACCACAACGGCACTCAGAGAGCATAGAGATGAGCCGTTGGCAGCAACACGATGAAGTGACCTGATTGGCACTTCTTTTCTTCGTCAAGTAATCCCTCAGATCCACGGGAGGGGGATCGAAGAAATTAACCTCGCAACGTCGAAGACGGGAGGAATCCATGTGCTGTACAGCCTGGACGCGGGTTTCAGGGACGCGACTTTCGCGCCGCGGCTGTAAGACGCGCGTCTGGCGTCTCTGTTGAGACGAGACGCGATTGTCGCGTTGCCGCTTAGTGCGTCGGGGCAGAAGAGTTTGCGAGAGAGTGGGTTGCTAGGCCCCACGCCTATGGGGGCGTGCCTCTTGCGCTTGACGAGGCGCAGAGGTTTCACCTTGGCGTTTGATAAGTTGGTCTTCAGAGGACCTAACTGGGGGAGTCTCGTGTTTGGGCCGCCAAATGCGGACTTCGCGCGCTGGATGCGGCGCAGCTAAGACGCCAGTTTGTGCATTGCGTGCAGCCTCAGTTGGACAATCAGAAGTTCCAACTTGAAGCTGACGCGCACGCCTCCTCTGACGACGCTCAGCATTTCGGTTGCGTCGTGGAGGTGGAGAGAGACCAACGACGACCTGATGCTGGACACCAGAGATTTTGACCACGCGGGTCTCCTGAGAGACGCTGACGCGTGTGTTCCGCGCGGCGCGGTTGGTCGCAACGACAGTTGTGCCTGAGACCACGCGTGCCTCCTGAGAGGCGTTGGTGCGTGTATCCTGCTTGGCACAGTTGGCAGCAGCGGCGCCCGAGAGAGCCTCAGATCGGGCTTCGGGGCCATTCCCCGTCGAGACCCTGCGGCAGACGCGGGTCCTTGGGCTCTTGGAGCCGGAAGAGAGAAACTCTTCGTACTTCGCCTGGTCGAACTCGATAACTAGCGATTCGACCATCTTCCCCTTACGGAGGACGTCACCTTGCGCCACGATTTGCTCATCGGTAACAAATGAAGTCCCCAGCGGAGTTGCCATCTCTTGTACGCACACGGAGAAGGTACGAGCTCGAAGTAAGATTTCCTTGAATCAAATTGAAAAATTACAACGGACTAGTATTCCGGTTACAAGGGAGGGAGGATGTTGAGTCTTGAATCCTCCCTTTGTTTAAGGCTGGGTTCTTCAAGTGGCAATGGAGAATGAATCTTGTTCTCCGTTGACCGGGTGACCGTCTAGACCTTCGGGGATCTTCTCTTCGGCTGGTAGAAGGAGTAGCACAGCTCTGTCTACCAAAACTCTCAAAGAGAAGGTAGGCAAAGAGCAACTTGTACGCAGCAAGCTTGCTGAAGAGTTGAGCTCTCTCTTGCTTCTCTCTCTGTCTGTCTGTGTGTAGTCTGTTGTCTATCTCTTGTTTCTTGTGTCGTCCCCCTATTCCTCATAGCGGCGGGGCTATTTATAGAGGTTTCAGGGGTGAACGTGCCCCCTAAAAATTCTCCACAATGAGGGGCTAACTTCCCCGCTATGTGGGCGGTGACTGGCCCCATAACCAGGGCGGTTATAACCGAGGCGTGGGCCTTGGACCCTCGCGCCTTGAGGTTGAGACGCGGGTGTTGAGCCCACGCGCCTTGATGTTGAGACGCGGGTGTCGAGCCCTCGCGCCTTGATGTTGAGACGCGGGTGTCGAGCCCTCACGCCTTGATGTTGAGACGCGGGTGTCGAGTCCTCGCGCCTTGATGTTGAGACGCGGGTGTCGAGCCCTCGCGCCTTGATGTTGAGACGCGGGTGTCGAGCCCACGCGCCTTGATGTTGAGACGCGGGTGTCGAGCCCTCGCGCCTTGATGTTGAGACGCGGGTGTTGAGCCCACACGCCTTGATGTTGAGACGCGGGTGTCGAGCCCTCGCGCCTTGATGTTGAGACGCGGGTGCCATCATTAGTCCTGCGTCTAGAACCTGAAACTCAGCCTTTTTTAATGGCTTGTCTTTTAATGATTTTTAGACAGCCTACAATGCGTATTTGGGAGTACCTCTTTGATTGCATTGGCAATAAGAGTGTCTTAATCCGTGAAGATTGTCTTCATTTCATTTCCTCTGAGTGCATTCAAGAATGTCTCAAAGAATCATATAAATGATCTTGTAGTCTCATCCTTTAGTAAGGCGCAACCAAATAGTATGGTCTAACCATGATTGTTCACTACAATAATTGGTGCAAATGGCACGTCATATCCATTAGTTTTGAATGTTGTGTCAAAAATACAACATCCCCAAATATGTCATAATCTACTCTTGAATCTCACACCACAAACAATTTGAAATTTGGTCACTCTCATCAGTTTGGATAGAGTAAAAGAAAGATGCATTTTCTTTCCGCTTTTTTTGAAGTACTCCAAAAGAAGTTGTGCATCACCTTTTTAAAGCCATTTAACCCGTTTTCTTTGCACATAGTTATCACAATCTTCTTAAATAAAACTAAGATTTCGAGTCCTCCGGCTTCTGTACTCAGTAAGGAAAAATTTCCAACTGAAGTTATGCCTACAGATTGCATGCTATCAATTAATCCAGCTTAAGCTGGTTGTATCTTCCTTTGCGACCTCAAAAGATGCACCTTATCTTTAGGTGTAGGCTCATGATTATGCTCTTTAATGAATTCCACTGTAGTGTAATTTTCATTCTCTAACTTGATTTGCAATCTTGCCATACAACCAGTTCGGGATACTACTCATGATTTTACGGGTGTTCTGTAAGTTCACCTTGAGGGGGGGTGAATAGGTGATGGCTAATCTAATGGTCACTTAATGCCAAATAATGCGGAATTAAAACAATTATGACCTAATTAAACTTCTTACACTAAACACCACGTATAACCAAAGAGTGTTGCCGAATTCCCCGTGAAGGGCTCTGGACAAACTCCTCTAGATTCCCCTTGAGTGGGTTGAGGTGCCGCGTTGGCTCTCTTGGTTAAATACAAGTGTTAGCAAACAACCCAAGCAAGTATATATCAATTATGCACACAAGTATATCATGCAAGTAAAGATGAACACAATAAAGTAATGCAAGATATAAATAAGGGGGAGAGAGAGAAAAGGCAATCGCAAACACAAAGGGTTTGTTTCGAGGTTCGAGCACACTTGCTCTACATCCACGCCTTCGACACACGAAGGATTTCCACTATGCAAGATCCCAATGGATCTCTCCTCGGTGCCGCAACACCTACAAGCCCTCGGACTCCCTAGTCCCGTACACACGCAAGCTCACTAGCTCGCCGAGGCCGCACCTCAAACCACCGAGTTCACACAAGAACTCTAAGCCACCAAGTCCTCACTAGGACCCGAAACAATGCGAACACACACGTCCGCCTTCTCAAAGAACAAAGATGAACTTTGGTGATCACAACTCTTGATCACCTAAAATCCTCTCACAAAAACACTCCTATAGAATGAATAGCTCAATGGGTTGCTCAAGTGTTTGTGAGAAAAACAAGGATGAGAGTGGTGGAGGAAAACTCAAAGAAATCACTTTTACACTCTTAATAAAATCTTCCCTTTTGATTGGAAGTATTAGCACTCAATTTTGTGGAGAAAAACTCTTCTAAAAGAATAGGAAAAACTGTCTTTAAAAGTCTCCAAAATCTTAGCTCAAAACAATGACCAAACCCCCAAATTTATAGGCCAGAGAAATATAGCCGTTGGGGTCTGTCAGGCCTGCCGGTCGACCCGGCCGGTCGACCCCCAACGGTCAAAAATCCGACCGTTGGAGCCTCCGGTCGACCCGCCCGGTCGACCCAAAAGAACAGAAAGCACTGCTCTCAGTTCCGGTCGACCCGCCCGGTCGACCCGCCCACTGAACTGACAGACGTGCACGGCTCTGTGCACGTCGGTCGACCCTTGCGGTCGACCTGCCCTTGGTTCCGGTCGACCCGCCCGGTCGACCCGTAAGCCAGTTCTGGGTCAGCACTTGGGAGAAAAATGTTGGTCTTTTGGCTTTCATAAAAATCCCATAAAATACATAAAAATCTACAAAAATAGTTTAACCAATATACTTTGATATACAAACATGCTTGCACAAAATCAAGGCATGTTATAAAAGATTTGGACTATTTTTGTAATATGGAAATATTTGGCTCATGTGAAAACTTGTATTTTCCAAAAAACTTATTTTCCAAAACTCTTCATCAAATACAAAAACAAGATATACTTTTAAAGCATAGTGTGTATGGATATGATCCACTACACAATCAAGATGAAATATCTATGTTTTTGGCATTAAGCATAAACTTGGTTTTGGTTGAAAGATGTAAACATGAATGTCAAAAACCAAATAGTATTTTGTCACAAAGAAAAATCTTTTCTAAACTAAATAATCTTTTATGAAAATAATTCTATCAAGAGTGTGTGTGTATATGTACTTGAGCAATCCACCAACTACTCTATCCTTTACATTTTATCTAAAAACAAAATCTTCTAAAAACAATACCTAGACTCAAGTCTTCATCTTCTTGAAGTCTTCACTTGAAGCCTTCTCATCTTCTAGACTTGGTCCAAACACGATCCAACGAGCTCAACTCCTCTTGAGTACTTGATGTGATCTTGATGCATAGGCTCGTGAATCAACCGGTGCTAGCTTCAAAACTTGACTTTAAATCCTTTGTTGAAGCTCCACACCTACTAAGATCTTGATAACAAATCTGTCACTAATTAAACACAAGATCATTAGTACTATAACTACATGAGTTGATCATCATCAAAACTAGAGTGATAGGCCTTTGGGCCAACAATCTCCCCCTTTTTGATGATGACAAAACTCATGAAGTTATATATGCATGGATTAAAGTAAAGCTTCAAAGAAGCTCCCCCTTAACTCATGCATAGACATAAATAATAATATATGACAATGAAGCTCATAAATATGTACGCAAATGTATGGAGATAAAACAAGAAATCCTTTTTCTCCTAGTTGCAATACAAAACATATATGCATAACTAACAAGGAAGACAAATACTTCTCCCCTTAAGCAATGAAAACATGCATATAAACTCAAATACTTCTCCCCCTTTTTGTCACTCATCAACAAAGGGTTCAAAGTAAAATCAAATCAAACAAATTTTTCTCCCCCCTTTTTGTCAAAAACAAAGAGATCAAGAAGGGGTAATACAAATCAATCAATAAAGATTTATATGCGATATACATTCATGAAGAGGAAGATGCTAAGTTAACTTCCCTACATATATGCATTACATGAAGAAGGGATGACAAGCCCTAACTCACATAACACATATTATGTAATGCATAAGAGGAGATGTGAAGCTCCCCCTACACACGTATATCATATAAAGAAGAGTTGTCAAGCTCCTCAATTTATAATATACTCAACATGAATCTATATGTAAGAGAGATGTTAAACTCTCCTTGCATATAGGAAATACAAATCAAAAATTTTGAATTTTTCTTTATCAAAACAAAATTTTGAACTTTTCTCAAGAAACAAATTTTGAGATAACCATAATTTTTAATTTTGATACCAATAGAAAGTAGCAATTGAAAGTATGTGATATCAAATAATTATTGCAAAATCTTCAATTTTTCTTAAGTTAAAACATATTGAGAAACTAATTGAAAGTAAAGTTTTAACCCAAGCTTAATATAAACATTGTGCTTTAAGAATGTGAATCAATTGTAAATCAAGCACAAATAACACATATATATGTGTGAAATGATAATACCAATAGAAATTGATACTACTTAAATTTGAAAGCATACATATATATAATCAAAACATGAGTATATACAAAAAGGAATTATATTGATACCAATTGAAATGATCCAATGATACCAATTGACATAAGGTAAGTTCAAGTGTATATCTCATTGTACAATCTACCACAAAAATTTTTTTAAAAAAATTATATTTCAAGGTATATGTATGTTTTGACAACACAAGAAGTATACATACATATTCCTAAACACAATTGAGTCCATATATATAGATTTGCATGAAAGACAAATGACTCAAGAGGTATACATGTATATCTTAAAGTTTGTCAAAATAAACACATACATGAATGAAAGCACATGATCATAACACAAATCCAAAAAGGGAATACAAGTTTAAAAATGTAGGATTATCAAAACCAAGCAATACAAGCACATTTCATGGGTTCAAATAAGCATTCAAGCACAAATATAAATAGATTTATTTGTGGCCCACGATATGTACAAGTATAAATCCTAGTGTTGACAAAAACTAACATATAAACTAATATTCAAATCATGAAGCATCAAATAAATTTTGAGAACACAAAAGAATTTATGATTGAAGAATAGTAAGATCATGTGTATGTCTCATAAACTAATTTGAAGAACAAATAACTAGTTTAAATAGATTTTTGACAAACTAGTTAAAGATCCTTCAAATACATCAAATCATATGTTTTTCATGAATTATACTAAATACATAAAAGTTCAAGCACTCATAGTCCATAAAGCTCAAAATTATCTTGAAAAATAAAAGATGAGTGTTCAAAGTTTATGTAAATGGCATTTTCATGAAAATAGGCAATGAAGCTCAATCAAACATGAATCTCATTTTTTATACAAGACATGAAAAAAAAAATTTATTTTTTTATTAAAAACAAATCATGAAAATTTTTATTTTTCATCTTAAAGTAAACTTCAAGGTATATGTATGATTTATCCAATCCTAACAATACACATACATATCCCAAATATAAAGAGTCTACAAATAGTGTATGCATGAAAGCAAGAGACTCATGGGTATACATGTATATTTATTAGATTTGAATTAATAATACATATACATGAAGTAAAGCATAAAAATAGGCAAAACATGTATAAAAGAGAATCATCAAAACTAGTCTATACATATGCATATAGTGGATACAAATGAGCATGAAGTTCAAATATATATGAGTCAATTGTAGTTCACTATTCATATATATATAATGCAAGTTTGACACATTCTACATCTAAGCATGTAAATACCACATGAAGCACACGAAAATATGAACATGCTATATGATATATGAAATTAAAAGCATGTACATAAAAGTAGGAGTTTAGAGATTGTTACCAACTCCAAAGCTCCTAACATGGTGGTTGTCCCACCAAAGCTCCTTGATAGTGATGCATCCCAAAAGTATGTCCATCATGTCCAAGTGCATCCACTACCAAGGCACCGATCCTCTCACGTTTTGTGAGAGCCCTCACCTACATCAAAAGCAAATGGTGGGGGTTTTGGTACCCATATTTTCTTGGGTCCTTTAGGGTTAGTCTTGTAAGGAACCCAAACATTTTTATTTTTAGCAAAATTAAAATGATGCAATCTATCATAACAAAACTTTGCTAAATGGCCTTTGCGGCCACAATGTGTACATACGTACACCTTAGTATGCTTATGAGTGTGATTGTGATTGTGGTGTGCAACATAAGCTTATGCATGATGTGAATGTGCATGAGTATGAGGAACTTGTTTCTTTTGAAACAAGGATTCCAATTTAGTGTGATTGAATGCACATTTGCTCAAATTAGAGCTCAAACTATTTATTTTATTTTTCAACATATTTATCTCATTGGTGGTGGCATGTAAAGCATGATGAGATATATGATCATTTTTCTTTTTCTTTTGAGACACAAAATCTTTTTCTTTTTCACAAATTTTTCTTTTTAAAGACTTATTTTCTTGAAAAATAACTTCCTTTTGTTTTTCCACCAAAATAATTTTATCTTTCAAAGTAGTGTTCCCTTCACATAAATCATTCAATTTTGCAAGCAAGGAAACATTCTCATTTTTCAAATCATTATTTTCTTTTTCTAAGCATGCAACCTTAGTTTCTAATGAATCTTTTTCATTAAGCATGCAATCAAATTTCTTTTTCAAATTTTTATTATCTTTCTTAATCATGTCATATTTTTCAAGCAATAATTGACAAAATGTAGAAAGCTCTTCATATGACATGTTAACATTCTCATCCTCGGATTCGGTAGTTACCTCAAGGGGGTTATCCCTTGGACCATGTAGCACTTGTTGGAGGTGTTGCTTCCAACATCCGAATCGCTCCCCGCATAGTATAGATCCTTTTCGCCAAGGGAGGTGAGGGTGTTCCATACTACAAAAGCCGAATCAAAGTTAGAAACCCTAGATAAATAATCATCATTTAGGGTAGACTTAAGAGCATGAAGGGCTTTTGCATTAGCCTCAAAGTTCTTACCATTTAAGCAATAATCATTTTTAGTGGTGGCAAGATAAACATGAATACCTAAGGCCTTGAGGTACATAGACATCTTAACCTTCCAAATTTGGATGTTAAGAATGTCAAAGGTGGGTGGTGACATGAAGTCCATGGTGTGTGTACAAATATTGTGATTAGCCTAAAAATGAGGATCTTTAACTCTAGGTTGTAAGACCCAAATCAGAGTACCAAGCTCTGATACCAATTGTAAGTTCACCTAGAGGGGGGGTGAATAGGTGATGGCTAATCTAATGGTCACTTAATGCCAAATAATGCGGAATTAAAACAATTATGACCTAATTAAACTTCTTACACTAAACACCACGTATAACCAAAGAGTGTTGCCGAATTCCCCGTGAAGGGCTCTGTACAAACTCCTCTAGATTCCCCTTGAATGGGTTGAGGTGCCGTGTTGGCTCTCTTGGTTAAATACAAGTGTTAGCAAACAACCCAAGCAAGTATATATCAATTATGCACACAAGTATATCATGCAAGTAAAGATGAACACAATAAAGTAATGCAAGATATAAATAAGGGGGAGAGAGAGAGAGAGAAGGCAATCGCAAACACAAAGGGTTTGTTTCGAGGTTCGAGCACACTTGCTCTACATCCCCGCCTTCGACACACGAAGGATTTCCACTATGCAAGATCCCAATGGATCTCTCCTCGGTGCCGCAGCACCTACAAGCCCTCGGACTCCCTAGTCCCGTACACACACAAGCTCACTAGCTCGCCGAGGCCGCACCTCAAACCACCGAGTTCACACAAGAACTCTAAGCCACCAAGTCCTCACTAGGACCCGAAACAATGCGAACACACACGTCCGCCTTCTCAAAGAACAAAGATGAACTTTGGTGATCACAACTCTTGATCAGCTAAAATCCTCTCACAAAAACACTCCTATAGAATGAATAGCTTAATGGGTTGCTCAAGTGTTTGTGAGAAAAACAAGGATGAGAGTGGTGGAGAAAAACTCAAAGAAATCACTTTTACACTCTTAATAAAATCTTCCCTTTTGATTGGAAGTATTAGCACTCAATTTTGTGGAGAAAAACTCTTCTGAAAGAATAGGAAAAACTGGCTTTAAAAGTCTCCAAAATCTTAGCTCAAAACAATGACCAAACCCCCAAATTTATAGGCCAGAAAAATATAGCCGTTGGGGTCTGTCAGGCCTGCCGGTCGACCCGGCCGGTCGACCCCCAACGGTCAAAAATCCGACCGTTGGAGCCTCCGGTCGACCCGCCCGGTCGACCCAAAAGAACAGAGAGCACTGCTCTCAGTTCCGGTCGACCCGCCCACTGAACTGACAGACGTGCACGGCTCTGTGCACGTCGGTCGACCCTTGCGGTCGACCTGCCCTTGGTTCCGGTCGACCCGCCCGGTCGACCCGTAAGCCAGTTCTGGGTCAGCACTTGGGAGAAAAATGTTGGTCTTTTGGCTTTCATAAAAATCTCATAAAATACATAAAAATCTACAAAAATAGTTTAACCAATATACTTTGATATACAAACATGCTTGCACAAAATCAAGGCATGTTATAAAAGATTTGGACTATTTTTGTAATATGGAAATATTTGGCTCATGTGAAAACTTGTATTTTCCAAAAAACTTATTTTCCAAAACTCTTCATCAAATACAAAAACAAGATATACTTTTAAAGCATAGTGTGTATGGATATGATCCACTACATAATCAAGATGAAATATCTATGTTTTTGGCATTAAGCATAAACTTGGTTTTGGTTGAAAGATGTAAACATGAATGTCAAAAACCAAATAGTATTTTGTCACAAAGAAAAATCTTTTCTAAACTAAAAAATCTTTTATGAAAACAATTCTATCAAGAGTGTGTGTGTATATGTACTTGAGCAATCCACCAACTACTCTATCCTTTACATTTTATCTAAAAACAAAATCTTCTAAAAACAATACCTAGACTCAAGTCTTCATCTTCTTGAAGTCTTCACTTGAAGCCTTCTCATCTTCTAGACTTGGTCCAAACATGATCCAACGAGCTCAACTCCTCTTGAGTACTTGATGTGATCTTGATGCATAGGCTCGTGAATCAACCGGTGCTAGCTTCAAAACTTGACTTTAAATCCTTTGTTGAAGCTCCACACCTACTAAGATCTTGATAACAAATCTGTTACTAATTAAACACAAGATCATTAGTACTATAACTACATGAGTTGATCATCATCAAAACTAGAGTGATAGGCCTTTGGGCCAACATGTTCCTCTTGCATGCTTCTCGCGTTCATCTTCACAGGAGCAAACAAATGTCCTTCCAAGAATTTTCTTATCTGCTTTACTTCTTGAAGCCTAATGTTTACGTATACTAAAGCCAACGGTCCTAGCGTATGCATTATAAAACTCATATGCTTCGATTTCAGATTTGAATGCCTTTCCAATTATGTGTGTGCCATCTTCCACAACCTTTGAAGTACCGTACTCCATATCCTTCGGAATGGTCTCATTCTCAAGCCCCAAATTGATATCCTCATTCAAGTCAAGTGTAAACTCTCTATCATCATTGTCCAATCTGTAAAAATAGGTGAGAAAAAAATATTATACGAGTACTAATAATTTATTTTGTATTTGAAAAACTATTAAATAAGAAGATATAGAAAGATGTTCACCTAATTGAAGTACTATATTCCACATTGGTCAAATTAATTTGAGTCTTATTCTCCAAATCAACATACTCATTTTGAGTCCCAATTTTGTTCAAGTCAAATCTATATTCTCTATTTCGGTTGTTCATTCTATAAGCAAAATATCAAATGAGCAACAAAACTAATATTTACATTTTAACATAAAATTATTCAACTAAAACTAATAAATCAAAAAAATAATCTGGAAAAATTATGCAACATATGTTCGATTTTGTTTAATATATATATATATATATATAGGGGTTACTGTACCTCAGCCGACGGCTGAGAGAGTTTCTCAGCCGGCGGGTCGTGGCAACATCAGAGCCACAAATCTGTCATAAATTTTGGCGGACAAAAACCCGAAAAATCTCGCCTAATTTAATGTCAGTCACCTCAACATTGTATTTTTCGAAAATACCCTCACTCACAACTTTTTACCTTATGTAAAAACATTTCCTTTCAAAAAATTTTACAACTCTAAAATTTCACCTGATCATTCTGATCCAATTAGTTCTATTGTTTCTCAAATTTCATCCGTTTTTTTAAAAAATATACTTGCAAAACATGGCGCCAAAGAAATCATCCGCCGAAAAAGGTACTAGAATAACGATATGTTTCAAAAATTTTTAGGGTTTATGGATTTTAATAGTTTTAATATTTTTTTTCAGATTTATTTCCATTTCTCTCCCTTTTTTTTTAATCTTGGGACCATGGTCGCAGTTAAGAAAGAGATTCTGAAACTTTAGATGACGAATAAAATTTTAAATTTATAGATTTTCTAACACAACGATAAAGGTCCATTTTTTTCAAGTTTTTTCATTTCCTTTTATTTTTACCATGGTCGCAGTATTATTTCAAAAAGCGATGTATATGTATGCGACCTTACTATTATTTTTTTAAGCCATTTTTTTTTCATACACTATTTGTCGACCTCGGTCGCAGTAGTTAAAATTATAGTTGCAGATATGTTCGACTTAGATCGTAGAGTTTTAAATTTATTTTTTTTGGACTTTTCATTTTAGACGAATGCGACGTTGGTCGCAATATCTGAAAGGTCCTTTATTTTTTATTACATACTGCGACATGGGTCGCAGTTGTTTCAGTATGCGTTGTAGTATACTTATGCGACCATGGTCGCAGTGTATTTAACGTCATTTTTTTAAATCCAGGGTCGCAGATGTTTATGTTTGCACTGTAAACTTATGCGACCTTAGTCGCAGTATCGTTCATTGTTTACATTTGCACTGTTTATGACTGCGACCTTGGTCGCAGTGTTTTAAAATTAATTTGCTTTTTATTCCCTTATAGGTTTTAAATGATCATTGGTCTAAAGGTTTTAATTTTTCTTCATCTATAGGTAAACAACAAATGAAGGTTCGTCCTCTGAGATCGAGCCTAAAACCTATGTGCGAGTTCATAAAAAATTCAAAAAGTACATTCAGGCCGATTTCTTAGAGGCAATCAAGAATACCCCATTTGGCCCAATCTTCATGGCCTTCTTGTTGGCCCAAAGGCCCATCACTCTAGTTTTGATGATGATTAAGTCATGTAGTTATGTTTACTAATGATCTTGTGTTTAATTAGTGACAGATTTGTGATCAAAATCTTAGTA
The DNA here is from genome assembly GCA_038442645.1 of Agave tequilana. Classification (NCBI taxonomy): domain Eukaryota; kingdom Viridiplantae; phylum Streptophyta; class Magnoliopsida; order Asparagales; family Asparagaceae; genus Agave; species Agave tequilana. The sequence continues at coordinate 361,708 of JAVJIF010001485.1, forward strand.
GGTGCATAGCTTCAACAAAGGATTTAAAGTCAAGTTTTGGAGCTAGCACGGTGTTTGGACCAAGTCAAGAAGGCTTGAAGTGAAGACTTCAAGAAGATGAAGACTTGAGTCTAGGTTTGTTTTTAGAAGATTTTGTTTTTAGATAAAATGTAAAGGATAGAATAGTTGGTGGAATGCTCAAGTATACCATGCACACACACTCTTCTTTTAGTTGTCTTTTCATAAAAGAATTTTCAGTTTAGAAAAGACTTTCATTTTGGAAAAATATAGTTTTGGTTTTTGGAGTTTCAAGTATCATGTTTTAACCAAAACCATATTTAGAGCTTAATGTCAAAAACATAGATATTTCATCTTGATTGTGTAGTGGATCATATCTATACACACTATGCCTTAAAATGAATTACAATATCTTGTTTTTGTATTTGGTGAAGTTTTGGAAAAACAAAGTTTTAGAAAAATCAAGTTTGGAAAAATACTGTTTTCATTTTGAACCAATATTTCCAAGTTACAAATATAGTCCAAATCATTTGTAATATGCCTTTATTTTGTGCAAGCATGTTTGATTATTAAAGTATATTGGTAAAACTATTTTTGTAGATTTTTCAGTATTTTATGGGATTTTATTTGAGCCAAAAAGACAAACTTTTTAATCCAAGAATTTCTGTTTCAGGCTTCAGCCAAGTCGACTAGTCGACTTAACAAGTCGACTAGGGCTGAAGTCGGTCGACCGGCACGGTTGACCGACGTGCACAGCGTGCACGCCTTGACTTGGCAGATGGCCGGTCGACCGACCCGGTCGACCGTCCAGAGAGCTCTGCTCTCTGGAAAGGCCCCGGCCGACCAGGCGGTTGACCGGACAGAGAGTCTGCTCTCTGTATCTGGCCTCGGTCGACCGACCGGTCGACCGATGGCACAACGGTCTGAAATATGACCGTTGGCTAGTCGACCGGGCGGTCGACCGACAGGCCTGACAGACCCCAACGGCTAGTTTTTGGCAGCCTATATATTTGGTGGTTTGGTCATTGTTTTTAGCCAAGATTTTCAAGTGGGTTTTCACCAGTTTTTCCTGAACTATTTAGAGGTTTTCCTCCACTTGATTTAGAACAAATATTTCCAATCAAAAGGAGAGTTTTATCAAGAGTGTTAAAAGAGATTCTTTGAGTTTTCCTCCACCATCTCTTTCCTTGTTTTCTCACACTACACTTGAGCATCCATTGATTATTCATTCTATAGGAGTGTTGCAGTGAGAGTGCTTTTAGGTGATCAAAGTGTGTGATCACCAAAGACTTCGTTCCTTGTTTCCTTGAGAAGGCAGACGTGTGTGTTCGCGGATTGTTTTGGGTCCTAGTGTGGACTCGTTGTTTAGGGTTCGGGTGCGAACTCTTAGTTTGAGGTGCGGTCTCGGCGAGCTTGTGGGGCTTGCGTGTGTACGGGCTAGAGAGTCCAAGGAGTTCAAGTGTGAACTCGGCTTGTAGGTGTTACGGCACCAAGGAGTGATCCATTGGGATCGTTTATAGTGGAAATCCTTCGTGTGTCGAAGGCGGGGATGTAGAGCAAGGTGCTCGAACCTCAAAACAAACCCTTTGTGTTTGCGATTGCCTTCTCTCTCTCTCTCTCTCTCTCTCTCCCCCCTTACTTATATCTTGCATAGCTTATATTGTCTTTATATTTACATGCTTGATATATTGTGCTCATATTGTATACTTGCTTGGGTTGTTTGCTAACACTTGTATTCAACCAAGAGAGCCATCGCGGCACCTCAACCCATATCTAGGGGAATCTCGAGGAGCTTGTCCAGAGCCCTTCATGGGGAATTCGGCAACACTCTTGTGTTATACGTGGTGTTTAGTGTAAAAGTTTATTTAGGTCATAATAGTTTTTAATTCCGCATTATTTGTCATTAAGTGACCATTAGATTAGCCATCACCTATTCACCCCCCTCTAGGTGAACTTACAATTGGTATCAGAGCTAGTGCTCTTGATTTGGGTCTTACAACCTAGAGTTAAAGATCCTCATTTTAGGCTAATCACAATATTTGTACACACACTATGGAGTTTATGGCACCACCCACTTTTGACATTCTTAACATCCAAATTTGGAAGGTTAAGATGTCTTTGTACCTCAAAGCATTAGGTATTCATGTTTATCTTGCTACCACTAATGATTCATATGTTAATAATAGCAAGTATATTGAGGCTAACTCAAAAGCGCTTCATGCTTTAAAGTCAACCCTAAATGATGATTATTTATCTAGGGTTTCTAATGTTGACTCGGCTTTTGTAGTTTGGAACATCATCACCTCCCTTGGCGAAAAGGATCTATATTATGCCGGGAGCGATTCGGACGTTGGAAGCGACACCTCTAACGCATGCTATATGGTCCAAGTTGATAACCCCCTTGAGGTAACTACCGAATCCGAGGATGAGGATGTTAACATGTCATATGAAGAGCTTTCCACATTTTGTCAATTATTGCTTGAAAAATATGACATGATTAAGAAAGATAATAAAAATTTGAAAAAGAAATTTGATTGCATGCATATAGAACAAGATTCATTTAAGTCTAAGATTGCATGCTTAGAAAAGGAAAATAAAGATTTGAAAAATGAGAATGTTTCCCTCATGTCTAAATTGAATGATCTTTGTGAAGGAAACACAAGGTTGAAAAATAAAATTGATTTGGTGGAAAAACAAAAGGAAATTGTTTTGCAAGAAAATAACTCTTTGAAAAGAAAATTTTTTGAAAAAGAAAAAGAAAAGAAAATGTTTCTAAGAAAAAGAAAAATGATTGTATATCTTACTTTTCTTTACATGCCACCATTGATGATAGTGAGATTAAATTGTTGAAAAATAAAATTGATAGTTTGAGCTCAACCTTGAGCTCATGTGCATTTAACCATAAAAAGTTGGAATCCTTGTTTCAAAAGAAACAAGTTCCCCATGTTCATGCACATCACTCTCATCATGCATTTGCTTATGTTGCACGCCACGATCACAATCACACTCATAAGCATACTAAGGTGTACAAGTGTACACATTGTGGCCGCAAAGGCCATTTAGCAAAATTTTGTTATGATAAGATTAATGCTTTCAATTTTACTAATAAAAATGTTTGGGTTCCTTACAAGACTAACCCCAAAGGACCCAAGAAAATATGGGTACCAAAACCCCACCTTGTGTATTTGATGTAGGTGAGGGCTCTCGCAAAACGTGAGAGGGATGGTACCTTGGTAGTGAATGCAATGGACTTGATGGACACACTCTTGATGCATCACTATCAAGGAAGTTTTGGTGGGATAACCACCATGTTAGGAGCTTTGGAGTTGGTAACGATCTCTAAACTCCTAGTTTTTATGTACATGCTAGTACATTTATCATATTCATAGCATGTTCATGTTTTATGTTTTAATGTGCTTCATGTGGTAAAAACATGCTTAGATGTAGTTTTTATCAAAACTTATATTATACATGTACAAATAGTGAGCTACATTTGTTTTATATATGGTTGTACTTCATGCTCATTTGTACCCACTATATGCACATGTATAGACTAGTTTTGATGATTCTTTCATTTATACTTGTTTTGCCAATTTTTATGCTTTACTTCATGTATATGTATTTTTAATTCAAATCTAATAAATATACATGTTTACCCGTGAGTCTCTTGCCTTCATGCAAATACAATTGATAGACTCTTTTATGTTTGGGATATGTATGTGTATTGTCAGGATTGGATAAATCATACATATACCTAGAAGTGTGTTTTATTTTAATGAAAAATGAATTTTTGTTTGATAAAAATGAATTTTTATGATTTAAAAAATGATACTCACATTTTTTGAGCTTAAATGACTATTTTCATAAAAATGCTATTTACATGATCTTTTAAACACTCACATCTTCATTTATTAATTCATGACTTAGTTTCATGATCATTTTGAGCTTTATAGACCATGAGTGATTAAATCTTTATGTACTTAGTTATGTTTTATGAAAAATATATGATTTGATGTATTTGAAGGATCTTTAACTAGTTGTTCAAAAACTATTTTATACTAGTTATTTATTCTTCAATTAGTTTATAAGATATACACATGATCCTATTTTTTTAATCTTATGGACAAATTCTTTTGTGTTCTCAATATTTGATGCTTCATAATTTGAATATTAGTTTAAATGATAATTTTTGTCAACACTAGGATTTATACTTGTACACATTGTGGGCCACAAATAAATCTATATATGGTTGGGTTTGATTGTTTATTTGTGCCCATTAGGTATGCTAGTATAGCCTAGTTTTGATGATCCATACATTTTTAAACTTGTATTCCCTTTTTAGATTTGTGTTATGATCATGTGCTTTCATTTCATGTATATGTTTATTTTGCCAAACTTTAAGATATACATGCATACCTCTTGAGTCATTTGCCTTTCATGCAAATATATATATATATGGACTCAATTGTGTTTAGGGATATGTATGTATACTTCTTGTATTGTCAAAACATACATATACCTTGAAATATAATTTTTTTTAAAAAAAATTTGTGATGATTTTCATGTTTTCAAAATTTATAATAATTTTCATACTGTCTCATTTAAAGGAATATTGAGCTTTATTGCCATTTTCATGATGCCATGTTCCACATAACACTAGTGCACTCACTTCTTTTGAATATTTTCTCATGAGTATGGTTTCATGAGTTTTATATGGACTTTATGTATATTGGAGTGTTTTAGTGCCATGTGATTTATACATATTTCATGAAAAACATTTTTATTTTATTCCTTGATTGAAGGATTTCGTACTAGTTTTCAAACATTTTCATTTAACTAGTTCGAGTTCTTCATGTGGTAGATTTTATAATGAGATATACACTTGATCTTACCTTGCTTCAATTGGTATCATTGGATCATTTCAATTGGTATCAATATGATTATTTTTGTATATACTCATGTTTTGATTATATGTATGTATGCTTTCAAATTCTAGTAGTATCAATTTCTATTGGTCTTCTCTTTTCATACATATATATGTGTTATTTATGCTTGAGTTAAAATTGATTCACATTCTTAAAGCACAATGTTTATGCTAAGCTTGGGTTAAAACTTTACTTTCAATTGATATCTCAATATGTTTTAACTTAAGAAAAATTAAAGATTTTGCAATGTTTATTTGATATCACATACTTTCAATTGCTAATTTGCAATTGGTATCAAAATTAAAAAAAAAATTATGTTGATTTGGTATCTCAAAATTTGTTTCTTGAGAAAAGTTCAAAATTTTGTTTTGATAAAGAAAAATTTAAAATGTTTTGATGTGTATTGCCTATATGCAAGGAGAGCTTAACATCTCTTCTACATATAGATTCATGTTGAGTGTATCGTGTATTGAGGAGCTTAACATCTCTTCTTTATGTGGTACACGTGTGTAGGGGGAGCTTCACATCTCCTCTTATGCATTACATAATATGTGTTATGTGAATTAGGGCTTATCATCCCTTCTTCATGTAATGCATATGTATAGGGAAGCTAACTTAGCGTCTTCCTCTTCATGAATGTATATCGCATATAACTTTTATTGACTTGTTTGTTTAACCCCTTACTGATCTATTTGTTTATGACAAAAAGGGGGAGAAAAATTTTGTTTTTTACTTTAACCCTTTGTTGATGATTGACAAAAAGGGGGAGAAGTATTTGAGATTTATATGCATGTTTTCCTTGCTTTATTAATAAAGGGGGAGAAGAATTTATGTTTATGCATATATGTTTTGTTTTGCAATAGGAGAAAAAGAATTTGATTTGTTTTATGCTTGTTAGCATGTTTATCTCCACATTTGCATACATGTTTAAGAGCATTCATTGCATATTTTATTTGTTTATTTGGTATGCATGAGTTAAGGGGGAGCTTCTTTGAGGCTTTACTTTAATCCATGCATATATAACTTCATGAGTTTTGTCATCATCAAAAAAGGGGAGATTGTTGGCCCAAAGGCCCATCACTCTAGTTTTGATGATGATTAACTCATGTAGTTATGTTTACTAATGATCTTGTGTTTAATTAGTGACAGATTTGTGATCAAGATCTTAGTAGGTGCATAGTTTCAACAAAGGATTTAAAGTCAAGTTTTGGAGCTAGCACGGTGTTTGGACCAAGTCAAGAAGGCTTCAAGTGAAGACTTCAAGAAGATGAAGACTTGAGTCTAGGTTTGTTTTTAGAAGATTTTGTTTTTAGATAAAATGTAAAGGATAGAATAGTTGGTGGAATGCTCAAGTATACCATGCACACACACTCTTATTTTAGTTGTCTTTTCATAAAAGAATTTTCAGTTTAGAAAAGACTTTCATTTTGGAAAAATATAGTTTTGATTTTTGGAGTTTCAAGTATCATGTTTTAACCAAAACCATATTTAGAGCTTAATGTCAAAAACATAGATATTTCATCTTGATTGTGTAGTGGATCATATCCATACACACTATGCCTTAAAATGAATTACAATATCTTGTTTTTGTATTTGGTGATGTTTTGGAAAAACAAAGTTTTAGAAAAATCGAGTTTGGAAAAATACTGTTTTCATTTTGAACCAATATTTCCAAGTTACAAAAATAGTCCAAATCATTTGTAACATGCCTTGATTTTGTGCAAGTATGTTTGATTATCAAAGTATATTGGTAAAACTATTTTTGTAGATTTTTCAGTATTTTATGGGATTTTATTTGAGCCAAAAAGATAAACTTTTTAATCCCAGAATTTCTGTTTCAGGCTTCAGCCAAGTCGACTAGTCGACTTAACAAGTCGACTAGGGCTGAAGTGGGTCGACCGGCACGGTCGACCGACGTGCATAGCGTGCACGCCTTGACCTGGCAGATGGCCGGTCGACCGACCCGGTCGACCGTCCAGAGAGCTCTGCTCTCTGGAAAGGCCCCGGCCGACCGGGCGGTCGACCAGACAGAGAGTCTGCTCTCTGTATCTGGCCTCGGTCGACCGACCGGTCGACCGATGGCACAACGGTCTTAAATATGACCGTTGACCGGTCGACCGGGCGGTCGACCGACATGCCTGACAGACCCCAACGGCTAGTTTTTGGCAGCCTATATATTTGGGGGTTTGGTCATTATTTTTAGCCAAGATTTTCAAGTGGGTTTTCACCAGTTTTTCCTGAACTATTTAGAGGTTTTCCTCCACTTGATTTAGAGCAAATATTTCCAATCAAAAGGAGAGTTTTATCAAGAGTGTTAAAAGAGATTCTTTAAGTTTTCCTCCACCATCTCTTTCCTTGTTTTCTCACACTACACTTGAGCATCCATTGATTATTCATTCTATAGGAGTGTTGTAGTGAGGCTGCTTTTAGGTGATCAAAGTGTGTGATCACCAAAGACTTCGTTCCTTGTTTCCTTGAGAAGGCGGACGTGTGTGTTCGCGGATTGTTTTGGGTCCTAGTGTCGACTCATTGTTTAGGGTTCGGGTGCGAACTCTTGGTTTAAGGTGCGGCCTCGGCGAGCTTGTGGGGCTTGCGTGTGTACGGGCTAGAGAGTCCAAGGAGTTCAAGTGTGAACTCGGCTTGTAGGTGTTGCGGCACCAAGGAGTGATCCATTGGGATCGTTTATAGTGGAAATCCTTCGTGTGTCGAAGGCGAGGATGTAGAGCAAGGGTGCTCGAACCTCGAAACAAACCCTTTGTGTTTGCGATTGCCTTTTCTCTCTTTCTCCTTACTTATATCTTGCATAGCTTATATTGTCTTTACATTTACATGCTTGATATATTGTGCTCATATTGTATACTTGCTTGGGTTGTTTGCTAACACTTGTATTCAATCAAGAGAGCCATCGCGGCACCTCAACCCATATCTAGGGGAATCTCGAGGAGCTTGTCCAGAGCCCTTCACGGGGAATTCGGCAACACTCTTGTGTTATACGTGGTGTTTAGTGTAAAAGTTTATTTAGGTCATAATAGTTTTTAATTCCGCATTATTTGTCATTAAGTGACCATTAGATTAGCCATCACCTATTCACCCCCCCTCTAGGTGAACTTACACTTCTACAATGAGGAATTTGGGGGTGAAAAGGGTCTAAAATCAAACGTTGCTGTACTGAGGATTTTAGACCAGTATGATAGGGATTCAAAGACCTTTACAATTGGGGGCAAACAAATTGAGTTAACGGTGGAGGATATTGCCCTAAGTTTTGGTCTACCTATCATTAGGTCAGATTTTATTATGAATAAGACCTGTACGATGAAGGATAGAGGGGTTATAAAACATTATTTCCCCAATATAAAGAAGATCACTAAAGTATCTATTGAAGAGGCATTGAATGATCTTCTGGTCAAGAAAAGGAGGAGGGGTGAATTAGATGTGACAAAGGATGAACAACTTGAGCAGCAAGTGACTTTACATGAAATTATAAGAGACAGACAGAGACTTGCAGCTCAAGACATTACTACAATAATCATCCTATACATGTCGGCCACTCTATTCTTCTCTGGCAGTAAATGCACGGTGCCGTGGTATATTGTGGAACAGTTTGCCAATATGCAGCTGATGAGGTCAATATGCTGGGCTAAAGCTGTTTGGCAATTCCTGATTGAGTCAATGGACATCTTCAGGCATACCACGTACGAGCTGCAAGGATGCTCCGTGCAAATTATTGTAAGTAAGAATATCAAATTTGGCCACCATTGTATGAAATTTCCCCATAATCTTGTGAATATTGGTGTAAACTAATTTAATTTTACATTTTACAGTATTGGCTATGTGAGAGGGCTCCTATTTTTCAGCCGAGGTCTGGTTTGGAGGACAAAACCCCACGCGCAATAAGATGGGACCTCCAGAACATTAGCAGATCTTTACTTGAAGTTGATCTAAATGAGCTTGACGCAAATATCGTAAGTTTTAAAATATTAAATACCATATAGTATTGATTAAAAAAATGCGACCATAATCTTAGAATGTGACCATGGTCGCAGTATTGAGTTGCACTTTTCGCAGTTCATTTAATGTGCCGGACATACAAAATGCGACCATGGTCGCATTCTCCTGATAATACCGTTTACATAAAATGCGACCATGGTCGCAGTATTAAGCTGCAAGTCTTCGCAGTTAAATTTATGTGCCAGACAAACAAACTGCAACCATGGTCGTATTCGATCTTAATAGTTAATAAATGTACTGCGACCTTGGTCGCAGTATAATTATTTCAAATAATTCGTTTTAACTTTATTTTTTTATTTTTTCCCTCAGATTTTGTGTCGAATGGCCAACATCTCTAATGAAGAAAAAATTATGATTGGCCTTCCTGTTGAAGGGGAAGAGAAGGAGGAAGAAGAAGCAGAAGATGAAGATGAAGAAGAAGAAGAAGAAGGAAACAGATATAATCAAGCTAACATCCCGTCTGATAAGGAGCCAGAAGCGGCAAAAATAATTGAGCAAGAAGAGACGAGTGAGAAAGAACCAACTTTTACAGGTTTTTTGCCACCACAACGGGATGAACAAGCTAAAGAAATTGAAGAGTTGAGGAATAAAAATCAGTACTTGATAGAATATGTATCTCAGCTTGAAAGAAAAATTGAAAAAATGGAGACTGAGAACAGAATCAAGGCTGAATTAAAGAAAAAAAGAAGAGAAATAATGTTTTCCATTGATTTGCAAAGGGGAAAACTTACAATAAAAAGTGTTTGAGGAGCTAAATTACAAGTATTCTTAAAAAGATTACAAGTAGATCTCCTCAGAGATTATGGAGAAGTGTGCCGATAGGAGTCTGGTCAGCGCGCGACCACTTTGTCCCTTTGACGATGCGAGCGATGAGATTCCCTTCTCGCCTGGTTCGGGGAATCAGAGAATAGAAGGTTGGTAGAACCCTCTTGCTACTTCTCAAAACTGCCTTATCTTAGGAATTCCTTCTCGCCTGATTCCGGAGATTCCTTAAGAAGAAGGGAGGTATTAGGGTATCAGTACCCTGATTAGAGAAGCAATTCTCTATAAAGTCTCTGAATTCAAGAACGCACGGTGCTTTTTGAAGAAGTCTCTGCTTGTGGAGTCTTCTCTCTTTTTCATGGTCTCTCCTCCTTGTACCCCTGATGGGCTATTTATAGGGAGAGCAAGGGTATAATCGTCCCTTCAAGATATGGAAACAGATTGAATCAAATCTTGTTTAAATCTGGAAAGTAGCCTTGCTGCGAGGCTAGGATCAGCTTCTGCGAAGCTAGAAATGGCAGGTCGATTGATCCTCTTGATCTGTTTTGATCCTTTCCTTATCGTTGGAGGATATTCCCTGATCTTCTTACTCGTTTTTTAGAGGAGTCAGGAGATTGTGGCAATCAACTGCCGAATTTGATTACAGATTTGATCTTGATTGGATTTGATCTCAATCCTGATTAGATTTAATCCCGATTAGATCCGATCTCATCTGGAGATTCGATTGGTCAAAGGTTGACCATAGCAGACCAGCAGCGGCGATGCCCGCTTTGAAATCACAGCGGAGCTGGAGGCAGTATCTGGCGAAGTCAGAAGAAAGCTCTTCGGCGGAGCTAGATGTCGTCTGTGGCGAAGCTACCGTATACCCTTTCTGCGCGGTTGCATGTGGCTTCAGGCGAAGTTAACTCTCTCTGCGGAGTTGCGCTCTAGCAGTTCAGGCGAAGCTATAAGTTAACTTCCTGGCGGAGCTTTGAATGGCTTCAAGGCGAAGTTGGATGATTTTAGCCTCTCAGGCGAGGCTATCCCCTTTGGGCTCATGTGATTCTAAGTGCTAGCATCTTAGACCTGCTGAGGTCTGTTTAGAGACAATCCGGGTTCACTGTCTGCTTGCTGGATCAGTGAAGTCCAAGTTGCTTCCTTGTCCCTCGGAGATGGGTGAAAACTGGTCTTCAGCTCGTCTGTAACTTGTCTTTTGTAAATGTCAACAAGTTTAGACATTATTCGGACCAATAAGAATCTTGTCATTTTTAAGTGTCAACAAGACCCCCTTCAAAGTTTTCAGAAGTCTGTAATGGCTCGCCTTTGAAATACTTTGAACTGCTTTGATTGATGGTGTGTGGAGTATGAACGTCGCCATGATGGTTGAGTTCAGCTGCGCTTTAGATCCTGCTTTAGGATGTAGATTCGCCGAGGAATCATGTAGACTTGCGTCTGGGTAGCTTCGCGGCTAGATAGGTTCGCTCTGGAACATCTGTTGCTTTCCCAAGGTCAACTGCCGTGGGCCAATTACGAGAAGGATTACTTCTTCTCTTGCACTGATCGAGGGAGATATTCTTTCCTCGCGCATTTCCAAGGGATGATATTCCCTTTCTTCAAGGCGCCATGAGTGCCTTTATGAGGGAGACATTTCTTCCTTCGCACGGTTCCAAGGGAAACTGTCCCTTTTGTCAAGGCGCAGTAAATGCCTTAAATGCGCTCGTGCTTCAACGCTTGAGGCGGCAGCGCTCAGGCCATGGGGCCTATAAATAGGACACTTGAGGTCCTCTGAAGAGAAGTGATCTGCTCTTCTCCTCTTCTCTTGGTTGAGAGAGATACTCAGATCTCTGAACTAGTGGGAATGCCCACTCTGGTCATTATCCGGCCAAGGACTGGTAAGTCTTGATCATTCAACGACTTCACCAACTTTAGGGGATTCATCTCCCTTAATTCAATTTTTAGCTGTAATCAGCTGCTTCAGGGATTAATTTCCCTTGCTCTCCATTTAACTGATTCTGCAGAGAAGGATTTCAGCATAGCTTCCCAGCGAAGCTATCATCTTGACTTGATCAAAGAAAGATCACTGCATGTTAAGTCCGCTGCACAGGCAGAACTTGGGACTTAGTTTCTTCAAGGTTGAGCCAGTCTTGCCATATAGGTGGGGCTAAGACTGTGTCCCACAGGATCAGTCTGGCTTAGCCATATAGGCGAGGCTAGGACTTGGCGTTTGCTGAGCTAGCCCATCATTGCTGTGCAAGCGAGGCTTATCCTCTGCTTTAACTGAAATCGGATTGCTTCACCCCAAAGAATCTGACTTAATGTTTTTGCAGCTTCCCCCGTGTTTAACTGCTAATCTATTCTGATTTGCATTGCAGTGAGCTATGTTCGCCAATCTTGTGACTTCATGAAAGAGACCGAAAAGTTGCCTTATGCTTCCCCAGTTGAAGCTTTACTCTTAAGCAGGAGGAACAAACTGGGGCAGCTGATGTGTGTCCCAGAGGCTGTTGTCAGTCGCTTATCTGGGATGATTCCTTTTGAGGCGAGGCTGGTAGTCGCTTATCCGAGATGATCCACTTCGGGAAGGCGAACGTCACCTGTAAGGTCGCGGATCTTCCCATTGCCAATTTTCATTAAAGAAGATCCAATCTGCTGGTGGCGATCAGTCCTTTGCTAATTTTGATTGTAGAAGGTTCAACTTCCTGGTGGCACCATCTGTCCTGGTGGCACAATCTGTTCTTATGTGAAGGCTTACGGCCTTGCGTAGGAGGAAGGCCTTTCGTGTCCAGTTGGTTTCGCTGGGAAGTAGATAAGACCACTTGTATGCCTTTTGAGCAAATGATTCTATTGTATGAAACACAACCTTGATGTAGTATCAATATACCTTTCCTTTAAATCGATGAAAGTTCATTTTCTGCTCATTTGATTTTTGCTTTGCCTTCATCTTGAACTTGGCTAGCGAAGGTAAACTCCATGCGGGGTTAAAGATAGGATCACATCTGAAACAGGGACGAGCTTCCAGCGAAGCTAACATATATGTGAAGTTCGGCCTATGCCTTCAACAAAGCTAAGGCAATCCTTTTGTGCGAAGTCCGCATCTGACTTGTGGCGAAGTTAGCCCTTAGTGGCTGAATCAGCGCTTTTCAGGAAGGCGCTTTAGGCGCCGTTTCAAATTAATTTGAAACGACAGCCTGCACTGTTTACGAGGCGTCGCTTCAGGCGCTCATTAGCCTATAAAAGTCCGATCGGACTGTAGAGAGGACGGATCACTTCTCTTTTAATTTTCCAGAGCACTTGACTCTTCTTCTTCTTTGTTCTTCATTCAAGAGTTTAAGAACTTCCACAGTTCTTCAATGGCGCCCAAGAGACGAGCGGGAAAAGAAGTGGCAACTTCTGCAGCGGAGGGTTCTTCTCCTCCTCCGGTCATCGAACGACCAATCGCCGGTAGGGAACTTTCCCTTTTGATGAGAGACTGTCGTCTCTCCTTTAAAGCCGATTTTTGGTTGTCCTTAAATGAATTCAACATGAGAACAATCATGATCTTGTGATTTTAGGGAGTCCAATTCCCTGAATTTGCCTTGATTTCTTGATCGGGAATCCAAGAACTGAAGAGTTCTTCTTTAAGCTTCCAAGCGAAACTGTCTCTTAGGAAGTTGACGTCCTGTTGAATGACAGGATGCGAAGCTGTCCTTTGAAATTTTGACAGAGAAGGACCGTAATGCCCTTCTGACGAAGTTAGCCTTTGAGGCTTTGTTGCATCCCGTTGTTCAAAGCTAAGTTTCCGAAGCGAAGCTAACACTTGGATATATTCCTGCATCCTGTCCTCGTGTGGGATGCGGAGTTATACTGCAACTGCGAAGCTATCGTTAGGCCAGCTTCGCTCAGAGGGCGAGGCTATGCCTTGTCAAATTTTTGGTTCTGATTTTAGCCCTCGTTCGGCTGATGAACTAATCGTAGTTTCTTTTTGTTCCTGCAGTGCACTACACTCCCGGTCCTTTGAACAACCTATTCGGGATGACCAGGGGATCGGATGACAATATCAGCCTGCAATTTCAAGGGCAGGCTTCTCTGTTTAGTGAGCGGAGTTCTCTCGTCCGAGACACGCTTATTCATGGTGGTGATCAATATACCACGAGGAGTATTTTGACTACGGCTCCCCTTGAAGATGTCGACCGTCGAACTTATAGGAAACCCGATTTCATGTTCGGGGATGCCGCACCAGATCCTGACCACCAACTACTAGCAGGGGAAGGGCAGTGGATTTTTCAGTTGGATAGTGAGAAGTTCTACCTTCCGTCCAACAAGCGACATTTTCCTTTGTCTTCCTTCCAGTGCGTGACGCAGGCTCGGAAGATGTCGTGGGAAGTGAGCCGGAGTATTGACTCTGTCCACATAGGGAAATTGATGCTTCAGTCTCCCGGTTATGCGAGAGCGGGGCCTCCTCGTTGCATAATGGGCCTACATCCTGGGAATGTGTCACGAGAAATCCCAGTGGGAGAAAATCCTTCAGTGGCGCTGACCTTTGGCAACCAATTCTGCAAGGTCAATGGAAACTACCCAGCCACTGACTTCAGGACTCCAGGCTGGATTCACCCTCCGAAGGCATGGTGGAGGGATTTAACCGTATACATCCTCGCTCATTTCGAGGAAGATTTGGAGAGGCTAAACCTCTATGAGGCCGTCAGGGCGACCTGCTACGGTTTTGAGATGAACGTGGCGTGCTTCTACGCCATCTTTGAATTGTATTGCCCAGCTTCGGGGACTTTCTTCACCCCTGTTGGCGAATTGGGTATGGCCTTGCATGAGATGTGGGAAGTCTCTGCCCTGCCTTTCGGGTCTCTTCCATATGAAGAATACTTCCCGTGCGAGGCAGAATTGGCACTTCTGGAGAAGCAGGAGCCTGCTTTATTTGAGACCTACAGGGAGTTAATGTGCCATTTGTACATTTGCTCCAGTATGCATGGGGGCAGCAAGGGAACCTCCTGTAGCTTGAAGAGCTGGGGAGACTACTTGTTCCCGGATATGGAGAATACTCCTGAAGCGGCTCACTGTGGAGTTGCTGATGAAGACATCTTCGACCGGATGCAAAAGCACTTCCAAGGGGATCTAGTTGTGAAGGAAGACGATGGTCCCTATGAGAAGGGTGATGTCCTTCGGAGTTTCCATCATCAGGCCCGCAGGCCGATGTCCCGGAAGGCACTTCTGGCTGGTTTCTTAACAGTCTGGCTGAAGAGGTGCGTGGTGCCGTCTTCTTCGGGTGACGTCGTTCATCCGAATGTTTTGCTGCCCGCTGTTCGTTTGGTTCATGGTCGTCCTCTGGGACTTCTTTCGACCATGGTGTGCTGTATCCAGAGAGGCCTTCGTGCATTGACGGAGGCTTTCTGCAGCCCACCAACGACGAAGCGTGGAAAGGGGACCATTTCGCCCCGCGACGGACCTAACCCCAGAATAGGTCTGCCGTATACTTACTTGATGGCGTGGTTCGCCCTGCATTGTCCTTCTTTGATTGAAGCTGGAGAGGATCCCCCGCAAGATGTTCGAATGGCGCTCCTCCGCCGATTCGAAGGATGCTCATGGCAAAAGACTTACGTTGCTGAGGCTCGTAAGTTGGTACGTCGCTATGACGTCTATAGCCTCTTCCGCTGTTTTCCCCGTATTCGGGGTGCAGGCCATGGGGAAGAGTTCAAAGATGCGGGGGAGGGGCAGTCGTCCCTAAGTCGGGGAGTTTTTGAGTGGCTGGTCAGCATCCGGCCTTCACATCTATTATACCGGAGCGGGGATAGCTGCTACTTGGAGCCTTATGTCCCAAGTCGGTTTGCTCGACAGTTTGGATATGACCAACTGTACGTGGGCAACCCAAATCTCAATCTGGCTTTCATGGGGAGCCTTATTGATGGGGCCCGTGCTTGGCGATTCTTCATTGCGGGCTGTACTGGGGCGCGGCTGCGTACGCCGTTGAGGACTCCCAATCTTCTAATGACCCTGAGCTTCTGCCAGTGGTATGCAACTTCCAACTCCACACCTCTTGGATTCAATGCTAACAGCTCTGGTGTGAAGTTAATTTCTCAGCGGCTAAAACGGAAGGTCTCTGAGAAAAAGGAAGGTAAGAGGGTTCGCGTCCCAGGCATGGAGGAATTTGTTGCTGTGGATGACAGCGAAGCCTCGGATGCGGAAAGTCCTTGCTTTGAAGCGGAGACAGGTGCCAAGACTTTTGCAGCTGGTTCCGGCGTGATGGGGGCAGTTCCCACAAGATATGTAGAAGAAGTGGAGGAGGAAGGTTCTGATGTCCCTCTAAAGCGCAAACGGACAGGTGGGTCCCGTAGGAAACAGTTGATGAAGAAGCCCCGTCGCCAAGCTCCTACGGTTGTCGTAGAGGGTGAACCCTCTGCAACGTTTTCTCCGGCTGCCCCATTAGTAGTTGAACCGTCGGTTGCTGGACCGGTTACTGGTGAAGTTACTCCGGACTTAGGTAAGATCAGCTTTGTCTTTGTAATATACCTTCCATGTGTTCCGGACCGCTTATTATCTGCTTCGTGATGTAGGAGCTGAGGCGGTGACGAGCCCGAGAGCTGAGGCCGGTTA
The DNA here is from genome assembly GCA_038442645.1 of Agave tequilana. Classification (NCBI taxonomy): domain Eukaryota; kingdom Viridiplantae; phylum Streptophyta; class Magnoliopsida; order Asparagales; family Asparagaceae; genus Agave; species Agave tequilana. The sequence goes on from JAVJIF010001485.1 coordinate 377,955, forward strand.
TTTTGCCGTCCCGGAAGAATCTGGAGGTGATGTAGCTGACGTTGGTCCTTCGGGCACTGGGACTTTCGAAGGAAGTCCTGTAGCGTCAAGCTTTTTTGGGTGGTCCACGGAAGATTCGGCAAGCGAAAGCGGGCCGGCCATTCGTGTTGACTCCGCAAAGGACTTTCCAATAGAGCCCGTGGAGACTGATGCGGCTGCCAAGATGTTTGAGGCGACATCATCCTTTGGTATTGTTCCTGCCTTTTGGCTTTCACTATTTATTGTGTCTTGCCTAAACACAATTTTGTTGCAGGTGTTCCGCCTCAAGGTGCGTCAACTTCAAGGGAACCAGAGGATCTTCCTGAAGGGTCAAGGGGTGACATGAGTACTTCGACCGCGGTGGAAGCTGCTGTGTTGGACGCGCTGTATGGTGACCTACCCCCATATCGGCCTGAACTAGCCGAAGGAACAAAGGTTGAAGGGGCGGTAGTGCCAGAAGTATCCTCACTCCCAATGATATCAACGGGTGAGGCGCCGTCAGTTGTGGCACGTGCAGAGCTGAGGGTGATTACAAGCCTACTTCCCCAACCCTGGTGGTTGAGCCTGCTGTTCAGGAGATGGTCACTAGTCCTACCTCAGCGGTGGCTAGTGCACTGGTTTCAATGAAGACTCCGTCGAGATCACCGATGCCCTATCATGCTGCTGCAGCCGGTGTTCCCGCTGTTCCTTCCACAGTAGTGTCAACCAGGCTGGTGGATTTTTCTGAGGCTGTCTGTCTACCAGAAGTGGCCGAGATTGAAAATGACTTCATAGGTGACATAATCGATAGCTTTTATAAAGGCTTGATGCGATGCATTGATCTGGTCTTGAAAGGCTTGACTATGCCATTCTCAACTTTAAAGGTGGTCCTCTCCCGCAGTATTGAAAGTATTCGGGACCTTGAAGGGTATAATCAGGCCGCTGCCTTGGAACTCCTGGTGGATCAATTTGAGAGGGACGTAGAGGAATGGCGCCGTCTTAGCCGCTCAGACCTGGAGTCTTCAGTTAATGAGCAGCTTGCGCATCTTGTCACTCAAATGCATGAAGCCCGTCTTGCTGCTCAGGAAGTTTCCAAGGCTATTTCTTCTGACTTGAAATCCTTGGAAACAAGGCAAGCAGAGGTTGGGAATGCCATTGATGCCTCCACCAGTGCTCTTCTCGATGCTGAAGATTGGGAAGGCCAAGGAGATGATCAGGAAGGCAAATCTCCTTTTATCCAAGGCTGAACAGTGCGTCTTGAAGAGACTGCCCGGCTTGAGCAGCTCAGGGTTCAGAGTGATGAGCTTTCGCGACAAGAGTTGGCTCAAAGGGCAACTTTGGCTGAGGTCGAAGCTCGTTTGGCCCAGGCGACGAACTTTAATGAGGCTGAGCTGAGGTCGCAGGCACTTGTCCGGGCTGCTAATGATAGGAGGGCGAGGCTGGCTTCCCTTGAAGAGCGGATCAGATCTTATAATGTACGCCCGTAGGTCGCAATATATGTACCTCCATGTATCCCATCCTTTTGGAATCAATGAGAATAATCATTTTTTTTGTTTTGACTCCCTGTTGAATCTTCAAATTGTTCCACCTCCTGAATTGTCGGTTCCAAATTGTATTGGTGCCATTTGAGAGAATAGTCCTTTGTTGGATTGAATGCTGAGACTTGGCAGTCTGTCAGTTCAGAGCTCATGATGACATAACTGGTTGAGGAGCCACCAAGCTTCAAAGTTGGTGATACTTGTCTTTTGTAAATGTCAACAAGTATCGAGACCTGTCTTTTGTAAATGTCAACAGGGCTCGGGGTTGAGACTTGTCTTTTGTAAATGTCAACAAGCTCAGCATTGAGACTTGGCTGTCTGCTGGTTCAGAGGTCGCAATGACATAACCGATTGAGACGCCACCAAACTCAAGGTTGGTGATACTTATCTTTTGTAAATGTCAATAAGTATCGAGACCTGTCTTTTGTAAATGTCAACAGGGCTCAAGGTTGAGACTTGTCTTTTGTAAATGCCAACAAGCTCAAAATTGAGACTTGGCTGTCTGCTGGTTCAGAGGTCGCAATGACATAACCGATTGAGACGCCACCAAGCTCAAAATTGGTGATACTTATCTTTTGTAAATGTCAATAAGTATCGAGACCTGTCTTTTGTAAATGTCAACAGGGCTCAAGGTTGAGACTTGTCTTTTGTAAATGTCAACAAGCTCAAAATTGAGACTTGGCTGTCTGCTGGTTCAGAGGTCGCAATGACATAACCGATTGAGACGCCACCAAGCTCAAGGTTGGTGATACTTATCTTTTGTAAATGTCAATAAGTATCGAGACCTGTCTTTTGTAAATGTCAACAGGGCTCAAGGTTGAGACTTGTCTTTTGTAAATGTCAACAAGCTCAAAATTGAGACTTGGCTGTCTACTAGTTCAGAGGTCGCAATGACATAACCGATTGAGACGCCACCAAGCTCAAGGTTGGTGATACTTATCTTTTGTAAATGTCAATAAGTATCGGGACCTGTCTTTTGTAAATGTCAACAGGGCTCAAGGTTGAGACTTGTCTTTTATAATGTCAACAAGCTCAAAATTGAGACTTGACTGTCTGCTGGTTCAGAGGTCGCAATGACATAACCGATTGAGACGCCACCAAGCTCAAGGTTGTAATGGAGTTTGGAAAAAGGTCTCGTTTTCACGGGGAGAAACGAGGGAATCACTGTCATAGGTTTAATGTTAACGTAACAGCGAAATGTATATGTGGTCTTACCATTCTATGGATGAGAATTGGTAAGTGATTTTGGAGAGCTCGTTTTCACGAGGAGAAACGAGGGAATCACTGTCATAGGTTTAATGTTAACGTAACAACGAGATGCATATGTGGTCTTACCATTCTATGGATGAGAATTGGTAAGTGATTTTGGAGAGGGAATCAAATGGAAACTGGTCCCTTAGGATTTTTAACAAATCCTCAGCTGTCAACGGGTTTGATATGCCTTTACCAACTACCGTTTGAGTTGGGCTAGCCATGCTATTCCCCTCAGCATGATGAGTTGTCGAGGACTTATGTTGGGCTTAAAGGCAACATTTTCCTCTATCCTTAACCGTTAAGGATATTGGATCATCCGGTTAGCGTATGTGTAACCTTGATTTTCCTTTGAGACAACCAGTGTATGGCCAGGTTCCTACTGGTTTATGGTTGTATGATCTCGCTTGGAGGAAGAGAAAGGCTCTCTTTGCATGTACCTTGGACATAAAGGTCTTGATCAGAGGTGTAATGTTAACTTGATCATGAGAAAGATCCTTAATTAAGGATAATACTTCTTTAAGAATTTTCCATTGATCGGCATCATGAGTAAATCGCCATCTGAAGTCATGAGGCGGTATGCTCCGTTCGAATAAACTGTTTCTATCACAAACGGTCCTTCCCATTTAGGCTGAAATTTGCCTTTGGTCTTGTGCGTCATAATCATCGGTCGTCTGACGGCTAAAACCAGGTCTCCTTTCTGGAAGACCCTCTGTTTGACCTTCTTATTGAAGGCTTTTGAGATTCGAGCTTGATACAACTCGATATGCTGCTGAGCTTGTAGCCGCTTCTCATCTAGGGCTTCGAGCTCTTGAAGACGCAATCGATCATTGTCCTCTGATGTGATCTTAGTTATTAAAACGACTCGCAACGACGGCATCTGGATTTTCAATGGGATGACTGCTTCGCACCCATATACCAAGGAAAAAGGCGTATTGCCTGTCGGTGTTTGAACCGTGGTCCGGTAGGCCCAAAGACATTCACCAAGCTTTCGTCCCAATCTCGCTTATTCGAGGAGACGAACTTCTTGAGTAACTTGATGATTGTTTTGTTGAATGCTTCCGCCAAGCCATTAGCGGCGGGGTTATAGGCAGTCGATGCCACATTCTGAATTCGGTATTTATCGCAGAATCGATAGAATACCTGACTTATGAATTGGGGACCATTGTCATGGATGATCCGCCTAGGACACCAAATCGATGAATGACATGGTGTTTGATGAAATTAACCACGTTAGAGGTTTTGACTTCAGCCAATGGTATAGCTTCTGCCCACTTTGAAAAGTAATCGGTTATTGCTAGGATGAACTGGTGACCTTTTTTCGAAGAGGGGCTTATCGGCCCTACGACGTCTATTCCCCATGCTTCAAATGGCCATGAAGCAACAGTCGGGTGGAGCAACTCCGAGGGCTGGTGTATGAAGTCCGCATGAATCTGGCATGCTTTACACCTTCGTGCGTATTGGATGGCATCGGCTATCATGGTCGGCCAATAGTATCCAAGCCTATGCAGTCTGTCTTTAAGTTTTGGACCTGGCTGATGGGCTCCGCAAGTGCCATCGTGCGCTTCTTGAAGCGCTTCCTGTGCCTCTGAATTGGAAAGGCAACGGAGGAGGACACCGTCATATGAACGACGGGTAAAGTGTCTTCAGAGTTGGATCGTAGTAGAAACGGAGAGACCTTCGTCTGATAGATGCCGCTTCTTTAGGATCGTCTGGCAGCAGACCATGTAAGGCATAATCGATGAGAGGAAAGCGCCAATCTCTCGGCTCAAAATCCGTGGAGACATTATAGACTCCTCGGGTTCTTAGCATATGCTTGGAGCATACAAGATGTCGAGTTGCGACTGTGAGGTGATACTCGGTGTCGGCTGGCAAGGCTAGTGTTGTTGCTAATGCAGGAAGAGCGTCTGCCTTGGTATTTTGAGATCGAGACACGTGCCCAATGTAGAAGCCTTTGAACAGATTAGCCAATTCAATGACTGTGTGATAATAAGGCACCAAGTCTTCGTGGCGCACTTCATATTCGCCTTTAACCTGATTGATAATCAGTTTTGAATCACCTAGGCTTCGAGGTAGCGTACCCCCATTCCATGGGCGAGCTGAAGACCAATGAGCAGAGCATTATATTCCGCTATATTGTTGGAGCATGACTCTGTCAGAGAAAATGCTCTGGGAAGGACGTGATTTTGTGGAGAGATAAACACAACCCCCACGCCGGCGATGATCCTGCCTTTAGGACCTATTCGTGATGCTCCATTGAAAAACATCTGCCACACTTCCTCCTCTGAGGTTACATTGGAGTTGAAGACTTCATCCGGAATATCCTCGTGAAGTTTTGAATGTTCCGAAACTGGATGGGCAGCCAAGAACTCTGCGAGGCCTGACCTTTAACTGCCTTCTGAGGGGTAAAGATCATGTCGTATTGAGACAAAAGAAGGGCCCATTTAGCCAATCTTGAATTCAGTGATCCCGGCTTTGTCATGAGAAGACGCAATGGGTTCACTCTGGAGATGACATGTATGGTTTGGCCGACCAAATAATGTCGTGTCTTCTGAACAGCAAAGACGAGAGCCAAACACTCTTTCTCGATAGGATTATAGCGAGATTCCGCCCCTATCAGAGTCCTGCTTAGATAATAAATGGCTTGCTCGTGACCATTGTCGTCCTTTTGAGCGAGGAGGGCACCGAGAGAATAGTCCATTGCTTTTACATAAAGCAAGAATGGTTTCCTGATGTAGGGGCCACTAAGACTGGAGGCTTTGTGAGGTATCTCTTGATGTCTTCATAAGCTTCTTGGCAAGCTTGATCCATACGAAGGAAGCACCCTTTTCATGAGTCGGGTGAATGGTTGGCAGCGGCCGGAGAGATTTGCAATAAATCTTCTAATATAAGCCAGCCTGCCTTGCAAGCCTCTAAGCTCTTTGAGATTTCTCGGTGGATGCATGTTCTGAATAGCTTTGACCTTGTCTGGGTCAAGATGAATTCCTTTTGACGTAACAATGAACCCAAGGAACTTGCCACTTGACACTCCCAAGAAAGATTTTGTCGGATTCATTTTCAGTTGATGAGCCCGCATTATGTCGAACATTGTTCTCAAATCGCGGAGATGTTCATCCTTGCTGCGACTTTTGACAGCAATGTCGTCGACATAGCATTCCACCGTTTTTCTGAGATGATTGCGGAAGATCGTACTCATTGCCCGCTGATAGGTTGCTCCTGCGTTCTTCAGTCCGAAGGGCATTACGGTGTAGCAGTATACCCCCAATGGTGTTTGGAACGAAGTATGCTTTTCGTCGTCGGCGTACATTTTAATCTGATTGTACCCTGAAAAGCCGTCCATGAAAGACATTCTTTCGAATCCACATGTGTTGTCGATCATGACATCGGTGATGGGTAGCGGGAATTCGTCTTTAGGACAGGCCGTATTGAGATCACGGTAGTCGATGCAGATCTGTATTTTCCCATTCTTCTTGAGGACGGGGACGATGTTAGCTACCCAATCTGGATGTTGTTCCTCCCGGATGAAGCCACATGCAATGAGCTTATGGACTTCGGCTTCAATAGCTTCCATAATGTTTGGGCGAAACCGTCGTTGTTGCTGCTTGACTGGCTTGGCGTCGGGCTTGATGTTCAGACGGTGCATGGCGACTCGTGGATTGAGTCTGGGCATGTCTTCGTAGCTCCATGCGAAGACGTCTATATACTCCTTTACGAGTATTATCAATTCTTCCTTTTCTGTAAGTGATAGGCTTTCACTTATAAAGATGGGCTTAGGGTGGTCTTGACTACCCAAGTTGACATGCATCACCTTATCTTCAGTAGGTGGCTCGCGCAGTTCGAATCGCTTTTCCCATTGGAGGTCCAATTGCTGGGCCCATGATTCCTCACCAGTAGCTTCCGCGGGCTCCAATTGACTGCTCGAAGTCATATTAACAGTGAGATTCTCGAACATCATTCCCACGCTGACGTCTGAGTCCCACTCGGAGGATGAGGCTGAATGTGATGGAATTGGTTCATCGTCTTTGAATTGAACGTTGCTGACGATGTGGGTGTAACATATCCCAATCCCCTGCGTGTGCTATCATAGTAATTTGCATGCTTCCCTTTTGGCACAAAGTTACGCAGCAAGCTCCGCCTTCCTTTTCCAAAATTCAGGCCTTTTCCATGCCTTAGGTCATATCCCATTTTCTTCATAATATGGCGTGCTGGCCGCGCATAATGAAAGAATTGTGGAATGTCTGAGTCTGAACTTGAATCTGCGGCCATGGGTTCCCGTGGTTGGGTTCTGCCAAAAATTATCGGTAACTGCCTTCTTTGGATGGCGAGATCACCAAAACGGCTCCTTCTGCGGATTCCATGGGCGTACTGGATGTACTTGGCTTATGTAAAGGCATGTGCAGAGAGCTATCCGTAATGGATTCAAATAGCCCAACACTCGCAAGATAATCAAAAGAAATATTATCATTAATTACCCATTCACCTTCATCCTCTGAAGGAGTATTACATAGGGGATTATTGAGACATGCTATAATTGGTTCACCAATCAGAATGGCTGGCATACCTGCTTCGGATTCTGAATCCGTCTTATTGCCGATTTCATCATCATCTGGCAATGGTTCTTTAAGTGCTCCACGGCCTCTTGATACAGGAGAGCGTCAGTAAAGTAGTTTTCCACCCTTTGAATGGTTGCTTTTCAGTAAAGACAGTTCGTACTGTCGCGTCATCTTTAACATATTTGAAGCATTGGTGCAGGGTGGAGGGAACGATCCAGTTGGCATGGATCCATGGTCGTCCTAGCAGCAGGTTATATGACGTGTCGGCGTCAATGACATAGCATGTCACTTCTGACTTCAGGCTCCCGATTCTGCAACGGAGTCGGATTTTCCTGAGTGGATGACTGCTCCCGGTGTTGAAACCGAATATTGTAGTTGTGGTTGCGGACAACCTATACAGCGGTATGCCGAGGAAGTAAAGAAGCCTTTTGGGGATGATGCTGAGTGCAGACCCCGGATCGACTTGTATTCTTTCAATGCACGTTGAACCGATATATCCGGTGTAGTACAGAGGTCGATCGTGCTTGTTGTCTTTGAGAAGCATATCTTCCGCCGTGAATGTAATGGCGGGTACCTTTGATTGTACATGATGATATTCAGGACAAGAAGACTGAGCGTCATCGTTAGGAATTTCTGGCATGTAGTCAGGAATGACTCTGAATTGGCCAGTGCATCTCTGAGTGCTTCTCTTGTCTCTTTTGAGAGACGAAGGAGCTCGTGTATTGTGATACGAGCCGGGATATTAGCCAGCTGAGCCAATATGTCAAAACGAAAGGGCGTGTTAAGCCCTGGGCCTGAAGGCTTTTTCAGGACATGGTCGAATCGGACCTCTTTAGGCTTCTCTTTTCCCTTGGTTGGAACTGAAGCGGATGCATGTACTTGTACTGATGTCGTTTGCTGTTGTGTCTCATCAGTAGCTTTCTCATACTGTTTTAAGTACGATTTTTCGGATCGAGTACCTGTCGGCTGAGGTACGTCGGCCTGCGTTGTGCAAACTTGCCTTTCCCCTTCTGAATCACTGAGGGAAGCTGACGTAAGATTGCCATCGTCCGGCAGGATGGAGATGACATTGCAAGATTTACCCTTTGACTTGGGCCTCTTTGAATCGCACTGTTCGTCTTAGACGAGGTCTAGGTGTATCCACATGACTTCCCCTGTCTCCAATGTTAAGGGAACAAGACCCTTATTATCTTGAGTTTTAGCTGGAGGATGCTTGACTTCCAACCGTGGCGCAGGGACTAAATAAGTCCCGTCAGGAACTGTAACCTTTGGAGTTTTGCCGAACTCGAGGGTCACCATATTGGCAGTGACTTTCTTCTGCTCAGCCTTCAGTGTGAGGACTCCAGCATCAATCAAGGCTTGAATTCTATCTTTGAGGACATAGCACTTGTCGGTAGGATGGTGAATCATCCTGTGATAGAGACAGTATTTGGGATCGTTCGTGCGTCCTATCTCATTGGGACGCCGAGCATCTGGCAGCTTCATCTTATTCCCTTTGTGGAGTAAATGGAATATTGTGACCACCTGATCGTCTCTGAAAGAGTACTGTTTTGGAGGAAACTTAGACTCCTGATTATTGAAGCCGCTCTTCTTGGCCTTTGACTGCACGTCCCCGGACAATTCTACGGACATAGTCTCTTTCCCTTTAGCTTGGGAAGACTGCGCCATGTCGCTACGTCCTTTATTGTTCATACCCCATTTGCCTTTAGGGGCGGATGGTTCGAACTTTTTAGCCGACTTTTCGGCTATCTCAGCTTGTTCGACCAATTCCTTCCAGGTGTGGGCTTTGACAGCCCCCATGCGAACTTCTACCTGGTCCAAGAAGTTGTGCCTGCACGTCTGTAAGAGCATGGGTAGTGGCATCCCTGCTGGGCACATAAGAGACAAGTTTCTGAATCGCTCAATGTAGTCACGGACAGATTCGCCCTTCTTCTGCACGGTGGAGAGGAGCTTGTCCATGGTTACCTCGGTATCGTCCTCATAGAAACGAGAGAGGAATCGGGTTTCCAGGTCGATCCAGGAATTGATAGAGCTTGGAGGGAGACTTCGGAACCAGTCAAATGCCACCCCCTTTAAGGTGCCAATGAACAGTCTAGCCATGATGGCGTCATTGCCTATAACATTACCAGTCTGAGACCGAAAATAGTAGATGTGCTGATTTGGTGAACTCCTACCATCATACGTATGCATCGTTGGTGGTTTGAACTTCGGTAGATATGGTACTGAATCCCACTCCAATGGGTAAGGACGGACTGCCCCTACTTTTTTTAATTCATCCCTCTGAGCTAGGGACGCAATTTGAGCCTGGAGGCCCTTAAGGACTTCAGCGTCTAAAGAAGAACCCTCCTTGGATTTCTCCGTCTTTGGCTGATCATTGCTAAAATGTTCCTCCTCATCATGATTGCTCCTGGCATCATTGTCATTCCGATTGCTGAGGAGTTGAGCGAGCATCTGTTGAATGTTGTCCAGAGCTTCTTACTGGGTTTTGAAAGTTTGCTCCTGAGCTTCCAAACGCCGACGGATGTCATCGTTAACATTATCAGCCATGTTGACTGATGCTCTGTCTGTTCGCACTGAGCTAACTGTCGCTGAAGAGGCGTACCCACTGTCTTCATCTTCTTCATCCGACGGGTGGGGTGATCTCCTGGGCTCCGGTGAGGCTAAGGCCGTTGAGGAGAAAAGTTGCCCATAATTATAGGGTATTGCCACCCTAGATCTGGTGTTTCGGAAAACACCTTCTGTTGCCCAAAGGCCTTCCACCCTAGTTTTGATGATGATTAACTCATGTAGTTATGTTTACTAATAATCTTGTGTTGTTTAAGTTTCAGATTCTTTAACCAAGATATTAGTTGGTGATTAGCTTCAACAAGGAGTTTAGAAGCTTTTCATGGTGATTCCAGGGCCAAAGCATCAAGATCATACCTTGCCTAGCTCATGGATCACGGTGTTTGTGGATCGAGTCGCCTTGAAGATGAAGATCGTCAAGAAGACTTAGGTATCCATAGTTTAGTGTGTTTTAGATCCATTTGTAAAGATAAGAATAGTTGATATGCTCAAGTGCACAACACACACGTTTTATGTTTGGATTTTGGTTTTCATGGATAGATTGATCAAAACAAGTTTCCATGGTTTATATGTATATTAGATATGTTCTAGATATACATACATGCTTTAAACTTGCTAGACAAACTTATTTGACTTTCCTATTCATGTATTGAAAAATCAAGTTTGATAAAAATACAAGTGTTGGTTTTGATAAAATTTGCAAGACTCAAAAATAAATTGATATGATTGATATATGTCTTGAAATTTTTATCACTTGTTTGTGTTTTAATATAAAATGTTTAAACAAGTTTTGGTGATTTTTAGAAGACTTAAAATTTTTTAAAATATTTTAAACTGTTTTTCTGACCCAGATTTCTGTTCCAGGCTTCAATCAGTCGACTAGTCAACTGACCTAGTCGACTTAGGTGAAGTCGGTCGACCGGGCCGGTCGACCGACGTGCACAGATCTGTGCACGTTTGGCAGACTTTGGACGGTCGACCGTCCGGGTCGACCGGGTCTGAGAGCAGAGCTCTCTGTTTGTTTGGGTCGACCGTGCCGGTCGACCGTGGTTGCCCAACGGTCACATTTCTGACCGTTGGCGGTCAACCGGGCCGGTCGACCGTTAGCCTGTCAGGCTGCCACATCAGCCTAACGGCTAGTTTTCTGTTTGGGCCTATATAAACCCCATTCATTTGGGATTTTGGCCAAGTTTTTATGAGCTAAAATTTCTCTCTATTCTTGGTGTTTAAAGAAGTTTTCAAAAGAGTTTAAGTGATAAAAAGATTCATTCTTTTGTTTTCAAGTGTTTTGTTATTTTCAAAGAAATTAGGGTTTTGGGAAATAGTTTTTTGATCTAAATTTCCATATCTATTTTGGTGTTTTCCCAAGAGAATTTCTTTGTTCAAAACACTTTGTTTTCCACACTTGAGCTATCATACTATCCTAATCTATTAGGATCCTTGTTTTGTGGAAAAGAGAGAAAAGAGATTGTTTGAGGTTGTTGAGCCTCTAAGTTGTAAACCCTCCTTCATTTATGTATCCCTCTTTGGTAGAGGTTGATCGGAGTGGTATTGGTTTGGATCCCTCTTCGGTAGAGGTTATTGTGTTTGTATTGGCTACGGGCCTTATCCCTCTTCGGTAGAGGTGGATTGTGGTTGTATTGCCTCGGTGGCATTGAGAGAGGAGTTCGGTACTTCTATAGTGGATTGGAAATCCTACACGGTGGTGTAGGCGGGGATGTAGAGCTAGGGGCTCGAACCTCGAAACATATTCTTGTGTTTGCGTTTGATCCAATATCTCTCAACTCTCTCTCATTTATTTTGTGCAAAACATCATTCATCATTCATATCATACTTGCTTGCATTTGTTTTGTGCCTTGCATTGATTCATATTGATATATCATCTTATATGCTTGGTTGTTTGTGTGTGCCTCACTTGTACTTAATCAACAGGAGCTTCACATAGCACCTCAACCCATTCAAGGGGAATCAAGAGGAGTTAGTCCAGAGCCATTCACGGGGAATTCAGGCTACACTTGTTGATTGTACTAAGTGTGTTGCAAAATTTGCATTAGCTTCCGCATTTAGCGCATTTAGTTCCTAGATTAGCACTTATACCTATTCACCCCCCCTCTAGGTGTTTTTCACCTTCTTCATGCACCAAGACTTCGCCTAAGCCTGAGCTGTAATCTGGATCTGAGGAGCTGTAGGGAGTGTCGTCGGACGCTTGTCTGTCCCTGCGCAGCTCTTGTCCTCTTCCAGCCATGTTGGCGGATGCGAAGGGTAGATCTCGCGAGACGCTCCTTTTGCGATGCTTCCTCGGGGCCTGTACCGACAATCGATCAAAAACTGATCGTCGTCCTGGAGGAGTGGCGGGGATTGGTCCCAGCCGGCAATTGACCGAGTGAAGTGTCACCAACTGACATCCCACTTGTTGTCAACAGGAAGAAGAGGTTTGTTTATTTGTCAACAATTCCCGCAAATCAGACCTGCTTAGGCCTAAACATTCCAGCGCAGAGGCTCTTTTGGATCGTATATGGGACACTGTCCTATTCTTTTTATCCCCGCAGAAGGGATCAGCACTGAATAGTGCTTCAGTTTCAGCTTCGCCACAAAGCGCGAGCTTAGCGCTTAACGAACCGGAGGGCGGAGCACGCTGTGGTGCTTTACCCGCTATGCTGCTGCGAAGGCAATTAGCCTCAGACGGCACTTTGGCTCTAGCTTCGCGGTCATAAACCATGCGCGTACGCTGTGGTACAGTAGCTTCGCTCATGAGAACGAGGCCGGCGCGAAGCATTGCTGCTCTTGAATTGGGCGACGGTATGATTGCCGTCGTGACTTCGCGATTAGCAGCATTGCTGGAGCAGATAGGCATCTTGCCTTTTCCTTCGCGAGAGAGGCGCGGTTTTGGCGTAGCTATGCCTGAGGCTTCGGCCGGAGACTTCTGTTTAGGCCTCCACATCCGCTTTGGCAGAGGATACTTAGGTTCACAAGGAACCTGATTAGCCACATGCGAGGCTGAAGGGTGTTGGCAGAATTCTGCTTCTGGTTCCCGCTTCGAAACCTTGGTCATGGAGACCTTTCTATGCTTCCGTGCTCGAAGCATTAGACCACCCCCAGAGAGGACTTCTTCAAATCTTCCTTGATCGAACTGAATCACCAGGTTCTCGAAAGTGAAGGACTTGGACTGCGGGCGTGCTTCCTTGTTGTGCCAGAGAACCGCAGTAGGTTCGCAGAGAACCTTTTCTGTCTCCGCAGAGACTTTCCTTGAAGATTTAGCCAGAGAGGCTCTGGCTGCACCGGCTTTTCTGAATTCAGAGTTAGACCCGAAGGTCTGTTCGTCGCATTGCGACACTTGATTCTCGGCAGTGGAGAATTTCGTCCCCAGCGGAGTCGCCATCTTGTTTTCCATTGATTTGCAAAGGGGAAAACTTACAATAAAAAGAGTTTGAGGAGCTAAATTACAAGTATTCTTAAAAAGATTACAAGTAGATCTCCTCAGAGATTCTGGAGAAGTGTGCCGATAGGAGTCTGGTCAGCACGCGATCACTTTGTCCCTTTGACGATGCGAGCGATGAGATTCCCTTCTCGCCTGGTTCGGGGAATCAGAGAATAGAAGGTTGGTAGAACCCTCTTGCTACTTCTCAAAACCGCCTTATCTTAGGAATTCCTTCTCGCCTGGTTCGGAGATTCCTTAAGAAGAAGGGAGGTATTAGGGTATCAGCACCCTGATTAGAGAAGCAATTCTCTATAAAGTCTCTGAATTCAAGAACGCACGGTGCTTTTTGAAGAAGTCTCTGCTTGTGGAGTCTTCTCTCTTTTTCGTGGTCTCTCCTCCTTGTACCCCTGATGGGCTATTTATAGGGAGAGCAAGGGTATAATCGTCCCTTCAAGATATGAAAACAGATTGAATCAAATCTGTTTAAATCTGGAAAGTAGCCTTGCTGCGAAGCTAGGATCAGCTTCTGCGAAGCTAGAAATGGCAGGTCGGTTGATCCTCTTGATCTGTTTTGATCCTTTCCTTATCGTTGGAGGATTTTTCCTGATCTTCTTACTCGTTTTTTAGAGGAGTCAGGAGATTGTGGCAATCAACTGCCGAATTTGATTACAGATTTGATCTTGATTGGATTTGATCTCAATCCTGATTAGATTTAATCCCGATTAGATCCGATCTCATCTGGAGATTCGATTGGTCAAAGGTTGACCATAGCAGACCAGCAGCAGCGATGCCCGCTTTGAAATCACAGCGGAGCTGGAGGCAGTATCTGGCAAAGTCAGAAGAAAGCTCTTCAGCGGAGCTAGATGTCGTCTGTGGCGAAGCTACCGTATATCCTTTCTGCGCGGTTGCATGTGGCTTCAGGCGAAGTTAACTCTCTTTGCGGAGTTGCGCTCTAGCAGTTCAGGCGAAGCTATAAGTTAACTTCCTGGCGGAGCTTTGAATGGCTTCAAGGCAAAGTTGGATGATTTTAGCCTCTCAGGCGAGGCTATCCCCTTTGGGCTCATGTGATGCTAAGTGCTAGCATCTTAGACCTGCTGAGGTCTGTTTAGAGACAATCCGGGTTCACTGTCTGCTTGCTGGATCAGTGAAGTCCAAGTTGCTTCCTTGTCCCTCGGAGATGGGTGAAAACTGGTCTTCAGCTCGTCTGTCACTTGTCTTTTGTAAATGTCAACAAGTTTAGACATTATTCGGACCAATAAGAATCTTGTCTTTTTAAGTGTCAACAAATAAGAGAGAAGAAAAAGTTAAAAAAGCAGCAGAGGAAATTAAAAGTGAAAGAAGAAGAGCTGCTAAGAGCAGCCGCTGCTGCGAAGGAAAAGGAAAAGGAGAAGAGAAGGAGTGAAGAGGAGAATGAGAGGAGAATAAGGGAAGGAGGAGAAGGAAAAGGAGAAGAGAAGGAGTGAAAAGGAGAATGAGAGGAGAATGAGAGAAGAAGAGGAGAAGGAGAAGAGGAGGAGGGAAGAGGAGGAGCAGGAGAAGGAGGAGAGAAGGAGGGAAGATGAGGGGCAGGAGAGGACGAGGAGGGAAGAGGAGGAGAATAAGAAGAGAAGGGAAGAGGAGGAGAGGAGAAGGGAAGAGGATGAGGAGCAGAAGAGGAGGATTGTAATGGAGAAGAAGGAGAAGGAGAAGAGAAGGAAAGAAGAGGAGGATCAGGAAAAGGAGAAGATGAGGAAGTTAGATGAGGAGAAGAAGAGGCAGGAGAGGATGAAAGAAGAGAGGAGAAGGAAGAAGGGAGAAGAGGAGAAGAAGCAGAAAATAATTATGGAGCAGATGGAGAAGCAGGCTGAAGAGAAGAAGAAATTTTTTTTGGAAGAGGACGAAAACATGGGTTCTGAATTTATTGTAAATATTCCTGGGGAAGATATCCCCAGTTTTTCTTTGAATATAACTCAACAGATTCAAGAACTCCAAAGAGATAGAGCTTCTGAAGAAAAAATTCAAGAACATACTTCGGTTCAGAAGCAATCCTTAAAAGAAAAAATTTTGGATTACTCTAAAGGAATGATAGAAAGGGGAGTCAAAGAACAGAAGAGTGCTGAAAGAGATCGCGATGACTCCGACTTCGTTTATCCAAAACAGAAGAAGAAAATAAATGAACATCCTCTTCCACAGCCTGCGGCTCTGAGTTCTAACGCTGGTTTCGGCGACAAAGAGATTACCCCCACTCATCCAAAATCGAGGGAATTGACCGAAACCACAGCATACAGAATTCTGCAGCCCTATCAACAAGCTCTTATAAAAAATTTCTTGGACAAGGCCTTCTCTGAGTAAGTTAATTATTTTTATTATAAATCATATCAAAAAACTGTTATGTATATATATAACAACTACAATTTAATTACTAACTTTGTTTTGAATATCTTGCAGTTCTACTGCATATCAGGATACCGACAACGGAATCATTGTTACAAAGAATGACATTGAGGACCTGATGTTCAGTAGAGATTTAGATGCGAATATAATTCATTTCTACATGCAGCATCTGGAGAAAGGAGGAAGATTAAAAAGTATATTCTTCCGGAGCGAAGCTTGGGTAAACATCTATTTTCTCCTTTACGGTTTAATGTAATATCAATTTCCTAATTAATTTGGTGAATTAAATCTTTGAACGTTAAATATTCTAGTAATGTTCTTTATCGATGTTTAGGCTTAACGAATGTACTGCGACCAAGGTCGCAGTTTATAATTAAATTAATTCACCCCAATATCAATTTAAAATGAAGGTTACGACTGTGGTCGCAGTTCCTGGCGGCAGTCTTAATCAACAACAACACTGCGACCTTGGTCGCTATGCGTCCTAATATAAAAGTAGCAGCTAACTAATCTACTGCGACTTAAGTCGCAGTCCATGATAATATTAATCACCACGAATATAATTTTAGTAATCAAAAGTATGCGACCTAGATTGCAATTCCTGGCGGTCTTTATCAAAAAACAACAATGCGACCTTGGTCGCTGTATTTATTAATATACAATTGTGTTAATTAATATACACTGCGACCATGATCGCAGTCTGTTGTCTTGACGTAATGACTTCTAATTTTCATACCAAATTTTTTATACTTTAAATTCATTTGTATTTTATTTTCTTTGTTGTCCACAGCACGGTGTTGTATCTAAAAGTAAAGATCTGGAAGATCATTTCATCAAGCAGAATCTGTTGAAAAACTGGGCAGACGATGTGCAGTACATGTTCTTCCTGATCAATCACAAAGATAGTACCGACGAGCACGGATTTCACTGGACCTTGTTGGTATTTGATTGCCATACAGAAGAGTAGATTTTTTACAACTCTTTGGTCCCAGCTGAAAAAACTAGTAGTATATTAAAGTTTTATCAAAAAGATGCAAGAATAATGGTGAGTTGAAATTTATTATTTTGATTACTGGAAACTTACATTTAATTTGATTAATACTGTTTTTTTATTGACATTGCAGAAAGAAAGATTATTACAGATTTTTGAGATTGATTTGAATAAATTAATGAGAAAAACAAATATAAAATACACAAGATGCCCACAACAAGCAAACAGGTATATGAAATTTTGACATCTCCTTACCTATCATATTTTCTACCTTTTTTAGTACAAAAATATAATTTCATTTAATGATTATTCTCTACAAATTTTAGTGTTGATTGCGCTCTATATGTATGCAAGTACATGGAAAATATAGCATTGGGTAGTCCATCAGCTGTTGATACTGTTACGGCTGCTGACGTACAGAGACTAAGAAGTTAGCTTGCATACATGATACTTGCAGATAGAGAGAAAAGTTGGGATGAAGAAACAGAAATGATACGAAGGATGGAATTTGATGACTGACAGTGAGCAATTTATTGATATAACACATTTTTTTATTTATAAATGTAAAAATAATTGCAATTCATTCAATTTTTTTGTTTTATTGATTTAATTTATAAACATTTTTATACATTTATTTATTATAAATTCAATTGATTATTTTCAATTTACATTTGTTACACCGTGCATTTTACTATTGCGTACTGATCTTAGAAACAAACGTTCGTTCAGAGTTGTATTGCGACCAAAGTCGCAGTAATGACCTGTTTTAGTTACAACGTTTCCTTATATTGCGAAATTGTAATCGAGAGAGCGATCATGGTCGCAGTTACTTAATCATTTATCAGTTCCCAATGCGACTGTGGTCGCAATAATAAACTGTTTTGGATAACAAAGTAATTTAATGTAAGACAGTATTAACCTTTAAACTGTTTTGGATAACTGAACAGTCGCCTAGGAAGTATACAATTTTAGGAAAAGGTAGAAAATAAATTTGGGACATGTTCACGTGGTTTGAGAGCTTAAACCTTTTGGTATTCCATGATTAAAAGTATATAAAGGGGTATCAGGACAGGATTATAAACATACTAAATTTGTTTTTCTCAAACTCGTTACTTTCAATATTAGGAATCAGATTCAAAAATGTCTTCTCCACCGTCTTCACCGGAAAGAAGCCAATCATCTAATGATAATTGGATGTATAGTTCTGATGCGATGCCTCGCTACGGGTCAGAGGATGAGCTTGATACAAACGACCCGTTCTGGGAGTTCATTGATGAACCAAAATACATACATGAAGACGAAGAAAGCGAAGAGGAGATTGTTGGAAAAGAGGTGGAAGAGACGGAAAGCGATACGGAAGACGAACACGGTCATAATCTTGATGACGAATCTGATTATGATGGTGATGACGAGAAGGATTAGATTAGAAGTTTAAAATTTGTATTTTGTCTTTTATATATATATAACCCTTTTTCTAAGGTTAATTGTGTGAATTATAGTTTTTACTACTTAGTCTTGATTGAAATGCTGTACATTTGTCACAAATTTTATTTCACCGAACTGCGACTATGGTCGCAGTCATGAAACTGGTGAACACATCCAGACAATGCGTTCAAATGGGCAAAAAAGGTCGACACTGCGATCAAGGTCGCAGTTTAATTTATGTTCAGTGCACTAAAGCTAAAACATAGGACGAAAATGTAGAAATGGAAGTTACAATTAAAGTTAAAGGGAACGCTGCGACTGTAGCCAAAAAATTAAAAAAAAAATTCCGTCAGGAAGCTGCGACTCTGGTCGCAGTGAACGAGTTGTTTTATATATGGGAAAAGTCAATATTCAAATGTGTAAATATCGATGCGACCATTGTCGCAGTGGTACTTTACGTTGAGTGGAATCTAAAAAAGAACATAGTGCTAAAATTGTCGAAATTATAATAGTGCGGAGAATATTCAACTATATTCAGATGTTACAATAATATAGCAAGAGAGGGGGGTAATATTAAGAAGGAAACAAATCAATTTCAGCGATATAGGAACACTGCGACCACGGTCGCAATTAACCACGTACACTGCGACCAAAGTCGCCGTCTACGTTATATTAAACAGAAATTAAACTATATAGGAGAATTTTGTAACATAAAGACTTTAAAGTACAACTAATTACAATAATAGTATAGAAGAAATCAATAAATGAGAATAAAATCTGATTATAATGACACGCCAGTGGCAGACTGCGACATGAATCTCTGTACACTGTGCGACTTAGGTCGCAGTTCATGTAAAAATGAAGACTTTATTTCTTCAAGATGGACGCATCCCAAACCTACTTCTTCTGCCATTAAAAAAGGAATAGTAAGAATTTTAAACATAAATCATTATAAAAAATTGTTTAACAGGTTTAATGTAATACCAGTAACGGACAACCAGTCCTGTAATGGCCCAGCTCTTGACAGTTACCACATCTTCGATGCTTAACTTCCTTCTGATATATACAATCTTCAAAACCAGACTTAAGCCTGGATGCAGCTCTAGGCCTCCCCTTGGTAGGTACAGGACCAATTGGATCACGTATATTAAATTCTTCATCATCTCGCAGAACGACAACGGATCCACTGGAACCAACTGTAGTTTTAGGCTGTGATGAATGATAATTTCCTGACATGGCTCTGTATTCACTAGTGGTTTCTTCGGCAAATCTTTCCAAAACTGCCTCCAATTTTGAAAGATGGATATCAGAATCAGCGACCATCTCAAAAATTGCATTAAATTTTGAAAGAATTGTCCACAATCTAGCCGTCCGTGGAGTGCCTTGACTGGAAAAAGACCTGATGCCATTTTCAATTGCAACGTTTTTGTAACGAGCATCCAACCTCCATCTCTGAAGTATATATGATTCTGATATATGTGTAACGTGATTGCGCCACAAAATACACAGAATATGTCTACATAGGATACCCTCTGTTTCAAATAACGAGCAACTACAAGAAACATGAAGTTCCTCACACTTATCATAACTGACCTTTTCCCAGCTGTCTTTTGATTCTGAATAATCACCAACCATATATTTTGATCCAGGTTTGTCATGTTCCAACTCTTCTGAAAACAGTGTCATTACAACTGCCCATTCCTTTTGGAACAACTAAAAAATCTTCGGTGTATACAACTTCGAAACCTGTATCTCATATGAATTCGATGTACAGTTGGGCAAAGAATTCAAACCCCGAAAATCTTGTTGAGATTCAAAGGTACGACGGGCAGCAATAGCTTTATCATATTGGTGAACAAATTTCACTAGTTTCGTGTTTGCATTAATAAAACCATCAAAGAAGGAATTAATACTCTCGGACCTCTGACTGGTTGTCATCCAGCACAGAAAACATCCTTGAGATATGCATTAACCCAATGTCCACGCAGCCTGTACATCTTCAACAACCAACTGTCTTCTTCTTCTTCTAAATGATATTTTTCATTCATCAGACACCGTCGCTCCTCGCACGTGCTTATATCACGGGATGTGTACCAATCATAGAAATCGGAGACCATATCTTCTCCATACTTGTTTGTCATTGGGATTTGTTGCTCAGCAATATGTTTTCGCACATGCCAGAAACAGTAACGGTGCCGAGAAGTTGGGAAAACAATCTTGATGGCGTCACCAATCTGCGCATCCTGATCAGTAATAATCAGCTTCGGTTCAACTCCATGCATGCACTTGAGCCATTTTTGGAATAGCCAAATAAATGTATCCCTCTGCTCATCAGCAAGCAATGCACAGCCGAACAAAATTGACTGCCGGTGATGATTTACTCCAGTGAATGGAGCAAATGGCAAGCTCAAGTGATTAGGCCTGTATGTTGTGTCAAAAACGATCACATCACATAACCTCAGATACGAGGAAATAGCTCTTCCATCAGCCCAAAAAATGCTTCTAAGTGTGCCCGCGTTATCGACTTCACTTGCAAAGAAGAATTCTGGATCGGTCTCGGCTTTCTCTTGAAAATATTTGATAATAGCAATAAACTCATGGCCGCAATTATTTCTACGTTGACGAGTAAAATCAATAACTTGTTGCGGGCTCACTTCTTCACAGCCTTCTCCATGGCTCATTGCATTCACAACGCGGGAAATATTTGAAGGCCGCATCCCACATCAACCAGATTGCTCATAATGCTTCTGCTAATCTTTGAACGATGAGTCTGGTGAGAGTAATGGTGATGTACCTTATCGGGGCTTGACAATTCATGTGAATGAGAATCAACAAATTTTGTGATAACCCAATATCTTCTGTCAAAAAGAAAACAAAGACGAACATGCATCTCAGCAGGACAAGCTACTCTAGTGTCAATTCGACGATGCACTGTAAGCCCCTCTTGTCTTTTGTCACACAACTTCTTCAGACCTTCCTTGTTGCAGCAAAATTTTCTGCAAATAACTTCATGAGGAGGCTTCCGTGACTTATCTATTCCTTTTCTTCTCACACCAAAACCTCTATTCCTTGCATAAGAATTGTAGAAATTGTATGCTTCCACATCCGACAGGAACTGTTTCCCTAGAAACTTATCTGAGCTTCCAGACATTTCTCCATGTGCATTCATATCCTACAAAAAACAATTAGACGAACTACATGAATATAAATATTTTTTAGATATCACACGTCTAAAATATAATTTATATAACTGCGACCAAGGTCGCATAGGTAATGAAATCTATATAACTTCTTACTATAAGACTGCGACCTAAGTCGCAGTTATCCGTATGAGAAGAATTTTTAAAAAAAACAGAATAATAAATGTGCAACAATCTAATGAATATATAAAATGGATATAATTCACATAAAAACGTGTAAGAATTATGACAACAAAGAATGAGACTTGGGTCGCAGTCACAAAAATCCAATTGCGACCGTGATCGCTGTTCTAAAAAGATTAAAACAAGTGATTATTCTATTCTGTAAAACAAATTATAGTTCGAATAAGGAATGCGACTTAGGTCGCAGTTAGAGAAAAAAGATTTCACAGCCGGAGAATATTTTCAAATAAGATTGCGACCGTGGTCGCATTTCTGAAACTTTAAAACATGTGATTATAGGTCGCAGTCCCACATAGACTAAAGAGAAAAATTCTATATTTAAGAAATTGCGGGAAAAAAATTGACACAATTAAAACCTGTTGATCGGCATGCAAAGATGTCAACCCTTCAATATTTTAAATATTCTGAGAGAAAGTTGAACCAGATGATATATCTTCCATATTTAGATCGCCAGATAGACATCGCTTACGACTGCGAACAGAATTTGCAGGGGAAGTAGACTGCTTGGACGTCGAAATTAAATATTTTAGACAAAAAATTGCCCTGAAAAAAGTTTATATTTTCAGAAAAAAGTTATCGCAGGATGAAAAGGAGAACCTAAATCTGACAAATAGAGGTAAGGAAATAGGGGGGAAAATAATTTATAAACAATAACCTAAATCTTATAAAGAGCGGCAAAAAAAGGGGGAATAATAATAAACAATAACCTAAATCTGACAAGGAGCGGTCCAAAAATTGCCTTGTGGGCAAATAATAATAAACAATAACGAAAGTTACCAAAAGAGTAGCTTTTCATAAGGGGTATTTAGTAATTTAACTTCTTCCTATAAGCGGCCGCAAGTTAGTGGGGTGACAAATATTGAGCCACGTCACCGCAGGCTGAGAGAGTTCTCTTAGCCGCAGGCTGATATACATTTTTCTCATATATATATATATATATATATATATATATATATATATATATATATATATATATATATATATATATATATAAGAAGTTAACATAAACCAACACCCAACCGCAAAACTGAATTAAAAACAACAAAAAAAATACTTAAAAACTAAATTAGCCATACCTCACAATAATCTTTCGGCTATTTTAAAAAAAAATCTTAGTTGAAAGCTATAGCATATATTCGCTCGCCTTCCATGCCAATCTTTATCTTGATCTCTCGTTAGCAAAGGGCTTAGTAGGACTGCTTTGGTAACTAGGGAATCCGTACATTTTCTTCCTGCGGTAGGGGAAGACTGCGACTTCCACAGTGACCCGACATGTTTGAGTAGGTATGTCTGGACACGGTTCTCTATATCTTTTCACGATCAGTGACTCATGGAGTCAGATTATCTCTGTTTGCTGGTCCTCCATCTGTTCGCAGGGTGAACGGAGGAGTTGCTCATTATTGAGCTGGGATTTAGGTTCGGCGACCTGCATCCTCCATGGTGATGCGGGGTTTGAATGAGAATCTTTAGCGTCATAGATATGGACGTCAGGTAGTTGGACCGACAGTCTGTAGGCATAGTCAATTCGATAGTTTTCCCTTTTCTTTGGGAGCAGTATGGGCAGCGGTTGTAGCCTGGTTAACATTCTTTTTTGATGGAGCCATACCTATCGTGCGAGGTTTTTTAGAAGATAGGTTAGGGTATTGGATAGAGAGATCCTGAGTATGGATTTAGAATAGCTCTCAATGAAAGAACCAAATGCTGTGGGTAATTCCTAAGGAATTAATCCGCGCACCAAATTATGAAGATGGATCATGTAAATCTCAAAAAAGGCAACACAAAAACATTGAATTACGTGGAAACAGAATGGGAGAAAACCACGAAAGAGAGAGAAAATCAACAATAACAATGGAGATTATGGCGTTCTCTGTTGTGCTAGGGTTTCTGAGATCGAACCCTTTCTATGTTGGAAGGGCTCTTCTATTTATACAGGTCGTGTTTGTTGGATAAAGTTGTGGAATATAGTCACATTTAAATACTTGACCACTTATCATGGAGGCAGTTAAAGCGAAACATCCAAGTTTGAACTGGTTAGGTGATAGTTCAGTTTTATCTAGTAGTCTTCGTATAGTTATATGCGCGGTTGATCTATCCTCAGGCTGCAACTGTTGAGTTCAAATGAAGATTTGGTGTACAGATAAGGATACATGTAACTGATTTTATCCCTTTCTTCTTATCACCTAAACTGCTTGAAGTTTGAGTTGATGAAGGAATCATGCTCGAAAGTTCTGGAAGCGACCAAATGTCACTCTTCTGTTTGGTACCAGATGGACACGTTGGTGATCTCAAAGAGGTCCAAAACTGTCCAATACAATGTGCTTACACTTGTATTGAACTAAGAGAGAAATCAAGCACCTTAACTCTTAATCAAGGGGAATCTGAGGAGAAGTCTAGAGCCTTTCATCACAAATTCGCCTTCACTCTTTGGTTATCACTTGTGTGTTGAGTTTTGTTAGTTTAAAGTTTTAAATTACGCATTTGATTAACACATCACCTATTCACTCTCCACCTATTCACCTATCCCCTCTAGGTGATTTTCACCTATTAGTTAGTTGACCAAGTAAATTAGTGAATCAGTGATTTTCACCCATTAATTAGTAGACCCCAAAAACTACCCTAAATATCATTATATTCTACACACTAAATTTAAGTGTAAAACCCCAGTTATACCCTTGAATTTAAAATAATTTCCCCCTTTTTCTCTATCTCAAACACCAGTTCCTCCCTCTCCCCTCACTTCCTTCCCGTCGATCTTCCGTCTCCCGCTCAGCCTCCTCGTAGAAATAAGACCCGACATGAGTATAGATGTGTTTAGAAATAGACATCTTTTAAATTTCTCATTTCTTTGAGATTTATTCCGAGTAAACAAATCACCCCTTAATATTGATATCCACTTGAAAGGGGCCGTCAAAAAGAGATATTTGGGAAGGGGAATTAAAACAAACAAATTACCGTGATAATATATGTAGCAACATGCATAGAGCTGGAAAGCTGCATTAAAATGAAGTGCTGTAGTTAATACTTCACATTTGTAGAAACCTGACCAATGTTCACAATCCACAGAGAATAAGTTTTAATTAGCGTTAACTAATCATCAAACCTGACCTCTATTCATTCAACCAATCATCATTAACTACAAAAGGAAAAATTGTAAAGCAATCTGGCAATGAGATTTCTTGTGTTACATTCCATCTAACTTTGCCTCAATCAAGGGAACCTTGTATCTAAAGGGGATGACTGTGAAAGCTGGGGTGAATTTTCACCGATTTCGACAATCATGCGCTTACGGAGTTTAAAGGAGTTGACTTTGATTTCTTCAGCTTACGAAGGTTTTAAATGTAAATGATAGCTTCATTAACTGTAGGCCAATGTGGCACAATGGTTAGCCTATTTGATTCCAGCCCTGGTACAGGGTTCGATTTCCAGCAGCACATGTTTATTTGTTTTTTGATTTTAAATTTTTTTTTAAAGATTAAATGATGTGAGCTTTGGGCCTTTGGGCTCAAAAGTTAAATAAATGGAGAAGAAAAGGGAACTCAGGAGTAATGCAGATCTGGGCTCTGGCTGGGCTTGGCCAAGACTAAAAGAAAAAGAAGAGAAATATAAAAAGGCTGAGCTTGAGCTTGGCATATTTCTTTTACTTATTCCATGATAGTAATTACATTTTTTTAAATTATAAATTATAATTAATTAGAGTTTTTATTACAATTACAAAATTATAAGTAATTATAAATTATATTATAATTTAATATTAAATTACAATATTAGTAATGATGATTACCCAGATATTGATATAATTATAATTATAAACAAGATAATAAGTAGTTCCTTAAAATTTTCATTATTAAGTAATTTCCAAGTTGATAATATAACGACTATATATAATTGTGATAGTAATAATTAATATACTTATTTTATTTTTTAAAAGAACTTAATAATGAGATGTAATAACTATATTATAAAATAATATTCATGAGATAAAGATATATATATATATTATATATATGTGTGTGTGTGTGTGTGTGTGTGTGTGTGTGTGTATATATATATGTATGTGTATATATATAATTATAATATATATATATATATATATATATATATATATATATATAGAAAGAGGAGAGAATGGCAGTGTAGTGGAGGCAGTGGATGGAGGGCACGTGGAGGAGTTGGATTGGCAGCAAGAAGAAAAGCCAAGGAAGGGAGAGAAATGAGGGAAAGAAAAAAGCAAAAAGAAAAGTAAAGAAATTGGGATGGCCTCTTGGGCTTGGTTCAAAGAAAATGAGCGGAAAAGAGAGGGAAAAGAAATGGGCCGGGCTCTTATGTAGGCTAAGAATATTAAGAACAATTATAACTTTATTATTATTAACATTATTATTTGAAAAATTTTGCTACAGCCGCCTACTTTACTTCATAATTAGCAACACTCAGGTTACATAATTTTTTGCGCTACATCCTCATCCACATTAGTATAAACTAATTCCTCTCAACCACCACTTCTTATATATTTTTATTTCCTCTTTTACCCTTACCCATCACCATCAACATTGCTCTCCCCTCAACCTTGACCCCGACGCAAAGTTATTCGCGGGTCGACCGTGCGGTCAAGTCGCCATGAGAGTTGGAAGGGGTGGGGAGCCCCTCTTGGGATCGAGAGCGGAGTCTCTGGATTTTTTTTTAGATCGAACTTTTGCAGGTCTCGTCTGCTCGTGCTCGCAATGAGTTTTGTTCGTGTTTAGATCTGAAAAGCGTTAGGGATCATTCGATGTTAGTGGACGGGGTCTGCTGATAATGGCAATGCTGATATGAGGATTGCGACTCATGATCGCAGTCCTCTGTAAGAACTGAATCAGAAATAGGGTATTTTGTAAGGATTGTGTTCATGATCGCAGCCCTAATAAAGAGGACTGCGATCATGATCACAATCCTCACAAAAACTCAAAAATAGGACATTTTTACGAGAACTGCAACTCGCGTTCCTCTTTTAGGACTGTGACCATGGTCATAGCTCACATGAAGACTCAAATATCAGACATTTTTTTGAATACTGCGATCATGATCACTGTCCTAATAAAGAGGATTGCAATCATGGTCGCAATGCTATAAACCTCAAAAACATGAAATTTTTATGAGGACTGCGGCCATGGTTGCAGTTCTCATAAGTAGTGCATTTTTACGAGGAGTGCAATAATGATTGTAGTTCTCATAAATAAGGTTGTGATCATTTTGTGAGGACTACGATCATTGTCGTAGTCCTCAGAAATTGGGCATTTTCGAACAGGTCCCTTTTATGAAGCGGTTACTTAGGAGTATTTTCGTATTTCGACGTTGATGAGCGCTTCAGCGCTTGACACATGGATGCTCATCCTTAGTTTAAAAAAAAGAGGTGCCTGATGGGAATAAAATTATGAAGTTGAGTTTTTTTCGAATTACCGTTTTATATAGGGGCTGTAGTGAAATGCCCCTTAATATTATAATAATTAGTATTATAGAATAGGAGTATTACATATTCACACACATCACAAATATTTTAGTAATATTTCTAACCTGAAATATTTTTAAATAAAAAAAATTTTGTATAAAAATATTTATCAATATTTTTTATATATGCAATTCCCAGAGAAATATATATACAAGCATATATGTATTTGTTAAATATAAAATTTATTTATTTGAAATACATATTTTTACATAACAAAATATTTACTCAACATGAAGAATAATATAATTTATTTATTAACATAATTTTATTACAACACAAATAATTTGATTAATTATATAATTATAAGTTATTAAATAAATACAAATACCTATATAATTATTTTAAATCTTTCAAATTTTTCATTAAACTGATGAGTTCAACCACTTGCCAGCGGGGGGGGGGGGGGGGGGGGGGGGGGGGGGGGGGGGGGGGGTGGGGGGGGTGTGTGTGTGTGGCGGGGGGCAGACACTTGTTAGTTATGAAGATGGCTAGAGATAAATCTCCTTCATGTGGCTTTTACAGGATCCTCTTGCCTGGTTCTCTCTGAGACTTAATAGTTGTGGGTCTCTCACCCCTGCATTCTGTCTCCTTTTTGTTTAATTTAGTTTTACTCTCTTCATAATCTTTGGAAGAAATTCCTTCTGCTTTTGCAAATCCCATTGTCAAGGGGAAGAAATGCAGAACAAAAGCTACAGTAGTGAATCCAAATGGCAAATCATGGCACGTCAATGTTCACAGAGACAAGCAACAACTACATTTGGGTGGAGCTAGTTGGCTAGACCTTGCACATGTACACAATTTAATGCCTGGATACTTCATGGAATTCCTCTACAGAGGCAACATGGTGTTCAGTTTTCGAGCATTCGATCTCAGCGCATGCGAGATAACTATTCTTCAATGAACACAAACAAGAAGAAGAAAAAGTCCAGTATGGTTTCTGATTTATGCTTTCAAGTATATATGTGACATCAAATTTCTGCATAGTTAATTGTTTGCTTTCCAGATTTCATTTCCAGTTCAACAAAAGCATGCTCTGAGGCCACCATAACTGATTAAACTGCTAGAAGGAGTCACATGGTGAGACTCTCAGTGAACATTTTAGATTCATCAGTAGTATTACTTGCTTAACAATGTTTCAACCTGTACAGTTCCAATGGGCTTTGTAGCATTAATTGGACTTCTCGGCCAGGCGGAAGTGATCCTCGGGGATCTGGAGGGGCGGTCATGGCCCGTTCAGATTAGCTGCAGCAACTCGAAACCGGTGAGCTGCCATATGGCTTATGGCCGGCACAAGTTCGTTTGCGATGACGAGTTGAAGAGGGGAGATAAATGCATCATTGAGATGGCAAGCAAAGCTTTGAGGTTGAAGAAGAAATACGGTATAGGGATTGGGTGTATAATAACTAAATGTTGTGGTAAAATTGTAATATTTGAAAAGTTAATTTTATATTTTAGACTTTTCATTTGAGGATAAAACTGTCCAAGAAAATTTTAACTTCATTTTTGGGGTTACTTATCACTTCTTTGGGTTTAAATAACCGCACTCAAGTTATTGAGATTTAGAAGATTTTGGGGTAAGTTTTCAATATTAAATATTTAGAGGTAAATTTCTAAATAGTAAATATTTGAATGGTATATATCAAAAATAACCCAAAATAAAAAGAAGGAACTATTGAAAGAGAAGTATCGAGGAAAAAAATCATGAACTTAAAATAGCACAAACTTGATTTTGAAAAAAAAAAAAAAAAGGCTATCATAGAAGAGGATAAGAGGATTATAAAAAGGGGGCATTTCGCTATTGCCCCCCATGTCAAACAATAATTAGAAAAAAAATTCAGCTTTATAATTATATTCGCTCTAGCCACTTTCTTTTTCCAAGTAAGCATGTGTGCCCATGCGTCAAGCATTGAAGTGTTCATCAGTGGTGAAAGATGAAATATCCTTAAGTAATTGAAAAACACCTAGAGGGGGGTGAATAGGTGTAAGTGCTAATCTAATGAACTAAATACAAACTAAATGCGGAAGCTAAAACAATTCTTGCAACACACTTAATACAACACACAAGTGTAGCCGAATTCCCCGTGAAGGGCTCTGGACTAACTCCTCTTGATTCCCCTTGAATGGGTTGAGGTGCTATGTGAAGCTCTTGTGGTTAAGTATAAGTGAGGCACACACAAACAACCAAGCATATAAGAGATATAGCAATATGAAATATGTAAGGTACAAATGCAAGCAAGCAATATGAATGTTCTGATTGAAGATGCTTTGCTAAAATAAAAGAGAGTAAGAGTTAGAGAGACAATGGATCAAACGCAAAGGCCAAGATATGTTTCGAGGTTCGAGCACCTTGCTCTACATCCCCGCCTACACCACCGTGTAGGATTTCCAATCCACTATCTCCCACCGAGGGAAACTCTACCAAAGAGGATTTGTTACAACAAAGGGAGTACCGAACTCCTCTCTCAAACAACCACCTCACAACCGAGGGGTAGGCCCGTAGCCAATACAACAACCAACACCTCTACCGAAGAGGTTTACAACAACCAACTCCACCTCTCACTAGAGGGAGCAAACCACAAGCCTCAACCTCTACCGAAGAGGGAGCAAACACCAACCCAATACAACAACAACCTCAACCTCTACCAAAGAGGGAGCAACACAAGAAATCAAGGGTTTACAACAAGTGGTATATCTCAACCACCAACCTCTTTCCTTATTCTACAAACAAAAGATCCTAAATAGATTAGGATAGAAGATAAGCTCAAGTGTGAAAAACTAGGTGTTTGGAAAACAAAAACTCAAAGAAAAATACTTGGGAAAACTCTTGCAAAAGATAGAAAATGAAAGCCAAGACAAATCTCCCAAAATAGTCTTTTCTTTAATTTTTCCAAAAACCTAAAACAAATAAGATAGGAAGTTTAAAGCCCAAAACTCTTTTGAAAACTTGTTTTAAACTCTGGGAAACTGTGATTTTTCTCTTGTAAAAACCTTTTTCAAAATCCCAATGAATGGGGTTTATATAGGCCAAACCAGAAACTAGCCGTTAGGCTGACGTGGCAGCCTGACAGGCTGCCGGTCGACCGGCTCGGTCGACCGCCAACGGTCAGAAATATGACCGTTGGGCAAAACCGGTCGACCGCCCGGTCGACCCAAACAAACAGAGAGCACTGCTCTCAGACCCGGTCGACCGGCTCGGTCGACCGGCAAACTGCCAGTCAAAGCGTGCACGTCTGTGCACGTCGGTCGACCCAGCCGTCGATCGACTTCAGCCCTAGTCGACTAGGTTGGTCGACTAGTCGACTTGGCTGAAGCCAGAACAGAAAATCTGGTAAAAACATATTTTGAAAATCCTTTTATCTTTTCTAAAACTACCATAAAAACTTGTTTTATCATTTTATTTTTAAACACAAACTAGTGATAAAAATTTCAAGACATATAACAATCATATCAATTCATTTTTGAGTCTTGCAAATTTTATCAAAAATAAAACTTGTATTTTTATCAAACTTGATTTTTCCAAATCATGAATAGGATAGTCAAAATAAGTTTGTCTAGCAAGTTTAAAGCATGTATGTATATTTAGAACATATCTAATATACATAAGGATAAAGTAAACTTGTT